>JAJIBD010002046.1:0-312563 GCA_021461705.1 Cryptotis parvus
TTAAATGAAAAAGAAATATTTAAAATTGGAAAATTCTTTTTCTGTTCCACTAGAGACTAAATCAAAGAAAGGTATAAGATAACCCTGAGGCTTCAAATGTTCTAACATGGGAAGTAACAACCAAAGGACTTATTCTGGTTTTAGTTGTTTTCTGTTCCAAATAGAGTCCTGTTCTGTTGCAACACTCAGGTGTAACACTTCTACATGAAAGCATACTAATATGGAAGAGATTTCTTTTAATCACCCAGTATATAGTCCCTTTTTCCCTGAGCAATTGTACCCTTGAATTTTAGAACACAGCCATCAGAATAAGACTACACTTCTTGGGCTCCCTTGCTTGGGTCAGACCATGCAACTAAGCTCGAGCAAATAGGATGTAAGCAAAACTGGCCTGTGTAACCTTCTGCTGGAATAATCAGAAAGGTGTACCTACTTTTATTTGCCCTTTCTTGTCACCTTTTGAGCAAATTTAACACATTTAAATAACAGAATTCAAATATCATGTATAACATTAGAATGCGCAGCCAGGGTTGATAAAACTGTTTTCTTGACGTGCCAGACAGAGAGTAGTTTGTTCATTGAGAGCCCATATGATCTCTGTCTTAATGATTCGGCTCAGTTCAGTCCATGGAGCCACAGTCATAGACAATACATATGGAAATGTGTGCATCTGTGCTACGGAAGAGTGTCATTGACAAAGTAGTCAGAGGCAGAGCCACAGTGCTTCAGCCATGGACCTCCATCAGCATTCATGGCTTGCTGCATGTTAGCATTCGCTGGGGAAAATTGAAGTAAGCCAGAATCAGGGAACTACTTCCTGTACTCCTATTTTAAGTATTCTGGGGTGAGGTCCAAGTAGTTGTTAAAAGGTTTTGCCATAATTCTCAAAAGCTACCTTTTAGCACCTGCTTATCAACCATTAGGAAGATTGGGAAATTATTAAGAAACAGATAAATGTTTCTTTTAAGAACAATTTTATATGTTTTTCATACCCCATCTGCCCTTTCAAATAAAAGATTTATGACAGCATGCTGTGTTTAGTTAAACTTTCAGTGGCCTAAAGGCTCTGAATGCTAACAAGATAATTTGGCAATAAACTCTCGATTGATGCAATTAAATCATGACCTGTAACAATCTTACTGTGTCTTCACTCGGAGGTAATAGGTTTAGTTTATAAGGAATATTGTATATGGAACAAAGTTTATTTAGTCACCTGGTCAAACTTTTTTAGAAAAATTGTCAATTGTCAATTGTCTTCCCGTTGTTCATCGATTTGCTCGAGCAGGCACCAGTAACATCTCCATAGAGTTGATTATTATCTGACTGAAATTGTATTAAAGGAAGGGGGGATGACAGTTTTAATCTGGGAACCTGCTATTTCTTCCAATGTGATTTAGTGTACCACCTTTGATTTTGCTCATTTGAAGTCAAAAAAAGAGCTATGTAATCCAAAAATTATATAGTGTCAAAGTAATTTATACTATGAATAAAATTGCTTCTCTGTGGCTCTAGAAGTATATTAGTGTATGTGCTTATGCTCTGAAAAGATTTAGGTCAAAATAAAAGCTATGATATTATGCATGTGCTAAGTAAACCTGATAAAAATGGGAACAGCCATATGACAACATTGCTTTCTGTTTTGTATATTGATTTCCCAAAGAACAAGAAGTGACATCATTTTAAATAGACTTTGGGAAAACATTTTGGAAGTGTCTTTCATCATTTTTCTGCCTTCTATAATTAGGCTGAATATTTCTATTGGTTGGTTGGTTGTTTTGGTTTTTTTTTTCTTGAAGACCATGTGGTAGTATTCCTGGGTTTCTCCTACTGTAGTGCTCAGGTGACCATGCAGTGCCATGGGTGAAACCCAGAACAAGCATGTGGACACTAGCCCTTTGAACTATCCTCCTGGCAGGCCTGAGTATTTTTGATGACTCAGGACCATAATAATGAACTATGTTATCACATGAGGTAAGGATACACTGCTGTCTTACAAGGCCTCATAAAAGGATCAGAATGAGGATAACAGGAAAAGCTAAAAAAAATTTGAAAGTTACCTGGTGGCTTCGTAAATAAAATCAGGAACTGGGGCTGGGACTATGACTCAGTGGTAGACTACTTGCCTTGCATGCGAGTTCCCGAGTTCCATCCCTAACATCTGGATTAGATCATTGCATACTAGTGCCTTATTGCCTTTTCCCACAAAAATGAGAATAAGTTTTCTACTGCACCAAGTCGTGAAGATGAAATGAGCTATGAGTAAAGGTATTAGAAGTATGACTCACCCAATAAATATTACTTTTGTCATTGTTCTTGTGGTGTTTACTTGCTCAAAAAAATACTGCCATACTTTTTATTTGGAATTTGTATTTGTTTATGGACCTCTCTCTGCTTCCTTAATTTGTGAGTGCTGAGATGTTATCTAAGTCATCCAAAGGGCATGCTCCTAAGGACTAGAGGGGCAGAAGGGCAGAGAACAGCAACATCACTTGTATCACTTGTCTTCCTGTTGTTCATCGATTTGCTCAAGCAGGCATGAGCAACATCTCCATATATCCTGTGGAACACGAAGAACCTCAGACCATTCCTTCAGGTCAGGGAATGAGGTCTATAATTGTTACTGGTTTTGGCATATCAAATACAACACGGGTAGCTTGCCAGGCTCTGCTTTGCAGGTGGTATACTCTCAGCAGCAGGCTCTCATTTCGTGCATTTACTGATGCAACGGGGGAGAAACACACACTTATTTCACAATTATCTCAGCCTCTGTTTGAACTTGTCCTACACATACACTGAATAATTCTATATTGCTTGTTGGAGCTAATTCTCTAAATAAGGTTGATGAATATGTCATAAGGCAAAAGTCAATGGATATTCTTAAATCTCCATTGTGCCATTTGAGCCCACTGTGGGGAAATCATCGGTATGTTTCCCACAGATCACACATCATGCTCACACACTTGTGATTGTATGCCCCATGCTTAATTCTATAAAATGTGATGGATACCTGTTAGATAAGTATACCAGGTTTGAGATATTGTGAGGCTGCAAAGCGGCAGCAGCTCTGCCCTGCACCTGTGTTCTGGGCCATGGCCAACAGCGCCAGCAGCAGCAGCCCTGAGCAGGCTCACCAGATCTTCCAGAAGGGATCCCAGCTCCAGTTCCACGGAAGCCTGGTGAATTTGACCACCGAGTCCCACATACCTAGGCTTGAACTTGGCCTCTCTCTTGGGTGGGGTTCTGACGAGCTGTGGAGTCCAGACCTTGAAAATGACTGTGTTGTGGTGCGGGGGATTTTCCCAGCCTCTGAGGGTCTGTCAGGGTGGCAGGCGAGGACCAGAATCTGCCCTGCTCCAGGATGCCTCATCGGCCTAGCATGGGGACAGCAACATCATCTTGCCCTAATCCTCCCCAAAGGGGGAAAAGAGCACACTTAGCAGGCAGTACACATGGTGAACTGACTTCAGACAGTGACCAGCTTTGGGTCAGGACTGAGTCATGTGGCTAGAGAGATAGTGCGGCAGGTAAGGCTTGAATGCAGTGGACCCTAGTTGAATTTGGCACTCAGTGGATCCTGTTGTGAATCCACAACACCAACACCACACAGTTTACTGGGCATAGCTAGGGACAACCTCTACTTCAACCCCAGAAGAGTGCAAGGTGTAACCCCCTGGACACCAGTAGGTGTGGCTCCAATGCCCATCCCCATGTTCACTCTGAGAAGGGTCATATCCTCAATTCCTCAGCCATGATCTGACAGCTCACCAGAAGAATTTCATGATGAAAGAACAGAGCATCCCCACATGAAGAAAACCTGACAGTAGCAGTAGAACTGTCAGGTTTTGATATCAGGGATATCAAAAGATCACGTGGCCGCCCACCTACAAGATGGTCAGACTTCCTTGTCAAGACCCTGAAGGAACGGTTTGAGGCTCTTCATATTCCTGAATCAACCAGATGCCATTGGGCTACATTGGCATGTGATAGAGTCCAATGGAAATGTTACTGGCGCCCGCTCGAGCAAATCGATGAATAACGGGATTCAAGTGATCAAGTGATGAAGTGAAGCAGTAGAACATTGGATCAGGGACTTTTAGTTAATCAGCAGATCATTAGATCAGGAACTCAGCACTGGAAATGCTCTTCATGGAGTGAAACAGCCATACTGAGTATTCACAATCTGTATATAACCCTAAGATAGTAGAACTTGGAGACCATATACAGTAGATACCAAAATTCCACTCTGGAAACAAAGGCGTAGATGGAAGCTTAGCTGAAAGGATGAGAATTCAAGAGCTCAGGAGAGAAAGGATTCCCAGTTATTAGAAGAGAGGCCACACTTCAGGGTCTGCAAAGATGCACACTCAGTGTTCAAATGGCTGCATTGTGATTCAGCATGGAAACTGTGGATGTGGGTGAGCAGTGGAGGGAAGACCAGCTGGCCCAGGGTGCCACTCGGTGAAGACATGAATATGAAGGTGAGGAGAAAATGGTGTGGGTTTTTCTTCATCTAGGGAAATAGGTATGCATTTGGAAGCCGTTTAGCTGACCCTGCTGGTG
Source organism: Cryptotis parvus (assembly GCA_021461705.1). Lineage (NCBI taxonomy): Eukaryota > Metazoa > Chordata > Mammalia > Eulipotyphla > Soricidae > Cryptotis > Cryptotis parvus. Next base: position 4,561 of record JAJIBD010002046.1, read on the forward strand.
TTTTTTTCTCTAGCAGCATAGTCCACTCAGCCTGCACTCATCAACTAAGCCACTTAAAAATTATCAGCTAGAACAGCACAAACTACATGTAAGCTGCTTATGCGGGAGGTAAGAGAGAATGAGCTGAGTCCAGCCTGGAATAGCCCTCTTACAAGTAAGTAAATACGCATTAACAGCTAGACTTTGCACTACTATTTTCTTGCTCTGAATTATTTTTGTTACACTCCACATTAAAGAAATATGTTTCAGATAATTATGTCCCAAAAAAGTGAGATGCTAACACTTTTTCTATGACATCACTACTCTGTTTTCCCCACTCACTCTCTCTGTCTCTCTTCTGTCTCTCTATCTCTGTCTCTCTCACACACACATACACATGCCACACATGACTCTTCATTTGGTAATATCACCTCTTTTATTCCCCTTTCAAGAGAAGGTGGCTGTGTTTGGACTATCCCTGGCAGTGCTCAGGGCTTGCTTCAGCCTCTAATTTCAGGAATCATTGTGAGGAGGGATTATATGAGTCCTGGAGATGGAATTGGATTGGTTTTGTGCAAGGCAAATGCTTTAACCCAGTAGTATTTCTCCAGCTCTAACATCTTCTTAAGAGCGCTTCAAAGGTTTGCTCTTGCTTTCTCCACTGCTGTCCGTCTTATCTATTGTCCCCCTTATATTGGTACGGATTGTGTCCCTGAGCACCCAATTCTGTCACCAAGCACCTCTACTGTGATGTTCAAGCCCGCTAAAATCTATTTGGCATCATTCTCAGTACTTTTATAAAACCACACTCGTGGACTAAATATGCCCACAAATTCTGTGCTGCTTCATTCATGGAAAGGAACAGCCTAATCCTGCTCATTCTCCTCCAGCGCTGGCTTCCACATTTATCTGATACATGGAAGGCCACACGCTGTTTACACGAGTCATCCTGAACAGGATTAGCAGAACACTAGATGAAGGACAACCATGCTAGCAAGCAGGCTTCCGGAAAGGATTCAGCACAATCGACCATATCCACACAGTAACCAAGTTCATGGAGGTTTGTAGGGAGTACAAGATGCCACTCTGTCTCGCGTTCATTGATTTACAGAAAGCCTTTGATTCTGTGGAGACTGAAGCAGTCATCGAAGCCCTAGCCAAACTGGGTGTTCAAACCAAATACATCAAGATGCTTCGTGAGCTGTATTACGGATTCACCACCAGGATCTCACCATTCTACAAAGAAGTGATCATTAATGTGAAAAGAGGGGTTCGACAGGGTGATACCATTTGACCAAAACTCTTCAGCACCCACCCTCGAGAACATCATGCGACAATTAGAATGGGAAGGAATGGGAGTGAAGATAGATGGTCGGCAACTACACCACCTCCGCTTCGCTGATGACATCGTTCGAATAACACCAAACATTAGCCAAGCGGCACAAATGCTGGCTGACTTTGACCGAGAATGTGGAAAGATAGGTCTACAGCTGAATCTAAAGAAAACAATGTCCATGAAGAATGAACTAGTTCTGAGGCCCCATTCACTCTCAATGGAACAAACATCTCTGAATGCAGCAGTTATGTGTACCCTAGGTCGAGAAATCAACATGATGAACGACCTAAAACCTGAGCTGCGCAGGAGGAAGAGAGCGGCATGGAATGCCTTCAAAGGCATCGAAGACATAGCTAAAAGGACAAAGAACCTCTGGCTCCGGGCACATCTCTTTGACTCCACAGTTCTCCCTGCATTAACATACGCCTCAGAGACCTGGGCCCCTACGAAAGCAGGATGAGAATGCTATTTGGGTCTCCCAGAGAGGAATCGAAAGAGCTATGCTTGGAATATCACGCCTCACTCAAGTGAAAGAAGGAATCCGGAGTTCTGACCTCCGTCGCTATTTTCCAGAATCAGGGACGCTGTCTTGTTTGCCAAGGCATCAAAAATCAGATGGGCTGGACATGTAATGCGATTTGGAGACAACCGCTGGACTAGAGCCATTACAGACTGGATCCCACGGGATGTCAAAAGATCACGTGGCTGCCCACCTACAAGATGGTCAGACCTCCTTGTAAAGACCCTGAAGGAACGGTTTGAGGCTCTTCATATTCCTGAATCAACCAGATGCCATTGGGCTACATGGGCACGTAATAGGGTCCAATGGAAATGTTACTGGCGCCTGCTTGAGCAAATCGATGAATAAGGGATTCAAGTGATCAAGTGATGGAAGACCACAGAACAGAAATTTGTTTAATGTTTAAGTTAAAGCTTTATTTAAGTTATGCTTTCTCTTAGAGAGCTCAGTCTGTATGAGAAAGCCAGTCTGAGATCACCTTGCTGAGAAATTCCCTGTGTCTTCCCAGAAGAGAAACTCTAAGGTACAGTGAAGAGAGATATTGAAAGAATGGCCCCTCGCCCACAGAACACAAAAACAGGTACGAGGAGTAACTGATAAAATGATGGCTCGACAAGAGCACAACAGAAAGGGCCTTAAGCAAATAATTCCAGGGAGGGTTATAAGACAAACATTCCCGAGAGGTTGCGTCTGATGTCCCCCTCCATATTTGGTATGAAACGTGACTGGGCCCATGCCGTGCCAAATATGGAAAGAAGTATTAGGCACACTCAGATTGGTGGATGATGGTTACCTGGTGCAGAGTGATTGGCTGCCTGCGCAGACCTTGATGTAATATTTTAAATCTGTTGGATGGCTATGCACGGGCTTTTCTGCAACGTCGGGAATTATCTCTTAAAAGATCCTCCCTGGAAGGGCTCGGGGCTCTTAGTCACTGACCGCTTGGGGTCACGCTATAAGCCCCGAGTATACTCAGCTTATTAATAAAACCCTTGCTTTTGCATAGGACTTGGTCTCTCAGAGTTTTCCTTGGTAGGTGCGGCGTTCCGAGCCTCCCAGTCAGTCACCCCATCGGGTGGCCAACCCTTACAATATCATGGGGGTGGGGGCTGCAGCCGTTTGCCCTTCACATACCCCAACAGAGTTCCTGCACAGATTGCAGATCTGTGAACATAATAATCATTGTCTTTCTGGGTTGGGTTTTGGAGTGTTGGTTAAATTTTTACCCATGGATAAAAGCAGAACTGCCACGATGATCCGCAGAATAAGAAATTCTCTTTTCTTTGCTTTAACCATTCTCTGAATCTCTTCAAGATTACCAGGGCAGATGCTTAGCTCCATAGAAAAGATTGGGACAATTCAGAGGAGCAGTAGAACATGAATGGGAAAAGCATATACTGGGTCACTGAAAGGAATAATATCAAAGCAATGGACGCTGCCAGGGAGTGCTCTTAGGTCAGGGTTAGCACTTCACTGGACTCCCCTGCTCTCAAGGACACCTTCCACCTCCCAAGTGTCTCTCTCTTTTCTCTTCATCTGCATCAGTTTCCACTCAGTCTGTTTAAACACTCTACCTCTTCTTGAAACCATCCAACTATTCCCTCAAAAAAAAAATACCCCTAGTCTGAGACTCCTGATTGAGCGATAGCTCTATATTTTGGCAAGAAAGCAAAGCAAGTTAATATTGGGGTGTTTCAGAAGAAGGGAGGGCACCACATGGTAGGGAATGCAAAAGTCTCCTAGTGGTTGCCTTCCCCCAGCAAATAAATATGTGGTGACCTGTTGCCATGGGCCTGATTCCATCATTAAAGACAATTAAGTGAAACAAAGGGTCAAGGAAATTCATTAGGCTGGAGGAAATAGGGCATTGGGAACGCAGCAACCACAAGTGTCAGCATTTCCTCAAGCAGAAAGACTTAAATGAGTGAAGTGGATTTGGTCTTATTGATGGAGACTGAGAGGAAATGGAAGGAGCTTTCAGGCTTTGGCAAAGGGCACAGCTGCTATCTTTCATGGACATTTGCTTTGCAGAAACAAGTGGTTCTGCATAACAATATAAGGAAATAGTGTTTTCCTCTCCCTCTTCCCTTGCCCCATGCCCCCTCTTCCAGGCTTCTTCTCTCCAGAGATCAGAATTTGCATGCAAAATGTCCAATTTTTAAACATTGAGGAGGCCAAGCAAAACAAAACACATCCCTATCCATTGAATTGGGAGGACTGAATAGAAATTGTTTCAAGAAAGTAATTTTCTTGTTCCCTCTCTAGGGACACCTGACTGTGTAGTTCACACCAGGCACCAGGGTTAAAGCCAGGACTTTCTACATGCTGGGCATCTCCAACATCACAGAGTCCCTCTGGTCTTTCTCCTCAAGGAACTGTCCTGATCATCTCGGGCATGTGGCACCACAGGGGTTTAAACCCACAGTCTTAAACTTGCTTTAATGCTTTAAGCCACTGAGCCATCATCCTGGTCTGCAAATTAATTTTCTTAATTACCAGGACACCTCTCTTCTGCTTTCCCTAGGCCCTCCTTTGTATTCAGTGGCATACAAAGTATTACTGTGCCTAAAAGTTCTGCTTGATTAATTACATTAGTACTAAATTGACTCTCACTTTTTTCTCAAACAGTAACTCCCAGATATGATTAATTCCTAAACCTTAGTCTTCTTTCACTAGTGTGACAAATGGAGTATTTGCCCATTGTTTTCTCTGAGAGATGAGATCTTTGCTATTCATATGTTAATTATTAAGCTCCCTTCTTTCTACTATTCTTTCTTAAGCAACATGGTATTAAATAAATAAAAGTTGCTCCCTCTACTAGTTTTTTTTTAAGGAGGTCACATTTGTCAGTGCTCAAGATTTACTCCCTGTTCAATGTTCCAGGGGGTTGCTCCCAGAGGTGCTCCAGGAGCACTGCGTCCACCACAGAGTCTTGTGACTCTGAATGCAAGGCATGCTCACTTATCTTTGAGCCAGCACCCCGATTCTCTATTAGTTATTTCTGCTACAAACTATGTCTGGTTAAGCCTTCAATTTTTAGTACTAGAGAGATAGCTCAAAGGGTACATGCTATGCATACAGAAAAGTACATGCTTTGCATACAGAGAACCTGGATTTAGTTCCTGGCATCACATGATCTCTCAAGAAGCAATGGGAGCAACCCCAAGCACAAAGCAAGACAAAGCTCCTGAGCCCCTGAGCAGCATGTGGTGTGGCCAAACAACACACCCCTAAAAAAAGTGGGGTTTTAAGCAAACTCACAAACAAAAACCAATGAGCTTTATGTTAAAGTTAAAATGAGAAAGGTAATTTTCCTTCTGCAATGATGAAAAATTAAAACCTGGAATGGGAAGGTAGGAAGGAAGGAAGGAAGGAAGGAAGGAAGGAAGGAAGGAAGGAAGGAAGGAAGGAAGGAAGGAAGGAAGGAAGGAAGGAAGGAAGGAAGGAAGGAAGGAGGGAGGGAGGGAGGGAGGGAGGGAGGGAGGGAGGGAGGGAGGGAGGGAGGGGAGGGAGGGGGGGAAGGAGGGAGGGAGGGAGGAGGGGGGAAGGTTACCAGAGATCATTTCAACAGAGTTGGACATGGTTTTTTTTTTAAATACAGCAGCAAAAACTATTCTTGATGCAAATTATGAAGGTTTGCAAATCCAATTACAACTTCTTTTTTTCTTATTTGGGAATAAAATGGTACATAATTTATTTCTTCAGCTAGGAAATAAACATATAAATTAAATAATATATTACTATAAAGGGAGTTTCTAACGAGGGCATTTTGAGGGAAAATTCTAGGTTCTATTCATATTCCCTTGGGGAAAGACTCTGAACATCTACTTCAGGAAGGAGAAGCCTGTATGGAAATAGTTGCATGCATTAGTTGCATCTGTTCTTTTCAGAAAAAAAAAATCCGTTACTGGTCAGCAGCAACATTCTTAGAATTCTATTGAAAAATTTCACAAGAATCTTAGTGAAGTCTTTCCCTTCTGTCTTTCAGGTTTTCTCTTTACTTCTTTCATGAAATCCTAATTCGTTCTACTACTCAAGTTTTTTTAACTACATTTTCATTCCTGCTTCCTCAATGGAGTCAGTGGAACATGTCTTCTGCCAGCATGTCAGTGCCTAGGGTTCGCCATTCATTTGTGCTGCTCCTTTGCTATCAATGCCAATCTGTACAGCTTTGTTTGACTTTTCATTATTTCTTCCTTTTCAAAAGATCATTTGTGGAATCATCAAGACAGCCAAAAAAGGGCAATATCTGAGAGCGTTTCTGCAACATCAACTCAAAGAACAGAAAACACCTGAATGAAACATCTAATCCTCAGGGACTTTACTGAGAAAACCAGTGGAAACAAATGTACTTCTCAGAGACATTCCCCATGTGGGCAAGGGACCTGAGGTCCGGGGAAGGGGATGGGGGGGTGAATTAGATTGAAAGAGAAAAGGGTACTTAAAAAGGGCACAGGACTTAAAATATCACCCTAATAATCATTGGAAATGATAATACCAGTCTAGAACTGAGCATGAATATAGGTAAAAGATATATATATATCCCTTTTTAATAAACTTTTAATGTATGTATTGCAAGATACAATGTGTAAAGAGAAGGGAGAGAGAGAGAGAGAGAGAGAGAGAGAGAGAGAGAGAGAGAAGAGCGAAAAGAGTCTGCCATAGAGGCAGGCTGGGGGAAGGGCGAGGGAATTGGGGACATTGGTGGTGGGAAATGGGCACTGGTGGAAGGATGGGTGATGGAACACTGTATGACTGAGACCCTAACATGAACATTTTTATATTGTATATCTCACAGTGGTGATGTATTTTAATAATGAAATATTATTATTATTATTAAAATATTAAATATTAAATAAAATGTAATATTTTAATAACAAAATATATTAAAAATATAACGCCTAAGTCAACAGAAGACTCTAGTGATTATGAAACTTCTTATAGTGGCTCTGAGTGAGAAAGACCTTAGCTGTCAGGAGACTGCACAGCCTGTATGCTATTTTCCAGGGTGAGGATGGTAGCAACCTCCTTAGGAAAATCCCTACAGCCACATCTGTAGCAGGAGCCATCCCAGAGCTAAGCAACACCTCCACAGGGAGAGGGCACCAGATGTAAATCTGCAGTCAGAGGCAGGAAACACTAAGCACATGGACTTTAAAGAAGTTCCAGCTAGGAAATTGGCTCAAGTACAGTGTTTGCCTTATACGTGAAAGATCTGAGTGCAATCTCCAGCACTGTAAAAAATGAATAATGAATGAATGAATGAATGAATGAATGAAATAAAACTTACAGACATTCACTTTTGTGTCTACTCCCACTGAGGAAAAAAAAAAAAGTAGGTTGTTATTCCAGGCCCTATTAGGAAAAATATATCCAGAGGTGATCCTCCGCCATAAAACTTTAGCTGGGAGTAGTCTTCTTAGGTATGGTATTGGTAAATGCAAATCCATCAGTAGCTATAAAAAAATCAGCTTGCTTAACAGTTTTAATTGGACACATGTAATCAAAATCACCATTTACAAACAAGTCAGCCAGACTTTGGTGCTACATCGTCTTTCAGATACCAGCAACTGTGAACACTGAACCAGAACACCAGCCAGTTACACCTCATAGCACCATAGACAGGTCACTTGTCATCACAAATCACCAGCTCTCGGCCAGGTTTATGCAACTTAGAGGAAGAGGCACCAGCTCAGTCTTACAAATGTGAGTCACTGATCATTGCTCAGGCTGTCAGGCATTCACATTACTGCTCCTAGCCACTTATAACACCAGGAATAATAAAAAGAATGGAGGAATTCAGCTGTCTCAACAGATGGGAACAAAAGTCAAGGAAGACGTAGAAGTCTTCCTTCAGCAGTTTAGAAAGATCTAGAGAGTGTTTTGAAAACCAACTGAGTGCTAGGTAAGAGTGGTTAGGGTTAGGGAGGGACCTTTGGGACATTGGGATTCTGGTGATAGGTGCATTTATTATCAGAGATCACTGTATCACTGTATCACTGTCTTCCTGTTCATCATCGATTTGCTCGAGCGGGCACCAGTAACATCTCCATATGTCCTGTTTCATGCTGGTAGAGCCCAAGGGCACCTGCTTGCTGCAGGAACATAAAGAGCCTCAAACCATTCCATCAGGTCATGGGAATGAGGTCTGTAATTGTTACTGGTATTTGGCATATCAAATACGACAGGGGTAGCTTGCCAGGCTCTGCCGTGCAGAGACCAGTGTTGGATGACAGATTTAGCTAATCTGGGAGCTTTGGTGTTTTGCCCACTCAGAGATATACCAAATGAAAATGACCATGAGATGTTCCTTCACACCAAAGAGAATAACAGAGAGGTCGAAAAGCACAGAAAGTGATGTTAAAGGATCCCTTGTTCACTATTGGTAGTAACATCAGCTGGTTCAGCCCCTGTGGAAAACAGTATGAACACTTCCCAAAATTAAGAATTGAACCCCCTATGACCCAGAGATTCTACTCCTTGTAACTGGGTTACCAAGCATTGGAGGAGGCTTCTTTTGGGATGAAGGAGTTGCGGGGAGGTTGAAGGAAGGGCAGAAAGCCTAGCTGAACTACTAGAACAGTGGTGGAGGTTATTGGAATCTGGTGGTGGTGGAGGTGTATGCTAGTTTTGTACATCAAAGTATGAACATTAACATTATTAAGATCATATTATCTCAACTATAATAAATAAAAATTAAACACAAGAATGAATAAAATCACAGACTCAAAGAACATATTTGAAACTCCTAATGGAGTCCCAGAAATTAAAAAAAAAAGATTTGTGCTATTTGCTGCCTTAATTATATTACGTCTTTGACTCAAGATTTCTGCTCCTCCATTTACTTATTTCTATAACCTGCAACATCATGCTCTACATGAATCTCTTATGTTGTCAGAAAAGATTATGGTGGGCAGCAGCAGGACCTCTCTGGAAGGGCGGGGAATCTTCCCACCCGCATTCAGAGTTCCTCAGTTTTCAGCCCAGAATTCAATCTACCAGTGATGATTCAGTAGGTTGATGTCTTTTCTTCAGACTACATTTTTATGTTTTCTTCTTCTGTTCTTTATTCCAGTAACTCTAATTCTTGATATAATGGGAGGAGATGTTCACATGCCCTTTAAGGAGTGTGATGATTTAGGCAAAAGTAGACTTACTTGCTCAAGAAGACCTTGTTTCTATTCCCTTTACCCTTAATTTTCAAAATAGTATTATTCTATTTAAAGTATCTCTTTGGGAAAACTACAAAACGTTACTTCAGGAAATAAAAAGAAGACCTGAGGAAATGGAGACATATTCCCTGCTCATGGATCGGAAGGATCAACATTATCAAAATGGTAATACTCCCTAGAGCTTTATACAGATTCAATGCGGTCCCTATAAAGATACCCATGATGTTCTTCAAAGAAATTGAACAAACACTCCTGAAATTTGTATGGAATAATAAAACTCCACGAATAGCTAAAGCAATCCTTGGGAAAAAAGAAGATGGGAGGTATCACTTTCCCCAACCTCAAGCTCTACTACAGAGCAGTTGTAATTAAAACAGTGTGGTATTGGTATAGAGACAGACCTGTAGACCTATGGAATAGAACTGAGTATCCTGAAACACATTCTCAAATATACAACCACTTAATCTTCGATAAAGGAGCAAAAAATATTACGTGGAGCAAAGAAAGCCTCTTCAACAAATGGTGCTGGGAAAACTGGGCAGCTACATGTAAAAAAATGAACTTAGACCTCCTTCTAACGCCATGCACAAAAGTCAGATCAAAATGGATTCTAGATCTCAACATCAGACATGAATCTATAAGGTACATCGAAGAAAACATAGGAGAAACGCTCTACGACATCGAAACGAAAAGTATCTTTAAAGATGACACACCACTGACCAAGCAAATGGAAGCAAAGATAAACAAATGGGATTATATAAAACTAAAAAGCTTCTGCACCTCAAAAGAAACGGTGACCAAGATACAAAGACAATCCACAGAGTGGGAAAGGATATTCACCCAATACCCATCTGACAAGGGGTTAATATCCAGGATATATCAGGCACTGGTAGCACTCCACAAGAAAAAAACAGCCAACCCCATCAAAAAATGGGGAGAAGAAATGAACAGAAGCTTCCAAAAAAGAAGAAATTCGAATGGCCAAAAGGCATATGAAAAAGTGTTCTTCATCTTTAATCATCAGGGAGATGCAAATCAAAACAACAATGAGGTACCATCTCACACCACAGAGACTGGCACACATACAAAACAGCAAGAACAACCAGTGCTGGCGTGGATGTGGGGAAAAAGGGACTCTGATCCACTGTTGGTGGGAGTGCCGACTGGTCCAGCCCTTTTGGAAAACAATATGGGCATTCCTCCGAAAGCTAGATATTGAGCTCCCATTTGATCCAGCAATAGCACTCCTGGGAATATACCCGAGAGACCGAAAAACACATAGCAGAAACACTATCTGTACTTCTTTATTCATCTCTGCGCTATTCACTATAGCTAGAATCTGGAAACAACCTAAATGCCCGAGAACAGAGGACTGGCTAAAGAAACTGTGGTTCATCTACACTATGGAATACTATGCGGCTGTCAGAAAAGATGACATTATGAAATTTACCTGCAAATGGAGGGACATGGAGACTATCATGCTGAGTGAAATTAGTCAGAAGGAAAAGGACAGATATAGAATGACTGCATTCATTAATACGACATAAATAGATACCAGTGTTTTACTAAATGTGGGAAATGGTAATGGCAGATTAAGACTCACCATTGAATATACACAAAGAGACTTAAGTGATAAACTCTAAATATCTGCAGGGCTAGCCACAATGTGTAAAAAGAAGAGGCAGAGAGATGCAGAGACAGAGAGAGAGACAGAGAGAGAAAGAGAGGAAACTGGGGTACCTGCTATTAAGGCAGCATGGGGGGTGGGCAGGAGGGGGTGGGGTACATTGGTGGTGGAAATGGGGCACTGGTGGAGGGATGGGTGCTGGTATACTGTATTACCAAGAACCAATTATGATTACCTTTGTAATTGTATGTTTCACTGTGGTATAATAAAAAAAAAAAAAAAAAAAAAAAAAAAAAATAAATAAAGTATCTCTTTGGGCACTGATATTCTATTTTTGTTCCCCACCTTTATCATCCACTATTTGAAACAAAAAAAAAAATACCATATGGAGGTTTTTGTGAGTTCTTCCTAACCATCCAATTATTTTAAATTGTGCATTAATTGAGACAAGCTAGAGACAAATAAGTAAGATTTTCCCGTGAAACTGTGTAGCCTTTAGGTAAACTCATTAAGCCTTTTCTCCTGTGAGACTCAGCTCTACTCATGCATAACTACCAATTTGCTTACTATACCCGGTATAGTTCCTTCAAATGTGGGACTGAGGAGTGTCTACTTCAATATTATAGGAACAATCTATTCAAAATACAATTTTCTTACCTTGTTAACTAATAAAATAAGCTTTATGTGGTATCTATGTCAGACACTGAGGACCTAATACCGATGTCAGGCACTGGAATTATGTGAAAGGAGTAAGCGTCTATTTAGAATGGAATTTTCAAGGAATGCGGTGATGGTCTGGGCTCATTCTCATTGTGTAGCTGGGCAGTGGTCTTGGCAATACTGATGTGATATTTCCAATAGTCAGTGGTATTTGTGGTATTTGAAGTTTAATGACTTTTCTCCCTTCCTTTACCAAACCCTTTTTGAGGTTTATTAATAGTGCTTTGCTGTTTCCAAGAAAATCAATTGGTATGCTTTGTGATGACTGGTTTGAATTGTAATTCATCATATGCACACATCCAATTACTTCTCATAGAAAGAGTTCAGAAAAGTTCCCTACCCACCAAAACAAAGCCTTGACTTCAGAAAATATGCATACTTTGGTATTTTTCTATTTAAAAAAATTAAATGAAAGAAAATGTAAAGTTCAGGTACTCTGCATCAAGGTATCACATTTCTTCAAATTGAAATGACATCAGTAAGAAAGATGATTTTTAAAGAATTTCCCACTAATTAATATACTTTCTCCTAGTTTTTTGAATAATATCTCAGGAAAATTTAAATGATGCTTATTAGAAAAATCCTTCTCCTAGAGAGACTTGTTGAGTTACCTTAAAAGTGTACTGGAGTCTAGGTCAGGTTAGATTTCTGGAATACAGTAAAGATTTAGTGTGAACCAGTCAGAGGTTATGTCAGGAAGCTGTGAAGAATGAATTGCAATTTATTGGTAACTGAGAAAATGAGATTCAGGTCACAGCAATATAGTATAGATTGGTTCAGAGGTTGGCACTCTATTTAGTTCTGAATGACTACAGCAAAGTGAGGTAGAAAACATAAGAAAAAAGGAAAGAATATCAATAGAAAGTTTGGGGGAAAGATATATACCAGTGAGAGGAGAAGGAAGACGCTCCATGAGCTTGATGAGGTGAAACCAAGCCATCAATGATTCCAGTTTATAGAGTACAAGTGCACCTGTGAGTTTTTCTATATTTTTTCTGATAAAAACTCTTGTACCTGATACTACTTCAAGTGGGAAAATGAGCTTTTTATTTGTCAAGTTCACAATGTTTTATTTTATTATTTTGTCTCTTTTGGTTTAAGGGCCATAACCTGGTAGTAATTGTGGCTTACTCCTGGCTCTGTGCTCAGGGGTCATATACAGAGCCAGAATTGAATCCATGGTTGGTATATTCAGTGAGGTGAGTATATTCACCTCCTGTATTTGTTAGCACAGGTCAAATCTGTACGATCTCTCTGACCCCAAATTCACAATCTGAATTTTGGGCATGAGTGAAAGAATAGTGCCATCCTAACACTGAACATTACTTGCATCTAGCATTTACCATTGACCATTGTCTTAACACAATGGAGCTGAACTAAAATATATGTCCTAAAAATAGACATTCTAAGTTTCAATAAAATCCAGCAAAATTCCTGAGTGATTAACAATTAAAAGCAGTTGGACTGAACCATGATAAAACTGTGAAGTATGTAAACATGGATCAATGTTTCCAAAAATGAACACTATTGAACCATAGTGGAAGGAAGAAGGAATAGCAATAATCAGGTCCAATTTGAGGTTGCTTTGGCTGTTTTTACTAAAATAGGTGTAGCAAGCAGGTCAAATAATTTTAGGAAAATGGTCTTATCCATTGTTGCAACAATTATGCTTTATTTGCCCTTATGACAATATCCCATAGTCCCCATGTGTAGAAGTTAGATATGCTCTTTACTGAACTCAATGGCAAACTTTCACTCAAATTTTGACTATTTAGCAATATATCAAACATCATCCACCCTAGAAATTTTTTTTTTTTTTTTTGCTTTTTGGGTCACACCCGGCGATGCTCAGGGGTTACTCCTGGCTCTGCACTCAGGAATTACTCCTGGCGGTGCTCAGGGGACCATATGGGATGCCGGGGATTGAACCCAGACCGGCACAGGTCGGCTGCGTGCAAGGCAAACGCCCTACCCGCTGGGCTATCACTCCGGCCCCCCACCCTAGAATATTTTTAATGCTACAAGAATCAAAGCAGCAATCTAATCAAGAGTCATTAATATTTCTACTTTTCACTTTGGTCATGAAACAATCTATAGAATTCTTTTCTACTGAGACAAGGTAAGGTTGCATATTATTTTTTAATATTTGTGCTCCAGGTAGCCACAAACAATTCAACAAAGTAAATAAGTAATATAATAAAGTGCTTATAATTCAAGAGTTCTGCATTTTTGGGACTACTGGTTGAGAGAAATTCACACTGGTATTAAAATATTATATGCCTAAAACTCAACTGTCAATAACTTTGTAAATCATTCTTCTCTAATATAAAAAATTATGAAAAAGATGGCTTCATTTTAACTATCAGGATATGTGAATATTAAAGTACAAGATGATGAACACCTAAAAAATCATTACTGAATGATGGTAATCAACATAATTATGAACACAGTCAGCTATTTGATATGATATTGAAGGAAAATACTAAAAAAAAATCAATAGTTAAAGACAGAATTTATGATAAGAGTATCAGAAAGACAAATATCCAGTAACAGCCCAAAAAACTAAAAAGGTCATATTGAGGATGGTAACTGTACTTTTATTGATCAAAGTTCAAAGTGCTACTTGAAATCCTTATATAAATACTGGCTATTCTATTTGTTCTGGGATTATTTTACAAGCTTTCAAATGATAATGTTTCTATTCGTTAAGAAACAAAGTAGAAATTACTGATTGAAATCACTATGCCCAATTCCAGAAAACTGCCCTGGCAGTATATACATTTATTCCAAAAGTACCGCCAATGCTTAAAACGGTTTGAGAGCTTCTCTTGAAATTGCTTTCAGAGCCTGAAGCTAATTTCCTTGACTACCCTCACTAGTGACAAATCTTCATCCTTTGACAGGAGATTTGATTTTCTTTTTCTTTTTTTTTTTAGAGAGAGAGAGTCAAGTCTAGTAAATAAAGTAGTTGGTTAACTTGGATTACACTGGAGTTTCAAAAATAAGGTAAAATTATAAGCCTTGTTTTCTCAGGCAGTTCATAAACCACACAAGAAAGCAATTAAAAAGGGGGATTTATTAAAGTATGCTTTACACTACCTCCTTTGTAAAATGAGTGGAGTCCACTGGCTGATCCCTAAATTCCCTCCATCTTTATGATTTCATGATTAAGCAATTCATTTATTGAAATGCCTTGAAAGATTTGGTGCTATTTTAAAGAAAAATGAAACAAATCCCAGTGTGATTGAAAACTATTTATCTGAAAAAAATATATGTATAACCTTAATCATCACGAGATTCATTTTTCTCTGTAAAACTAAGGAGAATGTGGAACATCTGACCCTCCAACTGAGCGACGGGATGTTTTGACAGTTTTTTTGTTTTATAGCAAATTACTACAAAACGTAGAGGTTTAAAAACACATTTGTACTAGAAAGTTCTTGTCAGCGGGGAGTCTGAGTTCTGCTTACCATTGTTCTTTGTCTCAGGATTTTCTTCTAGGTTACAAAGTGTCATTTGGTCTCTCAACGTTCCAAGGGTCCATTGTGAATATGCTTACAAGTTCACTTGCAGAACTATTGATATTATTTAGTTTTCATGGGATCCGTCCTTTCTGGCTGCTGACTGAAGACTTTCCTCAGCTTCTTTCACATAGTCTTCTTGATGAGGCATTTGTAATGTAACGGTTCCTTTACGGAAACAAGCAAGCAGAGACTCTGAGAAAGCGAGAGAATAATAAGCAAGACTGAAGTCATGATCTTAATCACCAAATCTCATGCGTTTCATCACTTCTTTGGTAGTCTGTACTCTAGCAATGACCAACTTGGTATATACTCAAGGCAAAGGGAGTGTATAAAAGAAAAATGTCCTAAATTGGGAACAATAAGAATCCATTTTGGAGCTGGAACAACAGCATAGCAGGGGAGGGCGTTTGCCTTGCATGCGCCCGAACCAGGTTCAAACCCGGGCATCCCATATGGTCCCCGAGCACCGCCAGCAGTAATTCCTGAGCAAAGAGCCAGGAGTAACCCCTGAGCGCTCGCAGGGTATGACCCAAAAGGCAAAAAAAACAAAATCATTTTCTAGAGCGGAGAGATTGTTAAAAAAAAAAAAAAGGTCCATTTTCCAAGCAAACATTTTCTTCCTTATTCTTATCCTTGCCATATGAAAGCATGCCCACAATCTATAGGTCCCCACAAACCTGAACCAGTAACATCGGATCAAATAATCTCATCTAGACCGTGTTCAATGTGGATGAGTCCCCTGTGGGAATCTCCTGTGGATAATTCCTTAAGTACAATAGTTCCTTTTTTCTATACATGTGTGTGACCACAGGCTTTGGAATTGTGATTTTCATAGTGTCATTAGCTTCAAAGCTCCCCTACCACCGAGTCTAGCACTAGAGTACCTGCTGCAGCTACCCCTGTAGACTGACTCCTCAGACTTTACCTGCTCCGGGAACCCCTAAAAATTGACAAAACAATATTGCCAACGGTGTAACAAAATGCTCCAACCCCAGGAGAAACAACCAGACATTGGCTCTTTCAAGTTATAGAAATATCAGGACAAAATTCTGTATAATTTTTGGAAGAAAGGTGAGAGTATATTTTAGAACCACGAATCTCTAAAAATTCAAAGGCTATTGCAGGTCTTGACCCTTCATGGTGTCCACCTCCTAACCTTTGGAATAGGCATCCTCCCTAGGTTTCCACTGTGCCTAACTTGAACATTTTGCTACCTCACCTAATTTCTGTGATGTCATCAATATGACATGCCAAACTGAAGCTATCTAAATATTCAAATTGTTTTATATTCCTATGGACACACTCATGAGAAATGCTACAAAAATTAGCATGGTGATGGAGCAAGGTGTCAAATGTTTATTCTATGCGAAAAATCCTGTTTCTGGTTTCTTTTCTGATAATTACATATAAAGATAAATTTGCCAAACTACTGCACACCATGTATCTTCATCTGCTCTGACAAAGATATTTCTAGAATAGCCATGGCAATAGTGCTACTTACTACACGGCTGAGTTTGAAATAGTCTACTTTCATCTTCTGGGATCCATCTGAAAAATTTAGGGTGGGGGATAGTGAATTAAGTAAATATGTAGGGGGGTAGAAAAGATAGTACAGAAGGGAAGGTATTTGTCTTGCCTAGGGCTGACCCTGCTGCAATCTCCTGTATCAGATATGGCTTCCCGAACACTGCCAGGAGAAATCCAGATCATTCAGCCAAGGGGAAACCTTCAACACTTCAGTGTATAGTCCCTAAAATCACACAAAAATATAAATAAAGACACATGGGGTTTTGAGAGATTGATCAGTATGCTTAGCACATACATTTTTGCCGGAGGTCTGGGTTCAATCCTTGACATTGCATAGACCCTGAGCATAAGCAGGAGTGACCCCCAAGCACAAAGTCCCTGAGCACTGCTAGATGTGGCAGACATGTAAAATAAGTAAATATATGATCCGGTAATATATTCTGCCTCTTTTAGGTCATTTGCTATTCCCCCAGGGTACAAACTTTTTTCTTAAATTTAGTATATATATGGAGGGGCAAGGAAATTTTATTTTATTGTTTTTATTTTTTTATTATACCACCGTTGGACATACAATTAAAAAGGTGTTCATAATTGATTCTTGGTAATACACTATTCCAGCACCCATCCCACCACCAGTGCCCCATTTCCACCACCAATGTACCCCACCCCTCCCACCCATCCCCAGGCTGCCTCAACAGCAGGTAGCCCTGTTTCCTCTCTTTCTCTCTCTGTCTCTCTCCCTCTCTGTCTCTGCATCACTCTCCCTCTCCTTTTACACATTTTGGCTAGCCCTGCAGATATTTATAGTTTAACACTTAAGTCTCTTTGTGTATATTCAATGGTGAGTTTTTTCCCATACTTAGTAAAACACTGGTATCTATTTATATTCTATTAATGAATGCAATCATTCTATATCTGTCATTTTCCTTCTGACTAATTTCACTCAGCATGATAGTCTCCATGTCCATCCATTTGCAGGTAAATTTCATAATTTCATCTTTTCTGACAGCTGCATAGTATTCCATAGTGTAGATGAACCACAGTTTCTTTAGCCAGTCCTCTGTTCTCGGGCATTTAGGTTGTTTCCAGATTCTAGCTATTGAATAGCACAGAGATGAATAAAGAAGTACAGACAGTGTTTCTGCTATGTGTTTTTTGGTCTCTCGGGTATATTCCAAGGAGTGCTATTGCTGGATCAAATGGGAGCTCGATGTCTAGTTTTCGGAGGAATGCCCATATTGTTTTCCAAAAGGGCTGGACCAGTCGGCGCTCCCACCAACAGTGGATGAGAGTCCCTTTTTCCCCCACATCCACGCCAGCACCGGTTGTTCTTGCTGTTTTGGATGTGGGGCAAGGAAATTTTAGAAATTGATACCTAGTCTTCTCACTGGAACAGCTGTTGCTGTGTAGTTTAAGTCACTGACTACTAAATATCTTCATTGCATATCTATGGGACCACAGAAATAATCCCCAGAAAATCAGCTTCTTTGACCTAGACTCTTCAAAATTTCATACCTTTTCTGACCTCTATATGTCGCCACTTTAAGACAAGTGCAATGATGATAATTTTTTTTTTTTTGCTTTTTGGGTCACACATGGCAATGCTCAGGGGTTACTCCTGGCTCTGCACTCAGGAATTACTCCTGGTGGTGCTGAGGGGACCATAGATGCCGGGGATCAAACCAGGGTCAGCCGCATGCAAGGCAAATGCCCTACCCACTGGACTATTGCTCCGGCCCCCTGATGATAATTTTTGTCCCTAGTTATCAATATTAACTCAGGCCAGAAACCTAATTTCCTTCAATTGGTTAAATGCTTGTGTATTTTCTTTTCCTAGGAATTTATCAGATAAATGCTTTTATTCGTGTTGGTGATTTTTCTATTGTGTTACAGGCATCTTAAACTTTATGTTTATGAGTTGATAAATTTAGGACAGAATTAATTCTGGTACAGAAAGAGGATATGAGTTTGTAAACTTTTACCAAATTCATTGTCTTCAATCTTGTAATCATGTATCTTTAACTTACATTCATTCAAGGGTTTGAGGAACACCTTTCCTACTGCTAGTCTCATTCGCCTCCAGGCATGTCGTCTAACAGTTAGACAACTGTATTATAGCGCACATATTCCACTGAACCATGTCTTGCTTGTATAATCACTCCCTTTCAGTGTAGATAGAAACTTCCACTTGCTTATGACCAATAGAATATGGCAAAGGTAATGGAATGTCATTGCTGATTCAGCTTCTTTGTAAGGGTAACAGAGTTACTCTAATGACTACTCTATTTTATATGATGACTCTATTACAGACTGGAAAAGAGAATTTTGCTAGTCTTAAACAAGTTGTGTGAACTATTATGTGAACTACTCATGGGGGGTTACAAATCAGAGAACTGAAAGGAAATGTCTCAGAGCTGTAGTCCTACAACCACAAAGAATTTGGAGCAATAGAGAGCATGAAAATGACAGCAGTTCTTTTATAAGCATAGGCAGAAATAATAGCAGTTAAGTATATGTAGATAGATATGTAGTAGATATGCCAGGGATATAGTTCAGCAATAAAACACTTGTCTTCCATGTGAGGACCCAGGCTTGACCCCTGGTTCCACATGTTAAAAAAAAGAAAAGTAAATAAATAAAAAGAAAGGCCAGAGAGATAGAACAGAGGTTAAGGTGCTTGTCTTGTGTGTGGATGCCCTTGGTTGAATCCCT
Organism: Cryptotis parvus; assembly: GCA_021461705.1. Taxonomy (NCBI): domain Eukaryota; kingdom Metazoa; phylum Chordata; class Mammalia; order Eulipotyphla; family Soricidae; genus Cryptotis; species Cryptotis parvus. The sequence continues at coordinate 23,678 of JAJIBD010002046.1, forward strand.
AGTACTGCATAAGGACCCCTGAGTATATAGAGTCAGTAGCAGCCATGAGAAATGCTGGGTATGACCAAACATAAAGCAAGAAGAAAAGTGATAAAATAGAATACTATAGAGGGTGATTACGATATTGATCTTCAAGAAGATATATAATTTCCCAAATTAGAAGCAAAGGTATAATTTATTCTGGCGTGGGCATTCGTCCCTTCTCACTAACGCATATACAGGGTAAAACCAACTTCAATAAATTTTGATGAATTGTGAAATTTAGAAGTCATGGCTACTTTTTTCTTAATATTCTCTGATTAGTAGGCCTAAATTAAAATTTATGATAGTACCCAAATTTCTTAAGAATAAGGAATAAATGGAACTCTAAGATACTACTGAGGAAGGTGATAATTTATACAACTACTTTAGATAAAATTGCATTAATATCTATCTATTAAGGTTAAATCTAGTAACACTTTCTGACTCACAAGGTTGGTATGTATCTGGCAGAAATCTAGGTATGTATGTAGGTATGTATCTTGCATAAGTAAAAACATATGTGCACTAAAATACATAGGCATGATACAGTTACGAAAGCAGGATGAGACCGCTATTCGGGTCTCCCAAAAGGGGAATCGAAAGAGCTATGCTTGGAATATCACACCTCACTCAAATGAGAGAAAGAATCCGGAGTTCCAACCTCTGTCGCTGTTCCAGAGTCAGGGATGCTGTCTCATTTGCCAAGGCATCGAAAATCAGATGGGCTGGACATGTAATGGGATTTGGAGATCACCGTTGGACTAGAGCCGTTACCGACTGGATACCACGGGACGTCAAAAGACCACGTGGCTGCCCACCTACAAGATGGTCAGATTTCTTCGTCAAGACCCTGAACGAATGGTTTGAGGCTCTTCGTGTTCCTGAAACAACCAGATGCCATTGGGCTAAACTGACACATAATAGGGTCAAATGAAAATGTTACTGGTGACCGCTCGAGGAAATCGATGAACAATGGGATGTCTAGTGATCTAGTGATCTAGTGATTAAGAGATTTAAAAATGTATATCCTGGAAGTACTCAGAGAACCTATAGGATGAAACTGGGTTGGCTGCTTACAAAGCAAACGTCCTCCCGCTGTGCAGTTGCTTCTCACCCACTCCCCATGTAAAATTTTATTTTGTCTTTGGGCTGAGCCTGACGGTGCTCAGAGCATAGCTTACTCCTTGCTCTATGCTCAGGGTTACTCCTGGCAGGACTCAGGACCATGTGGGATGCTAGGGATCAAACCTGACTCAGGTGGGCGCAAGGCCAGCACTCTACCTGCTGGCCTGTCCCTCCCCTGCCCCATGTTAAAACTTTCAAGTGGTTTCTGGGCATTGGATAACAATTTCTGACGTGTAATTATTGCTGGCACCAGGCACTACTCCAGTTCCACATTGCATTGTGGCTTCCTAAGACTTTCTTTTATTTTGCATTCTGCATCATACCCAGTACACAGACATGGAGCAGAGCTGCTACTGGCTCTCCCTGTGCCCAGCCGCTCACAAGGTGCCCGGGAGGGATGGCGGGTTCTAGCCCTGGCCCCCCCACCCCAGCAGAGCCTCGCAACAAGTCAGACGACCCCCCCACTCCATGAGGGCCTCCATTTTCCACATCCGACTTCCCCCTCATCAGAACTCCACCCAGCAGACCAGCCTATCACAGCCCAGCTCATGACTGCGTGGTTTATCAATAAATGCTGGATTTAGAGATAACTACAAGAGTATGCTACCCACACGGCAGAGCCTGGCAAGCTACCCGTGCTGTATTTGATATGCCAAATACCAGTAACAATTATAACCTCATTCCCATGACCTGATAAAATGGTTTGAGGCTCTCTATGTTCCTGGAGCAAGCAGGTGCCCTTGGGCTCTACTTGCATGAGACAGGACATATGGAGATGTTACTGGTGCCTGCTCAAGCAAATTGATGATGAACAGAAAGACAGTGACAGACAGTGACATATACCTATAAATTATATAATGAATTATATATCAGTAACAATAATTGATATGACAGTGATTGGTTAACCCCTGTACTAAAGGGCCTGAGCAATACCATGTACTTTGGCTCTTCAATTGAGCCACTCACTATCCAGGTTGGCTAAGAGTCACTTGTGAGGGGCCTTGAATCTCCTGAACACTATATGGGAGGCACAATTAAAAAAAATAATGAGACAGAAATCAAAATAGTTGTTTAGAAATGATGAAATAAGAATATTCCTTGCTCATATTTCACTCATAAGAAGAGATACAACTTAAAATTATGCACAGTGATAATACTCCTACTTATCAAAATAAAAGCTACAATCTAAAAGTTTGATACATCTCATTAATTGGGAAACAAGTCTTTGTATGTTGCTGGTTAAAACAGTATAACCCTATCTGGGAATGCTTGGTGATATCTAGACAAATTTCATAGACCCATTGCGTCAGCACTCTTACTTCTAGAAGCCTATTTATATACATACTGACAATATGAAAAACATTTTTTGCTGGATAATTTTGTTTACTCCTCCAGATTTATTCTCTATTTTCCTCTATTCTGTTCCCTAAGCAATTGAACTTTGTGAGTTTTATCAGTGGGCAGCAAATATTTTCTGTAAAGGGTCAAATAATGCATCTTTAAGATTTGGGAAGTTATGCAATCTCTTTTGCAGCTAATGAACTCTGCTGTTTTAGAGGGGGTTTATTAAAGCTTCACCAGATAGTATATACACAAATGAAGAAGACTATGATACAATAAATCTCTATTTACAAACACATGCTGTGAATGGATATAGCTTGCAGTTTGCTAATCCCTAAAAGGCAATAGCCAGAGACTGTATTAACCAAAGGGTTTCCGGTTACTTTTAGTGCATAGAAGCCACCAGGAATAGGTTGGAAAGCAGGAGGAAAGAAAGGTCAACGTACTAAATCTCACTTCCTGTCCTGTCAAGTCTGCATTCCTCTCTGGAACACCCAAGTCTCATTGAGCATCTCACTTTTGTAGTGACAGCTACCACTTAAACTTCAGTACTGGTTTGCGGTCAGTTTGACATACCACCAATATCAGAGGTCGAATACTGTAGATTGGGCAACTTTAGCAACACACATTTATTTCTTCCCAAACTGGAGACCAGGAAACCCCAAATAACTGTGCCCCATATTTGGTTTTCAGATCTCATTTTTGGGGTAGGCTTAAGGCCAATTTTCCAATTTGTAGATTGATTACTCTTGCCATGACCTCATTCCTATGCTCTTCTTTACTTGCTGGAAGGGAGGTGGATCAAGTTCCTTTTTCACCCTTTTTTTTTTCTTCAGTTTATGGCCCACATTTGACAATGCTCAGGGACTATTCCTGACTTGCTGAGAGATCACTCTGGACAGTGCTAAAGGACCATACATGGTATTAGGGATTTAACCAAGGTTACCTGTTGGGGACGCCACTGGGGTCCCCAACAGTGCTGGGAAGCGAGTTCCCTTCTACTTCTGAAGCCAGCGGGGAATGGATGGAGACTCAGGAATCCTAATGCAGTTTTAAAATGCTTTACTTATCACAGGTTCAGGCATACAAATCAGTAATAGGAAACTCCCTGTGCTTAGGATTCCAAGCTAGAACCCCAGACACGTGTAGGCCAAGATGGCAGCCACCACGTATTAAGGCCCTGTAAAGAGGAGACAAAGACAAGACTCCCAAGAAGAGTGCAAGCCCCAAAAGAGAGCCCAAAAAGAGAGAGCCAGAAAAAGAGCGAGAGAGGAAGCAGCCTAGTTTTACACCCCTGCAAATTAGACCTCCCACTATTATGGGGAACCACGCATGGTCAAATGCCCTCAGGTAATTTCTCCCAGCACCTCACCTAGGCCCTTTTATATGCTAATGTTTTGAGCCAAGATCTGCCTGGAAAAGCCTTTATAGGGTAGAGAAGGGATTTTTGAGATGGCAAGCCTCTGTACCAAAGACTAATACTAATGCCAGTTAAATATTTCTTCAAGCCTTCACAAGAGTCTCGTCTACTTCACAGTAGTTTTGTAATTTAGTTGCCTTTGAGTTATCAGGGAGCCATGCTTGCTTGCTTGGAGGCAAACAGCATTTCTCTCTGGTCTAATTACTTAGAGATCCAACGTGGCCAGGCAAATATGCTGGTAAGATCTAGCTTGTCCCTCAATGATTGTGGTAGCATGAGAGAATATTTATACCAGCCAGTGCAGACTACATGGTCAGATAAACTGCCACATTTAAACTGCCCCCTATCTACAAAGTGACCTGCAGAAGGCAATCCAGGGCAGATGCAGAGGCTTTTAGGTGTCCTGCAACAGTTACCCACCTGAAAGTAAGTATTTAACCTCTATGAGATCACTTTTATGATCTCACCTAAATATGGTGATTCCCCAGGGTCCAAAGACTTCCCCACCACAAAATATCGTCACATTAGAATTCAGGATTTCAATATGTGAGGTTTGAAGGGACACAAATCTCATGCATAAATGAGTTAGACTCTTCTGTTTACTGCTTTGACTCTGCTTTCTGTGATCACCCATCTCCATGTTGACTTTTGGCTTTACCCTTGATCCCAGCCATCTTGGATTCAGTTGCCAGTACTGGACTTAAATTTTTCAATTCAATGACTGCTTCTCTCTGTAAGGTCCATCATGGAAAAGAATGTAATCACAAAGCCCCTTAAGGATTCTGGGGCTCCTCTCATACATTTATTCCTCACAGTATTGGTAAAAGTATAACAACAAGTGTAAGTAAGTAAATCTGAAATTACACTTTGGCATTTTGATCTCAGTAAAAATTTTTCATTCCTTCCTCTAGAAATGCAGGTTCAGCATTTCTAAATAGCTCGCACTGAGCACCATGTTTCTGTCAACTAGCCTTGCAAATCCCGAGACACATACTAGCAGAAATAATCCAGTAGGCCCAAATTAAAAAAAAAAAAAAAACTCATATTGTTGAACCATAATCAAAGAAACTGAGCAAGATTGAAATCCTTTCCACAAAGAAAACTCCAGGCCCTAATGGCTTCACTTAAAAATTCCTTGGCCCATCACCTCTGTAGGGGCTCGAAGCAGTCAGATGAGACTCGCTCACCATTTTCGTGGTCCAGACCCGGTACATCAAACTAGTGGAGCCAATCATGTTCTAGAATATATTACAACCTACAATGTGTAAGAAAGGGAAGTGAGAAAAAGAGAGAGAAAGAGAGAGAAAGGAGATAAAGAACCTGAGGGAAAGGAGGAGGGAAGTGGGGACATTGGTGATGGGAGATGGGCAGGGGGTGAGGGATGGGTGTTGGAACACTGTAGAACCAAAATTCAAGCATGAATATCTTGTAATTGTATACCTAATGGTACTATAATACAATACTTTAAAAAATAAATAAAAAATACAAACTATTTTAAAATCTCAAAAAAAAAAAGAATTCCTTAAGATACTAAAAGGAGAAATACTCATGTGAGATCTTGAAGTAGAGGAGACAAGAATATTTCCAGTACTTCTATGATCAAATAGATATTCATCCATGTGCAATTAATTGTATAGTGATAACATTCTAATAATACCACAAAAACACAAAAACAAGCATATTTAAAAATAATTGAAGTTTTCTAGTATAGATTTAATTTTCAGACCAAAAGAACCTTGAGATATTGAACAATTTATTTTGATTTTCATTCAGTATTTAATATGTTTATTGTGAAAAATACTAGTATTAAATTAAAAGTCAATTAACTTTCTTCTCAGTCTCTCTGTTCTCCTATCAATAAATCAATAATATTGTCAACATTATCTGTGAAGATAAAAGTAACTTGAGGGGCTGGAGCAGTAGTATAGCAGGTAGTGCACTTGCCTTGAGAGTATTCAACCCAAGTTCAATAGCCAGTGTCCCATATGGCCTGTGAGCACTGTCAGTAGTGATTCCTGTGTGCAGAGCCAGAAGTGACTCCTGAGCATTGCAGTATGTGCCTCAAAAGTCAAAAAGGAAAACAAATAAAATAGAAACCGCTTACTTATAACATAACTAGAAAAAATGATAAAAATGAAACATATGTAAGTAAAAACCCACTTTATAATAAAAGAAAACCATCATAGCACATGGAGATGTCTCAAATTCTTGGTGTTCATATTTCACATGTGAATATCTGGGTATCTAGAACCATGGGGTCATCTTAGCACCACCAGTAGAGCCCTTTCCCAAATTATTTTGATTTTTGGGCACACCCAGCATGCTCAGGCATGATTCCTGACTCAGTAATTATTCCTGGCAGGGCTCTAGGGACCATACACGGTGCCTGGGACTGAATCCAAGTTGGCTATGTCAAGGCAAGCTCCCTATCTGCTATACTATAGCCCCAGTCACCAAATAAACAGACAAAATGATAAATAAACCATTATAAGACTGATGAATAAGCAAAGATATTTGCACTTCATGCATCTGAGAAGAAACCAATATTCAAAATATATTTTATAATCATAAAATTTAATAGCAAAACACAATTTAACTAAAAGGAGGGTAGTGAAGCTGAGTAAACATTTCCCCCAAATTTGACAGGCAGAAGATGATCAGTAGACACATTAAAATTTATTCATCTTCATTTGTTTCTAGGGGAATGCTAGTCAAACCAATGAGATATTTCACACCAGTGAGAAAGGCTCATATGAGAAAAATGGGAAGCTCCAAGTATTAGTGAGGCACTATCACCATGAAAAAAATACAGCGATTTCTCAAGAACTTTGAAACAGAAATACCACGTGTTGTAGGTTTGCTACTTCTGAATATATTCCCAAAGAATAAGGAAACACTCGTTTGGAGAAATATTTGTGTCTCTACTTATCGTAGTATAAGTTTCAATAGCTGAGATTTAGAAACATCCTATGTTGTCTTCTGCAGATGAATGGATAAAAACATGTAAATAGTCTACAAAAATTACTGAATGTTACCATTTGCAACAAGATGAATGGACTAAAGGGTTTTTATTAAATAAGTCATAGAAACAGGATAAATACTATATGTCCTCCTTCATATATAAATGATAAAGAAGGAAAACTATCAAACAAAACAAAAGCAAGCTCTTTCGTTTCTTGTTTTGGAGCTAGATCTGATGGAGGTGAAGGGCTGCTCTTGACTCTATGTTCAGACTGAACCCAGGCCTCCTGCATACAAAACATGTACTCAGTCCTTTGAGTCACCTATCTGGCTAAAAATGAAAACTTAACCCTCATCACCAAAAATGATGGTCACTATTTGGAGTTGGTGGATAAGGAATCACTGTATCACTGTCTTCCCGTTCAACGCCGATTTGCTCGAGCGGGCACCAGTAACATCTCCATATGACCTGTCTCATGCAAGTAGAGCCCAAGGGCACCAACTTGCTCCAGAAACATAAAGAGCCTCAAACCATTCCATCAGGTCATGGGAATGAGGTCGATAATCGTTACTGGTATCTGGCATATCAAATACGACACGGAGAGCTTGCCAGGCTCTGCCGTCGGGGTAGCATACTCTTTACATAAGAGTATGGATAAGGAAACAGGTAAGTTATGTAATAGGGATCAATGATAAATTGCATAAAATTTATATGGTAGAGCATGAAATCTAGATTTTTGTGGGGATCATAATGTCATATAAAAAGATGTCAAATTATAGTATATATTATAGTATATAGTATAATATAGTAAGTATACTATATACATTATATAGTATATATTTAGTATATATGTTATGTGCTAAAACATATTCCAATATAATGATATAAACCAATGCTACTTATTTAAAATAAAATTTTAATTAAAACATAACTGAAACTTATATGCTTAAGTGAATACAATTTAATTTTGAAACTAAGAAAAAATGGAGGCATTATTATCTTTGGTTTGGAAGGAAGCATTACATTTGTCTTAATAATTTAAAAACTTAAATAACTATCGGGTTTAGCTTCTTCTCTTGATCACTTGACATCCCGTTATTCATTCATTTGCCAGTAACATTTCCATTGGACCCTATCACGTGCCAGTTAGCCCAATGGCATCTGGTTGCTTCAGGAATACGAAGAGCCTCAAACCGTTCATTCAAGGTCTTGACGAAGAAGTCTGACCATCTTGTAGGTGGGCGGCCTTGTGATCTTTTGACATCCCGTGGGATCCAGTCGGTAATGGCTTTAGTCCAGGGGTCATCTCCAAATCTCATTACATGTCCAGCCCATCTGATTTTCCATGCCTTGACAAGTGAGACAGCATCCCTGACTCTGGATCATCGAAAGAGGTCGGAACTCAGGATTCCTTCTTTCACTTAAGTGAGGCGTGATATTCCAAGCATAGCTCTTTCGATTCCTCTTTGGGAGACCCAAACAGCATTTTCATCCTGCTTTGGTAGGGCCCAGGTCGCTGAGGCATATGCTAATTCAGGGAGAACAGTGGAGTCAAAGTTTCTTATTTTAGTTTCTTAATTTATAATAATAATTTATAACAATAATTTTAAATAATTTATAACAATTTATGCTTTTAATTATAATCATTTATAATTAATTTATGATAATAATTGTAGTTTCTTTTTTTAAATTTTATTTAAACACCGTGATTTACAAAGTACAAAGCTTTTCATAATACAGTTGTTAGAAAGATTCATCGTTCAGCACCAATCCCACTACCAGTGTGCCCCCACCACCACAAGAGACCCCCCATTTCACACCCACCCCCATCCCTATCCCCTTGCCTGCTCCCTTAGCTGGCATCAATTTTGCTAATCATTACTACCCATATAAGGGGATGAGATTGACAAAGTCATTACCTTTTTTTCTGGGTTGTTCTGTTTTTGTGGGAGTTTGGCCGATTCTGCTCTTGGATTAACTTCCTGGGTTTCCAGAACACAGTGGTTCTCTACTGCCAACCCAGGACTCACCAGCACTGCACCCGTGGAAAATACCTACTTCCGTATTTATCTCAACCTCTATTTGAGCTTGTCCTATTCATACACTGAACAATCTATCCTATACTGCTTGTTGGGGCCACCTCTCTAAGTCCAGTCGGGGAATATGGTCTTAGATGTAACTCACTGGAGATTCTCAAAACTCATTGTGTATCTGAGCCTACTGTATAGGAAATTTTCAGTATGTTACCACAGACCACACATTGTGTCCATGCATTTTGGTTTCTATAAGATGTGATCTGTATCGTTCCAATTCCCCCTCACTCCATGAGGGGCCTCCATTTTCCACATCTGGACTTCTCTCTCGTCAGAACTCCACCCAGCATACCAGCCTATCACAGTCCGGCTCCATCGAAATCCACCCTGCTGCAGTCTTTTTTTAATCCGGCCCAGGTATGCTGATCCAGAGACAGACATGGGGCAGAGCTGCTACTTGCTCTCCCTGTGCCCAGCCACTCACAAGGAACCCAGGAGAGATGGCGGGTTCTAGCCCTGGCCCGCCAGCCCAGCAGAGCCTTGCAACAAGCCAGATGACCCCCACTCCATGAGGGCCTCCATTTTCCACATTTGGACTTCTCTCTCGTCAGAACTCCACCCAGCAGACCAACCTATCACAGTCAGGCTCATGTGGCCGCAAGCGGCGCGTGGTTCATCATTAAATGCTGGACTTAGAGATGACTGATAGAGTATGCTACCTGCATGGCAGAGCCTGGCAAGCTACCCGTGTTGTATTTGATATGCCAAATACCAATAACAATTATAGACCTCATTCGGAATGGATTGTGGCTCTTTATGTTCCTGGAGCAAGCAGATACCCTTGGGCTCTACTAGCATGAGACAGGACATATGGAGATGTTACTGGGGCCCGCTCGAGCAAATAGATGAACAACGGGAAGACAGTGATACAGTGACAGTGAGATGTGATGGGATACGTGTTAGATGGGTATACCAGGTTTTGAGATATCATACAGGAGCTCTGTGCCCATGTACCGTGGGGGTCGAGCTGTGTCCAGCTGTGGTGGAGTCTGGACCTTGAGGATGACTGTGGTTGTGTTACACGAGGTTTTCTGGCCCCTGAGAGTCTGTCGAGGAGGCAGGCCAGGGCAGTTTCTTATTTTATTTTATCAGGATCCTGATCAATGTAGCCAATAACCAAATTTTTTGACAATTTATCTTAGAGGTGGAAATGTTACTGGCACCTGCTAGAACAAATCGGTGAATAACGGGATGTCAAGAGATCAAGTGATTATGTTAGAGATGTTCTATATGTCAAACCCAGCAATGTAAGATTTAATAAGCACAACATCTTGGTTTTGGATTAATTCTACTTATAAAGTAAATGCAAGATTGAAGAAAATAGAAAATATTTCTTTGGTGAGCATTTCTGAGAACAGCAAAGCCTGCAGAATAATGCTGTTTGCTCAGAATTGTTTATTATGTATAAAAATCTGTCTAACCTTAGGTAAATGTATCCATGCATATTTATTAGTTACTGTAACTATTCCCATAAATTAAAGTTATAAAATTTAATATGGTTGCTGATAATTGGCTGAATGAATTTTTAAAAATCATGTCAAATATTTGAACACTAGAAAAACTAACAAATATGTGGAATTAATGCAGAAATAGCACTTTTAATGGGTACTTAAATCTTATGCATTTTTTACACATTAAATGCCTTAATTAGTACTATGGTCATCAAATAATGATTTAAAGTTGAATGAGGGGTGTTGGGAGAGGAACAGAATAGGCATATTCCAAGTTATCACGGAAAGAAGTGGATTGTGCAGGTTATGCAGGTTATGCTCTTGCAGGCATAAATTTCCTTTAAACCTCTAATTCTCTCCATGAACTTGTTTCACCCTATGTGATGATAAGAATCTGGGAGCTATCCACTTGTGGATTTAAAAAAAAACCAGTTACATGCACATACTCCGAAAAGGCTGCTGTGCATCTGTGCTCCACATATTCCAGCTTAATCTGCATCAATATTCTCTCCTTCATCTGCCTTATTTAAGATTTTTGTATTTTCTGCTACAGCATCTCATAACCCTGCCAATGCTTTGATTTCAACTACAAATCAGAAAAATGATAGTTTTTGTCTTCTTAGTGTGGCTCACTAAACAAATTCAGTTTCTCCTCCCACATCTACTGCACTTTTTATTTAAGAGCTATTGATGGTTTTGGACTTGTTTTGGACACCGCAGTGGCAGGTGGGCAAGATGTGTGGTCTTTTAATCTAAATGTAAGCTTTAAGATCAGTGTAGCATTGGTCATAGTTCCTATTCACTTAGGGTAACTTGCCATGTGGAAAGCAATTTCCAGAGACAACTGCAATAGGCAGAGAGTGAACTAGAAGTACAGAGTGCAGTTTGAAGTAACTGAGGTTTTCAGAGTTGTATGTTTAATGTGTTTATTTATTTTAGTTTAGTTTTTATTCCTTTAATTTCATTTCAATGTCAAAGATTGGAATCTGGGTCTTATCATATATGAAGGCAGGCAATCTACCATTCAGCTGCTACATCCCTACAACAGTTTTCTGTTGTTATTGTTGCTGTTGCTGTTATTTTGAGGTGGTAGGGTAGGTTATTGAGGCTACACTGTGCTCAGAGGTTATTCTTAGCACATGTCTTGGGATTTGCTCCTGGGACACCAAGCAGTGCTGGACATTGTATCTGGGTCTCCCGCATATAGGGCAGGTGCCTCAGCCCTTTGAGCTTGTGCTTGTTTGCTTCAGAATAACCACATCTATTATGACTGATGATTGTGTGAGCAGATTCATTGAAATCCTCACTTATATTTTCTAACCCACTATAAGGAACGGGGTTAATGACGCTGCCTTAAATCTAGGCAGTGTATATCACTTGGGTGTTTATTTGATATTTATTTATTTTGTGATTTGGTGGCCAAACCCAGGAATGAACAGGGATTACACCTGCCTCTGTGTTCAGGGATTACTCCTGGCAGTGTTCAGAGGAGCACATGTGGTGTAGGGGACCAAACCAGAGTTATAAAAACAATCGCCTTAACCCCTGTGTTATGTCTCTGGTGCTATGCTTTATTTTAAAATAAGATTGCTATTTTTCTTTATCTAAATATATGTTTAATTTTCTTTCTCTCCAAATGAGCAATTTAACCCCATACAAGTCATGAGTATGGGTCTTTCTTCCAGTAGGTTAATATAGTACCAGTGTGTTATAAAATTCTCTGATTAAAGGACAGAAACCAAACGATCAGGCTCAGTACAATAGGGAAGCAACAAAGTCATTTTATAACACCATACCCACATGAACTAGTTCCTGAGGCCCCATTCACTCTCAATGGAACAAACATCTCTGAATGCAGCAGTTATTGTTCCTAGGTCGAGAAGTTAGCATGATGAATGACCTAAAACCTGAGCTGCACAGGAGGAAGAGAGCGGCATGGAATGCCTTCAAAGGCATCGAAGAAATAGCTAAAAGGAAAAAGAACCTCCGGCTCCGGACACATCTCTTGGACTCCACCGTTCTCCCTGCATTAACATATGCCTCAGAGACCTGGGCCCTAGGGAAAGCAGGATGAGAATGCTATCCGGGTCTCCCAGAGAGGAATCAAAGAGCTATGCTTGGAATATCACGCCACGCTCAAGTGAGAGAAGGAATCGGGAGTTCTGACCTCCATTGCTATTCCAGAATCAGGGACGCTGTCTCGTTTGCCAAGGCATCGAAAATAAGATGGGCTGGACATGTAATGAGATTTGGAGATGACCGCTGGACTAGAGCTGTTACTGACTGAATCCCACATGATGTCAAAAGATCATGTGGCTGCCCACCTACAAGAAGGTCAGACTTCCTTTTCAAGACCCTAAAGGAATGGTTTGAGGCTCTTCATATTCCTGAAGCAACCAGATGCCATTGGACTACATTGGCACATGATAGGGTCCAATGGAAATGATACTGGCACCCGCTAGAGCAAATTGATGAATATCGGGATTCAAGTGATCAAGTGATACCAGTAGTACTTAGATGCCCACATTTAATGACTGTTCGGTGACATGCCATACTGAGCCTTAGCCTCCAGCTATGTTTAGCTTATGTGGAGAGCTGGTGCCTACCTTTGGGGAATCTCTGGAGCAGACACAATGGGAGTTTGGGAAGAACTGGACTGTTTTCATAATTTTATAAGGCATAAATATTTTTATCATGAATCTTGCTTGCAGAATCAATATTCAGTTCCCACGGGTCCCTGCATGGGACATACATACAGATATCCCAAAAGTACTTCACCATGTTGGATCAACCATAATGTAATCAATTCTCCTAGTTCAGAGACATGCTAGTGAGCCTCTGGGCAAACTAACGCGTCTCTGACTCTAAAGGTAATGCCAAAGTGAATTATTCTGATGGATTTGGGCCCATAGTGGGATCCAGAGTCTGGGATATGATAGCTATATTACAGGGAATGCCGCCGGGGTCCCGACAGTGCCGGGAAGTGAGTTCCCTTTTACCTCCGAGCTGGTGGGAATGGATGAAGACTCAGGAATCCGATGCAGTTTTAAAAGGCTTTACTTATCACAGGCTCAGGCATACAAGTCAGCAATAGGAAAAAACCCTGTGCTTACGATTCCCAGCTAGAACCCCAGACACGTGTAGGCCAAGATGGCGGCCACCACTTGTTAAGGACCTGCAAAAAGGAAAAAGACAAGACTCCAAAAGAAGAGTGCAAGCTCAGAAAGAGAGAGCCCAAAAGAGAGAGAGGGAGAGAGAGGAAGCAGGCTGGTTTTAAAACCTGGAACTCAGACCTTCCACTATTATGGGAAGCAGGAAGGGTCAAATGCCCTTACGTAATTTCTCCCAGCACCTCACCTAGGCCCTATTATATGCTAATGTTTTGAGCCAAGATCTGCCTGGAAATGCCTTTAGAGGGTAGAGAAGGGGGTTTCTGAGATGGCATGTCTCTGTACCAAAGACTAATCCTAATGCCAGTTAAATATTTCTCCAAGCCTTCACAAGAGTCTCATCTACTTCACAGTAGTTTTGTAATTTAGTTGCCTTTGAGTTATCAGGGAGTCTTTCTTGCTTGCTTGGAGGCAAACAGCATTTCTCTCTGGTCTAATTACTTAGAGATCCAACTTGGCCAGGCAAATATGCTGGTAAGATCTAGCTTGTCCCACGATGCTTGTGGTAGCATGAAAGAATATTTATACCAGCTAGTACAGAATACATGGTCAGATAAACTGTCACATTTGTACTACCCCTTATCTATGAAGTGATTTGCAGGAGGCAATCCAGAGCAAATGCAGAGGCTCTTAGAGGAGTCCTGCAACAGCTATATATTCATGGTAAAAAGTATTAATGTCATTTCCTACAAATTGCATTCTGACCTGCTTTCTAGTTCAGAGATGCAACCCCGCCTCACTCTGCTGGGATATTTTGCCTCTGGAAATCAGCTCTGGGTTTTGTTAAGCTTGAGCCAAAGGCCCACCTAAAGATTCACATTTCAAAATGGTCATTTACATGCCTTCATCTCTAGATAGCATGACCCAAGATGGGCTGGGCTGGAAGATTTTGGCGGTTTCTGTCTATAAAAGTAGCTAGGAAAAGAAGAAGGGGTCTTTCTACCATTTTGGCTTCCCTTGGCATTTGCCTCTCTCTGTCCTCTCCGTTCTCTGTTGGGCTTCAACACGTGGTGGCAGCAATCTTGGCCTACATGTGCCGTGACCCAGCCGGGAACCTAGAGTCTGGTTTTTTTTTTCTATTCTTGGATTATATATCAGAACCTGTGATAGTAAAGTCTTTTAAAGCCATACCAGATTCCTGAGTTTTTGTCCATTCCCTGCCGGCTTTGGAAGTATAAGGAAATTCATTTCCCAATATTGTTGGGGACCCCGGTGGTCCCGACAAATGACCATCACATACTGCAAACTTGGCAGAATGTGATATAGTAACAGTATTTATGGGTGTGAGGGGAGTTGGCCACAAGCCAGCAGTACTCAGGGCCTACTCCTGGCTCTATACTTGGGGATCACTCCTTGCAGTCTCAGGGGACCATCGAGGGTGCAGGTATCTAACTCAGGTTGGCCACATGCAAGGCAAGCACCCTACCCACTGTACTACCTCTGGCAATCAACAGTATAGTTGTATACTGGCATACAACACTATAGTTTTTTAACCCATGATGTAAGCTTCTCTGTAAGTTCACAGTTTTGTTTTATTTTTCAGTAATGCAAAAGAATTTGCTTATCACTTGATGACTTGACATCCTGTTATTCGTCAATTTGCTCGAGCTGGAGCCAGTAATATTTGACCCTATCACGTGCCAGTGTAGCCCAATGGCATCTGGTAGCTTCAGGAATACAAAGAGCTCAAACAGGGTCTTGGCGAAGAGGTCTGATCATCTTGTAGGTGGGCGGCCACGTAATCTTTTGACATCCCGTGGGATCCAGTCGGTAATGGCTCTAGTCCAGCGGTCATCTCCAAATCTCATTACATGTCCAGCCCATCTGATTTTCGATGCCTAGGCAATTGAAAGAGTTTAAGTGAAAAAAAAATCTACTTAAAAAATATGAGTACAGAGGAATACCTACCTGCTCAAGAGGAAACCAGGGCTTTTTTCCAGAATGGAAACAAAAATTACGGTTTTATCTCGCTTAAACCTGCTTGTGGACATTTGGGTTCTGCAAATGAATCTGTTTGTAGAAAACAAAGGCCATAGCACCCGTAGCTTTCTTCATTGCAATTTTTAATAAGGGATGGCAGCATGTTTTTGAAAGCTTTGCCTTTCAATTTAAGCCATCTGTGACCTTTCCTGGCTCTATTTATGACAATTATGCCTTAAGTTCCTCCAGAAAATTGATATAAAAGAGTTCCCAATCTCATCAAGATCCCCTAATGTGCCTTAAAGCAATATTATGTGACTTATATTCTTACTTTGGAAGCTTAAATGTAAATGATATATCATTATCTAAAAAGATTATCTTTTGAATCTGACAGATATTACCTTTCTAAAGTCTTATATGACCTACATAAGTTTTAATAAAAAAAAGTAAATTTTCCCATGAAGAAGCTAATAAGTAATTATTAGGTTGATCCATTTGAAATTGTCATCATTTGACAGTTTTTGACCTACAAAAATGCCAATTTAATGTAATTCAGCGTAATATCTTTGTATATAATATGCTGTCGCATTTTTATTTATGTAATGAAAGTACAACTAAAAATGATCATTACTCCTTCAAACGCTGCTCCTATTTCTATATTGGTAAATAGTTATATTTATTGCCACCTATATATCTAGGTCCTTTTAGCTATTTCTTCGATGCTCTTGAAGGCATTCCATGCCACTCTCTTCCTCCTGCGCAGCTCAGGTTTTAGGTCGCTCATCATGTTGAGTTCTCAACCTAAGTACACATAACTGCTGCATTCAGAGATTTTTGTTCCATTGATAGTGAATGAGGCCTCTGGAACTAGTTGATTTTTCATGAACATTGTTTTGTTGAGATTCATACAGCTGTAGACCTATCTTTCCACATTCTCAGTCAGTCACCAGCATTTGTGCCCTTTGGCTAAAGTTTGGTGTTATAAGAATGATGTCATCAGCAAAGCAGAGGTGCTGTAGTTGCCGACCATCTGTCTTCACTACCATTCCTTCCCATTCTAATTGTCGCATGATGTTCTCAAGGGTGGCACTGAAGAGTTTTGGTGAAATGGTATCACCCTGCCAAACCCCTCTTTTGATATCAGTGATCACTTCCTTGTAGAATGGTTATATCCTGGTGGTGAATCTGTAATACAGCTCATGAATGATCTTGATGTATTGGCTTGAATGCTCTGTTTGGCTAGGGCTTCAATGACTGCTTCCATCTCCACAGAATCAAAGGCTTTCTGTAAATCAATGAACGTGAGACAGAGAAGCATTTTGTGCTCCCTACAAACCTCATTGAGGTTGGTTACTGTGTGTATATGGTAGATTGTGCTGAATCCTTTTCGGAAAACAGCTTGCTCACATGGTTGTCCTTCATCTAATGCTCTGCCAATCCTGTTCAGGAAGACTCGAGTGAACAGCTTGTAGATGACGGACAACAGGCAGATCGGGCAATAGTTGCCAATGTCGTGAATGTCTCGCTTTACAGTAGAACTGTCCTGCTGGTCTTCCATTGGGAGGGCACCTTGTATTCAGATAGGTATTCTTCAGTTGTTTGGGTCTGACTTTGTCTGGGCCTGGTGCTTTTTGCTTCTTTACTGACGAAATGGCCTGTTCGATTTCAGAAGGGAGAACATTGGAAAAGACATAACCATTCTGCGGAATTTGGTATGTGGGCAGGTGGACATGGCTATCAAAGAGATCTGAGTAGAAGTCATGGATAATCTTCTCCATTGCCTTTCTAGAAGATGTGATCCATCCATCAGGATGTCAGGGGGCAGTCATATTGGTCTTATCATTGGCAAAGGACAGGCGAGCATTGTAAATGCTTTTCCCAGCTTATGCCGCATTGGCCAGTATTTCTGTTCTCTCTTTGAGGTCTTCCTTTATCACTTCTCTGCACTGGTTTGCAAGTTTGGACGTTAGCATTTCATGAGCATTGAAGAAATAGCTAAAAGGAGAAAGAACCTCCTGCTCGGACACATCTCTTTGACTCCAACATTCTCCCTGCATTAACATATGCCTCAGAGACCTGGGCCCTACGAAAGGAGGATGAGAATGCTATTCGGGTCTCCCAAAGAGGAATTGAAAGAACTGTGCTTGGAATATCATGCCTCACTCAAGTGAAAGAAAGAATCCTGAGTTCCGACCTCTTTTGATGATCCAGAATCAGTGATGCTGTCTCGTTTGCCAAGGCATGGAAAATCACATGGGCTGGACATGTAATGCAATTTGGAGATGACCACTTGACTAGAGCCATTACCAAATGGATCCCACTGGATGTCAAAAGATCACGTGGCTGCCCACCAACAAGATTGTCAGAATTCTTCGTCAAGACCCTGAATGAATGGTTTGAGGCTCTTCATATTCCTGAAGCAACCAGATACTATTGGGCTACACTGGCACGTGATAGCGTCAAATAGAAATGTTACTGGCGCCTGCTCGAGCAAATCGATGAATAACGGGATGTCAAGTGATCAAGTAATATATCTAGGTAAATGTAGGGGCTACATTTTTGAAGGCTTTATTTGAGGGAGGGGTACATCCTAATTGGTGATCAGGGGCTAGTCCAGCTCAGGGCTCAGGGGGCATTCCTGGCAATGCTTAGTGGACAATGCAATGCTAGGAATAAAACTAGGACCTCCTGCATGCAAAGCTTTCGTTCAACCCCTCCGTCAACTTGTAACTATATTCCAGTAAATCCATCTATGAACTAAAACTCACCTTTCCACTCCTTAATCATAAAATAGTCTTAAGGAAATAATATTAATGAAAGTGGAATTTATGATACATCCATTAAACTGGTGCAGTTAAATGTTCTCCTGTCTTGCTCTTGGTTCATCTTATATGTATCATCTTTCTTTGCCACAGATCCCTAACTTTGTCACACACAAAGTGACTCAGCTCATGATGGGAAATTCTGATTATGTAATTCCTTGAATTCACATGATCATATTTTAATAGACTATGTATTGTTTATTTACAAATGCATAATTTTCTGCTGCAGGTGAAATAATTTTGGTGACTGTTGTGGGATGTGACAAACATTTTGGAACTTGACAAAAATCCCATAAAGCTTCCCTTCTCACTATTGATATTTCTAATATATTGGGAGCTCAAAGTTGTATTGTCATAGAAGTAGGACTATTAACAATACAGGTGAGACTTACTAGAAAACTGTTTCCTGCCTTGAACTGGTACCCTTTCCTTTCACCCGGAATATTTCTTGAAGCAGTATATCTGAACATTCCTCCCAATTAAAAAAAATATAATGACAAATACTGTGTTACCTTCATCATTGAAGAAAGTTTAAATTGAAAATAATCTGACACCTCAGGTTTCTATACCTTCGCCAAGCATAGTGACGTGTTGGGTTCCATAATTATCTCCCACATCTGGGATGCCTGTGTCTTACAAAATGTCTTCTCACTAACACACTGTTCTCTACATAGTGAAGCAGCATGATTTTTATGGTGAGTCCAGTGAGTTTAGGTGTGTTCTAAGATAAACAGCAGAACAGAAATACTGAAGTCCTAAAGCAAGACCTAAATGTAGGAAGATTCATGACATGTCCTATATCTGATATAAAACACCCATCAATTAGAAACAATCTCTATATAGCACATATATTTTAAGAGAAAATGTCTCAGTGTTACAGTGGAAAGGAGTGTGTTGGGGGTCGGAGGCCAGGAATCTCTTCAGACTACTTGTTCATCTTTCCTACTTGTTGGGTAACCAGTTGGGGAGCAAAACTAGCTAAGCATGGGATAATAAAGAGATAAAACTAGTCTCTAGCCAACTTAAACTTTCTTGCTAGTCCCACACCCACACACAAAATGTTGGCAGGAACCTGGAAACAACCAGTATGCCTGAGAACTGATGACTGGATAAAGTAACTGTGGTACATCTACACAATGGAATACTATGCAGCTGTTAGGAAAAATGAAGTTATGAAATTTGCCTATAAATGGATGGACATGGAAAAGATCATGTTGAGTGAAATTAGTTAAAAGGAGAGAGATATAGAATGACTGCATTTATTTGCATGACATATATATATATATATATATATACATATTATGACACCAAAATCCAGTGTCAGGTGAAAAGTGGTTTAGGAGGTTTTACCAAAAGTGGAAATTACTGAGAACGTGTGGGAGTCAGAGGTTAGGTACGACAGAGAAGGGAACACGAGTGAATAAATGTCGAAAGGGTTAATACCAACCTAGAACTGAGCATTAAATACAGGCAAAAAAAATGCACATGATGGCCTCTAAGTGTATGTAGTGCAATCCACAATGTGTAAGAGAAGGAAAAGAGAGAGGGAGAAAAGAGATAAAGAACCTGCCATTTAGGCAAGCTCTGGGAGGGGGAGGGAATTGGGGACATTGGTGGTGGGAAATGGGCACTGGTGGAGGGCGGGGTGCTGGAACACTATGTGACCGAAACCTCTAAACATGAACAACGTTGTAATTGTGTTTTCACGGTGGTATAATAAAATATTTAATAAAAAAAATCGGAAAAAAAAGTTGGCAGAAGCAAACAGCAGTTTCCACACTTCAGTGAATGGAGGACAAGAAACCAAAGACTGGCTGCAGACTTCAGCTGCCTAGCTGCTATCAAGCACCGGACACCATGGACAAAACCACCTTTTGACCTGGACACTGAACCCTACAGAACAAAGCAACATGGTAATAAGCATCGAACCAGACCATGAGGAAACCTAGATGTTTTGATGGCAATCAGAAACAGATTATCTTATGGGAATGGACCTGCAGGATGCCTGAGCATTGCAAACTAAACCGAAGTGGAACCTGCACTGCAGCCAGTGGCAATGGCATACTTACCTAAACTTTTACATTAAAATAATTCTAACACCAAAACATTAGTCCTGTGTACTGATTTACAAACAGTTTTATCAAGTCCCAGATAATTGCTATGGGAAGCAATTATTGGTATTTGGTATACCAAATACCAATAATTGCTATGACATATAGACTTCCAGTAATAAAACAAATAAACCTTGTCTATGAAGGAATGAGGCCTGGTTAGTTTCAGAGCTAGTATCTCCACCTTTAGTGGTAACACCTCCCCCTCTGTTCTCCTGAAAGGCCACCCCAGGAAACTGTATCTTCGATGGTGCTTCCCCTGCAAGGCCACAACACAGCCAGGCTTGTCATTGCTAACAGTAATCAAGGCCAGAAAACAGACACACTCCTTCAATGCTAAGGAAGAACACTACTTGTCATCTCCAATTCTCTACCTTGTCAACCTAGGGTGAGAGGAAAATAAAGCCGTTTTGCAGGCAGTCAAGTTTCGAGAGATTACAGTTCCTTTCTACAAAACATGCCAAGGAAGAAACTCCAATTAGAAAAATAAATAGCCCAGCTGCTTACAAATTTTTATAGAACATGTGACTAAGCTTTATTTAACTATGGGAAATGATGGAAAAAGAATGGAAGATGTAACAGAAAGCAAATTATTGTCTGGCTCAAAAGGTGGATTGTGCACTGAGCTTGAAGTAATTGAGAAAGTCAATGTTACCTGGGAGTATATTTTTTCTCATTACAATTCTGGAGGAAAGAAATGATAGGGTTTGGGATTCAGAAGCTTGATGATATTTCAGAATAAGTCTGGACAATTCTCTGCCTTTCTCACACTGAGCATCTTGTGGAGGCAAGGATGTTTGCTGTAGCTACTCAAATTCCTGCACAAGTGAATTTTAGATAAGAGAGAACCAAGGCTCTAGCTACAGAAATACATGAGCATGCTTACTTTTCCAAAGTGTTTTTAAAGGGCTGACAATGTGGCTCAGAGATAAAGTGTGTGCTCTGCATGCTTGAAAACAGGGCTCTATCCCCAGCACCAAGCAAAACACAAAGCAAAACTATAAACATGCTAATATATGTAGTCTTTATTCATCTCACTCTAGAGTGTTTTTGACACCAAATTAAGAGAGCACTTTAAATTCCATTTGGAAAGGCGGATGTGCCTGGTAGTAAAGTCCAAGTGTGAGCCCAGTGTGCCCAGTCTGCTCTGTGGAGCACACCAGCAACGCTAGACATTCGGCTAGGGAGGCTGTTTGAAAACAAGATTGTTTGGGGATTTCTCTATACTCTGACTGTGCGCCTTGGTGCCTGTGAGTGGAATTCAAATGATTTTTAAGTGAGCAGAATAGTTGCTGAATCACCTTGCAAATCTGCAACAATAACCAGGAGAAGCAGAAGTGAAAAAATAATAAAGCCTTAAAGCCTTAAAGCCTTAAGTCAAAAGACAGGCACATGTTTCACATGTAGGAGCTCCTGCTTCAATACCCAGAACAACATAGTTCCCCACTCCCACCCCATACAATTAGGTATAACCCTCCAACAGACAAGCAAACATTGAAAATCAGTAAAATAAAAATTGAACTTGAAATCTTTTAATGAATAAGCTAAAAATTGCTATTTTTTAGACTTGTAATGAGTAATAAAGTAATAAAAATCACTTTTAAAGACATCTTAATGATAAATTATTAATAAAATATTTGATAAAAAAGCATTAGGCACAATTATTTGAGAGGGAAATATCAGTCTACAAAAATTTTATGTTTTAAGGGCAAAACTTCATATGCTGTTATCTATTGCCAAAGTACCATTGTCTGTCCAACACAATTAGATCCCCTTCTCACTTTGAATCACCTCCCCAATACCTCAATAGTAAGCTCAGTTTTGTGATCAGAATCCAGTGATTTGCTTACACATGGCTTTGTTATTTCATCTTATAAATCTGCTTATCTTATTACCCATTTTTATAGAAGGAAAATGAAGCAACAGAAAAAAAGTGTCTTGTACCCCAGACCCACAGCTGCACCGCTGAGCCCCATGTGGAGCAACACATGCAGTCTCAGAGGGTGGTAAATGGCTCAGCCCCTCACCAAGTCCAACATAGCTCCTAGGGTTCACTCACACGTGCTGGGGGTCCACGGTGGCTGGACTTGGAGCTGGGATTTGGGCTCCTCCTGCCATTCCTCTGCCTTCATATTGGAGGCCATGGCTACGGGCTCCCAGCCTCCACAGCCAGCAATACTAGATGAGAGACACTCCAGAAACACAGACTTAGACAATAATGGAAGTTAGGCCTGGTCCTTCCCAGGATCTTTCAAACTGATACAGTGTTATGTTCATTCTAGTTGCAACAAACTGGGGAGGTTGATGGGGAATGGGGAATTATAATGTCACACTTGATCACTTGAATCCGTTATTCATTGATTTGCTCCAGCAGGTGCAAGTAACATTTCCATTTGACCCTATCACGTGCCAATGAAGCCCAAAGCATCTGGTTGATTCAGGAATATGAAGAGCCTCAAACCATTCCTTCAGAGTCTTGATAAGGAAATTTGACCATCTTGTAGGTAGGCGGCCACGTGATCTTTTGACATCCCATGGGATCCAGTCGGTAACAGCCCTAGTCCAGTGGTCATCTCCAAATCGCATTACATGTCCAGCCCATCTGATTTTCGATGCCTTGGCAAACGAGACAGTGTTCCTGATTCTGGAATAGTGACGGAAGTCAGAAATCCGGGTTCCTTCTCTCACTTGAGTGAGGCATGATATTCCAAGCATAGCTCTTTCTATTCCTCTCTGGGAGACCCGGATAGCATTCTCATCCTGCTTTCATAGGGTCCACGTCTCTGAGGCATATGTTAATGCAGGGGAGAATGGTGGCGTCAAAGAGATGTGCCCGGAGTCGGAGGTTCTTTGTCCTTTTAGCTATTTCTTTGATGCCTTTGAAGGCATTCCATGCCACTCTCTTCCTCCTGCGCAGCTCAGATTTTCGGTCGTTCATCATGCTGACTTCTCGACCTAGGTATACATAACTGCTGCATTCAGAGATGTCTGTTCCATTAAGAGTGAATGGGGCCTCAGGAACTAGTTCATTTTTCATAAACATAGTTTTCTTTAGATTCAGCTCTAGACCTATCTTTCCACATTCTCGGTCGAAGTCAGGCAGCATTGGTACCACTTGGCTAATGTTTGGTGTTATTAGAACGATGTCATCAGGAAGCAGAGGTGGTGTAGTTGCCAACCATCTACCTTCACTCCCATTCCTTCCCATTCTAATTGTCGCATGATGTTCTCCAGGGTGGCACTGAAGAGTTTTGGTGAAAAGGTATCACCCTGCCGAACCCCTCTTTTGACATCAATGATCACTTCCTTGTAGAATGGTGAGATCCTGGTGGTGAATCCGTAATACAGCTCATGAATGATCTTGATGTATTGGGTTTGAATGCCCTGTTTGGCTAGGACTTCAATGACCGCTTCTGTCTCCACAGAATCAAAGGCTTTCTTTAAATCAATGAACGTGAGACAGAGCGGCATCTTGTACTCCCTGCAAACCTCAATGAGCTTGGTTACCGTGTGGATATGGCTGATTGTGCTGAATCCTTTCCAGAAGCCAGCTTGCTCGCATGATTGTCCTTCATCTAGTGTTCTGCCAATCCTGTTCAGGATGACTCCAGTGAACAGCTTGTAGATTACGGACAACAGACAGATGGGGCGATAGTTGCAGATGTCATGAATGTCTCCCCTTCTTGGACAGTAGAACTGTCCTGCTGGTCAATGAAATTGACCACATCATCTTCAATTGACAGTTTTGTCTGACCGACGTTGCTGTCGTCCCCAAATTCAAACAGGATCAGACCACAGTCTCCTTCGTGCAAAATTCTACTTCACGCAACGGGGAGAAAAGACTGCAAAGTTTAAGAAAAGAACTCCCAGAACGACCACCACTGGGAACTCTTTGGCACCATTGCAGCAACATAGGAAGATACCATCATTGACGACATCGATGAACAATACAATCAACTGGTTCAGCACCTCCATGATTGTGCGAAGAATGCCGAGAGAGAGAGACAGAGACAGAGAGACGAGAGAGAGAGAGAAAGACACAAAAGGATGCCTGTCTTCAGAAACTCTCGAGCTCATTTGCCAACGTGGCAAGGCGCGAGCTTCAGGCCACCAAATGCTAATGTCCAAGCTTGCAAAGCGGTGCAGAGAAGTTATAAAAGAAGACCTCAAAGACAGAAGAGCAGAAATACTGGAAGATGCAGCAGAAGCCGGGAAAAGCATTCGCACTGCCCGCCTGTCCTTCGCCAACTATAAGACCAAGATGACTGCCCTCCGATGCCCTGATGGATCTATCACATCTTCCAGAAAGGCAATAGAGATGATTATCCATGACTTCTACTCAGATCTCTTTGATAGCCACATCCACCTGCCCACAAACCAAATTCCACAGGACGGATATGTCATTTCCAACATTCTCCCTTCTGAAATCCGACATGACATTTCGTCTGTAAAGAAGGGAACAGAACCAGGCCCGGACAAAATCAGACCCAAACACCTGAAGAATCTGCCGTCAGTACTCATCAGTACACAAGCTCGGCTCTTCACATGCTACCTGTCCGAATGCAAGGTGCCCTCCCAATGGAAATGTCACACTGGAACTCACTATTGAATATACACATAGAGACATCATAAACTGTTAATATCTGTAGGGAAATCCACAAAGTTTAAGAGAAGAGAGAGAGAGAAATACAGAGACAGAGACAGACAGAGAGAAAGAGAAAGAAAAGGTGCCTGCTATAGGGTCAGGATGGAGTTCGGTGGGAGGGAGTGTTTGGATATTGGTAGTAGAAATGGGGCACTGGTAGAGGGATGGGTGCTGGAAAACTGTATGACAGAGACCCAATCATGAACATCCTTATAATTGTATATCTCATGGTGTGTCAGGAACACCACCGGGTCGTGGTCTCCGACAGTGTCAGGACAGGGGTTCTCTTTTTACCTCCAAGGACGCCTGGGAGAACAGATGAAAGCTCACGAGTCCGGTGCAGTTCCAAAAATGGCTTTTAATAGTACCAAAGCTCTTCCATAGCAATCCAATATAATGAACAAACTCAAGCTCTGGTCTGAATTTAGACCATACAAAAGAGCCCAAGTCTCCCACCAAATAGAGAGGATCTCACACGAGCTGAGTCATACCCAGAAGAAGGAGCAAAAGGCCAAAGAGCAAAAAGCCAAAAGCCGAAAGCTAAGAGGCCCAAAGCCAAAAGGTGAAGGGGCCTCCAGTCACCCCTTATATACACCAAAGTAATCCAATCAGGATGGTCATGTCAGCAAAGAGCTCTAAACAGAGTTTAGTGCCACACCCTATTGCAGGTATAAACAAAGGTTATGCCAAGTCTAATCCTTTCTTCCAAGATTATCTCTTATGTAAAACACTGGAGAGAGAGGGAGCTGATATAAAGTAATACATCTTAACTTCATGAGCTTCATGTAATCTAGATGGTACCCACAAGGTCCTTCTTATTATTATCTGCACCAGGGTGATTCTGAGTATCTTGTTCTCATGTACTGAAAGGGTCATACTCGCCTGCTTAGAGCAAACTAGTATGATCCTTCCTATAGTCTTCCTGTCGTCTCAACATAGCCATGGTGGCAGTCTCCTGGTAAATTCTAACTGTCCCACGCTGGGTACAGTGGGTATAGAGGAGCTGTGCCCAATCTAGAAAACATAGAAGTCTTAGTAGATGTATAAGTCAGAAGTTATTCAGTCAAGGTGACTTCTGTAACTGCCACACTCTCTAGCAGTGTTTACATAGAAGAGAGGTCTCATTAGAATGAACCTTGGCTTAAATAAGATTAAGCTGGGAGTGGGCAAAACAACAAAACTCCCAGAATAGCTAAACCTGTCCTCCAACAATGGTGGTATAATAAAAATTAAAAATAAATACTTAAGTGTCTTGTTTGAGTTACACTATTTAATTGGGGATAGAATAAAGAAAACTATTTGCATGACAATATAGAGTGCTCTTATTCCATGGTTATTGCACAACTGATATTTTCAGAAAATTAAATCAGGAGAGTACCCTCATCAGCTGTACTCTAAACTCTTCTATTCAAAATTTAAGGAGATTTCAGTTCTTGGAACATCCTTCCAAACTCTGCAAGAGATTATATGAGATTTTCTATGCTTTTTTTAATCATGTCATCCACAAATAATGACAGCTTTGCTTATTTTTTATGATCTAGATTTTTTAGTTCTCTTATCAAATTACTTTGACTATTGAGGTAAGAGCCCTTAGACTTATTTTATGCCCAATGTTATAGGAAAACCTTTCAAATTTGGAGAACAAACTTTTCTAATAAAGTTTCTAATTAAGAAATCTTATAGATGGTTCAATATTGCTTTGATACATATGAATATGATCAATTGATATTTATACTAGCAAATAAGTATCAAAACAACAAATACACATCACATTGAATTTTACACAGTGACTAAGATAAAAGATCATTACACATGGATAGGTTTCTTGATTTCTCTGATATCTGAGCACTGTTTTCCTGTTCCAGAGCAAACCATCCTATGATCACAGAGGCATCTACTGAGAACTTCCTAGTTACTTGTCCTATCTATCTTTTCTGACAACTTTATAAACCCCTAGGGCACTATGATATATCAATAAAACCATATTGATTATTTCTTTAAGAAACAGTTCCTTTAGCCTAGTTGACTTAGAATCAGACAGTATTCCATAAGAAAAAGTGAAAATGCTTCCTCTATCCAAACTTGCCCCATTTTAGCCTAAGTGGATGGACCACAAAACTTCAGAACCACACACAAATTTTGCATTTCCTTTCAAGTCATTCAACCTAAAGGAAGTATGTTTACATAAATTGTCAAAATTGAAATATTTTCTCAGGTGATTGCATAGACCTGGAGAAAATACTTTTTTTCTTGAATTTCTTTATTAGTAGGTAGTCAGGAGTAGGAAGGACGGGGTGTGGCACCTGGCATTGATTGTCAGGAAGCTTTAAAATCAAGATATAATATGAAAAGGAATTATCTTATACTGACACAGCCTAAGGCTTCAGACTTAACCCAGTCCAAGTCTTTAAACTAAATATTCCCAAAGGCTATTCAGCAGGAACAAAATCCCATATAATACACTGTATGAAGAGGATCACCAGAGTTCAAAGTCCTTGACCAGGCCCTAACAATAAATTTTCATCTCACATGAAGCCCCAAGCCAAATCTTATAGAATCAACTTCCTGAGGCAATTTAGCTCACTCCATTCAGGGGTCACCCACATTCACACTGGGTGTTGAAATATCTTTCCTTTATGGATTTCTCCTACTCTTTTCTTAATTTCACTAGTTAAAATTTTTCATTTAACTATTTGTCTTCTCCTAAAATTTCTTTCCATAGACAAACCACCTATAGAATCCAGGTGAAAGTCAAGACTGATTTTTTTTTTCATTTCCTAGCAAAGAGCATAACCTCTATAATTTCATCTCAGCCTGAAAATTATAGATCCTCCCAAATCAGATGATCTGGACCATTGCCATGCTAAGAAATCACATGGGTTTCTAATACAACTAGACAACTGCATTAGTCAGCTTGCAGGGCTACAATCCCTGTGTTGTGCAGGGCACCATCCATGCCTTAATCATTCTGACCTTCTTGGACTCTCATTTCACCAGCAACATGGGCAAATGCAAGACTCACTCTCTGTTGTGGCTATTTCCTCCAGTTTTGTGGGTCTTCCTTACTCTAACAACAATTTTGATGAGCCAGTGTTACAGAAAATGCAACCAGAATGCTGTTGGGCTCTCAGTCAAAGATGTTACAGCTAAATGACAGCGTCTAAGTGATCCTTGTGAAATGAGTGGAAGCATAGCACCTCTAACTGAAAAGTATTGATCACTTGATCACTTGACATCCTGTTATTTGTCGATTTGCTTGAGCAGGAGCCAGTAATGTTTCCATTTGACCCTATCACTTGCCAGTGTAGCCCAATGGCATCTGGTTGCATCAGGAATACAAAGAGCCTCAAACTGTTCATTCAGTGTCTTGACGAAGAAGTTTGATCATCTTGTAGGTGGGCGGCCACGTGATCTTTTGACATCTCATGGGATCCAGTCGGTAACAGATCTGGAAAGTATTAATAAACTGAAAGTAAACTGAAAAGTAAACTGAAACTGAAGTAAACTGAAAAATATTAATATAAATTTTATTTAACTACTCCATATTCACCCCTACACCACCAGAAAACCCCCTCTCTCTTTTACAGCTGCCGAGGAAGTCACAGAATCGTCAGAAAAAAAGGCAAAAGTGTCAGCAATAGTTGCTGTGGAAAAACGTTAAATCAGCAAATTTTATAACTTTGTTTTCCCTAACAGCTGCATAGTATTCTGTTGTTTAGATCTACCATAGTTTCTTTATCCGGTCATCTGTTCTCAGGCACTCAAGTTGTTTCCAGATTCCTGGTATAAATGGATGGACATAGAGAGTATCATGTTGAATGGGATTAGTCAAAGGGAAAGGGACAGATATAAAATGACTACATTTATTTGCGGGATATAAATATATATATATATATATATATATATATAAAATACTAATATCCAGAGCCAGGCAAAATATGAATCAGGAGAACTTGTCAGTGGGTGGAATCTTCCACAAAAGTGTGGGAATCAGATATTAGGTAAGATAGAAGGGAACAGGTTGCTAATAATTGCAGGCTAGAAGTGATCATTAAATGTAGGCAAAGGGATATACATGATAACCCCCTAAGTGTATGTATTGCAAGCCGCAATGTAGTAAGAGAGAGAGGAGAGAGAGAGAGGGAGAGAGAAGGGGGAGAGAGTTGGGGCCGGAGCTATAGCCCAGCGGGTAGGGCGTTTGCCTTGCACGCGGCAGGCCTGTGCCGGCCTGGGTTCGATCCCGGCATCCCATATGGTCCCCTGAGCACTGCCAGGAGTAATTCCTGAGTGCAGAGCCAGGAGAAACCCCTGAGCATTGCCGGGTGTGACCCAAAAAGCAAAAAAAAAAAAAAAAAAAACGAAAGAGGGGAGAGAGAGAGAGAGAGAAAAAAGAGAGAGAGAAGAGGAAAAGTGCCTGTCATAGAGACAGGTTTGGGAAGGGGGAGAAAATCAGGGGACATTGGTGGTGGGAAATGTGCACTGGTGGAGGGATGGGTGCTGCAATACTGTATGACTGAAACGTAATCATGAACAGTTTTGTAATTGCATTTCTTAAAATTTTTCCAAAAAATTAAAAATTTGTAAAAAAAATTTAAAAAAAATGTTGAAGCAGCAAAGCACTGAAAAATGGTAGAAAATGAAAAGGCTCAGGGGGAAAAACTCAAGCAGGAAGATGCTAAGATAGATACTCCAAGTCCCTTAAAGGCAAAGGAACAGAGGCAGTGATAGGAACAAAAGGGGGAACAATCAGGACAAGATCAGGACGTGGCCTAAAGAAAGGAAATCAGTCTGGAATGTCAGGAGGGTGGCCCAATGGGGCCAATGTCGAGCCCCTCCTCAGCAGGACTACCAACAGTAAGCATAGCAGGTTGCTCAGTGTTGGCTAGGAAAAGAGATTTCCTGTACTGGTGGGTTTCCTGTTCTTGTGAATTGTATGAAATATCTGCATACAAGAGTGAGAAGATACAGTTAAATTAGTGGATCTGGATCCCTTCCCAAATATCCAGGCCTCTCCTTCACCCATGAAAGGTATCATTCCTTCTGCCCCAGATACTGTCCCATGTTCCACCTTCTGGTTCCCATCCCACTGGGTTTTGCTTGGCTCTAGTACTCTAGAAAGGTTCCATCCCAGCAACACTGTCCAGTGTATGATTTACTAGTCTGAAATTGTGTCCCTGGGGATTTCCCAGACTATACCCCAAAGGTTTCCTGATATCTTGCCCTGACTTCCCTTAAGTCTCCAGTATGTGGCCATGTGGCTGGTGCTTGTGGATAAAATCTTGTGGTATATTTTGCTGTATATAAATTGGGTAGTAAATTCTATTGAATAATAGTAACTGAAATTTCCAATTGCAGGGTGTGTGGCTTGTTATAATCAATGGGAGGCCCATAGATGCTCTGGAAATGGTGGCTGGGCAAGAATGAGAGCCACTTGATAATAATGCTGGAAATCTTCCAACAGTAAGCCTTAATTGTTGAATGAGAGAACCCCAGGGGATAATGCCAAAACATCATACACAAAAAGCACATGATTCCCAGGAAAAGCCAAAGTAAGTCCAGGCAATTATTTCCTGTATTCTTTATGTGACAAAAAGTTTTCTATGTCTAATTTTAACTTTGGAACAAATAATGTTTTCTTTCTTACAATAGTATTTGATTTGGTCCAGCAATACCTTTGGCATATTTCATTAGTGTTCAAATCATCATTTTTTCCTGATAGAAAATTCTACCTACTTGTTATTTATGTTTTTTGTTAGTCCAATATTATGCACCTAGCTAAGAATATTACTTTGGATAAAAGTAGCACCCATCTAGAGAGTTAAAGTAAGACGGCAGGTGATTTGATAGAACTAATTCTCAGAGAATAATCCTTGGAAACCCTCTGCTTTATGTATAAGTACTATCAATTTTTTTTGTTTGGGTTTTGGGACCACACCCGGTAGTGCTCAGGGTTTTCTCCTGGTTCTGCACTCAGACATCACTCCTGGCAGGCTCAGGGACCATGTAGGGTGCCTGGGATTAAATCCAGGTGAGTCTCATGCAAAGAAAACACCTTATCTGCTGTACTGGCACTCTTCTTTTTTGCCTTTACAATGAATATTTTAGCTTCCATAGCCTACTTTTATGTTGATTTCTATTCCTTGTGACCATGACTATTATGAGATATATAGCTTGTAAGGATGAATACTTCTCATTCAAACATGTGAATGTTCAAGATGCTTGAACCTTCGGAGACTACATAATACTTTTTGGAGATTAAAATCAGACTAGGCTTTTTAGGTTCCAAATGTCATGACAAGTCTTAATATTTTTTAAGCAATGGGCTGGAGGGAAGTGAGGTACTGCCTTACATGCAAGAACCCCGGTTTGAATCCTAGCATGATAAAGTTTTCACAAGTACTGGCAGGGGCTACTTGGGAGGGAGCAAAGAGCCACATCTGCTGCTTGTAAGATAAGTGCCTACCACCACTACACACTCTACACTGCCCCCAAATAATTTCTAAACACTTGGTACATCCTTAATCAATATTTAGATCACGTGTTCTTTTGTTAAAAAATAAAAACACTTTTCTTCTGCCCAGTCCACCTCCAGTTTAGAATAAGTAGACTTTGTTTTTCTTTTTTGATTATGTAAGTATTATTGATCACTTCACTTGATCAGTTGGCATCCCGTTTTTCACCGATTTGCTCAAGCGGGTGCCAGTAACATTTCCATTTGACCCTATCACGTTCCAGAGTATCTCAATGGCATCTGATTGCTTCAGGAATACGAAGAGCCTCAAACTGTTTGTTCAGGGTCTTGGCGAGAAGACCCTGACGAAGAACATTAACATAGTTGCATATATTTCCAGAGTGCTTTTTCACAATTCTTCCAAAGTAACTTGTCACACCATGCTCACTAGTAGAATGCTAAAACCCTCCAACATCTGTCAGAGTCCTTCTTTCCTTTGTGTCCCCTCTGTTCTCCCTCTGGCAACCTGGATTATGTGATCTGAACCCATGAGATGGTTTTGAACATTTTCCTTGCTTTGCATCTTTATACTCCATATATGAGTGAGATTATCTATTTTTTTCTCTTTCTGACTTGTCTTTGTGAGCATAACCCCTCCAGCTCCATCCATATCATTACAAACAGTAATATTTAATGTATTCTTAAAGCTGAGGATACTCTTTTCTATATGTATTCCACATCTTTATCCACTCACCTGTTGTTGGGCACTTGCGTTTTTTTTTCTGTATGTTGACTATTATGTTTCTGTTTGTTTGGTTGGTTTGATTTGGGGGCTACACCTTGTGGTATTTAGGGATTACTCCACTCTCTGAACTCAGGGATCAATTAGGATTGATCCCTTGGGACCAACAGGGGTGCTGGAATCCAACCAGATCAACCATGTGCAAGGTAAGCACCCTATCCATTGTACTATCTCTCCAGTCCCCTGTTGTAATTCAATGAATTATCCACATACCTTGGAAATAGCCCCCTGTTAGATGTAAGATGTAAATTTTTTAAATAGGATGACTTTTTTTTGCTGTCATTTCTTTTACTATACAAAAAGCTATTTAGTTAGGTCTATTCCTAGTGATTATTTTAGAAGGGGTGGTTTCCAAGCATTGCCTTTCCAAGCATTGCCTAGGGAACCCTGGGGCCCCTTTTCTAGGATTCTCAGCCATCTGGGCTTTTGGTTAAATGAGAGACTCTGGGTGTCTGTTATTACCTGAGCCACCCTTGCCCCCTCCAGCACCTCCAGGCTACGTGACATAATATTAATGGATCAAGGCTACGGGAATCAAACTGAGATCAGCTACATGCAAGGAACAGCTACATGCAAAACCAGCTGCACATATGACCTTAACCCGTGTAATCACTCTGGTCCCTCCCAGTTATTTCACTGTTGTTTTCAAGTCCTCAAAGACTTCACTGAAAGCAGTTTTATGGAGTGACTTTTTAGCCTGCTTTTTTTTTCTCAGTATATTTTATGATTTCAAATCTGGCATTCAAGTCTTTAGTCCATTTGAGTTAACTTTTTTTGTAGTATATAAAAGTAAATCAGTTTTATTCTTTTGTATGTAGTTATCCAGTTTTTCCCTACAATTAATTGAAGAGTCTTGCTCTATTTTGTATTCTAATGTCCTTTGTTTATGTGCTTAATTCTGGACTTTCTATTCTTTTTCATGCTTAGGGCTACACTCAGGTTGCTATGAGTAATCCTAGTTATGTGCCCATGGGAAGCTCTAGCAGTACTTGGGGCCTAGTGCAGTGGTGTGGATTGAACCCATCCTTTCATGTGTAAAGTGTAAAGATGAATACGCATTCATCTCACTTTGCCGTCTCTCCAGCCCCTAGGTTCTCAATTGATCCATGTTTCTCTTGTTGTTCCATTTCTATGCTATTTGACTGTTACGGTTTTATAGTATAGCTTGAAGTCAAGGGTCATTGACATCTTCGTTCTTTCTCAGAATTATGTTGGCAATTTGGGGTCTTTTGAGATTCCATTAAAATTTCAGTAATGTTTGTTTTATGTCCTTGGGATTCTGTTATGGATTATATTCAGTCTATGTAATAATTTGGATTGGATGTTTTATTTTAACAATTTTTACAATGCTAATTTTTCTGATCTGTGAACACAGACTATTTTTACATATTTGTATATACTGTTTTTTGAACAAGTTTTTTTGCAACTCTTTTGCTAAATTTATTCCAAGACACTGAATTCTTTTCAAATTTATTTTTTTCTTTTTTTTTTTTTTTTTGCTTTTTTTTGGGTCACACCCGGCAGCGCTCAGGGGCCACTCCTGGCTCTGCACTCAGGAATCACTCCTAGCGGTACTCGGGTGACCATATGGGATGCCGGGGATCGAGCGCCGGGCCGGCAAGAGCCGGCAGCGTGCAAGGCAATCGCCCTACCCGCTGAGCTATCGCTCCGGCCCTCTTTTCAAATTTATAATAAATAAAATTTCTATTTATTTTTCTATAAATAAAAAATAAATTTTCTATTTATTTTGAATTTGTTTAGATTTTCCCATTGTATGCCTTTTATTCTGTTGCCACAACTAGAGGTTACACACTTGATTCAGTGCCTGCACACACTAGCTCCCAGGGGTCACACACTTAAGTTGGAGTGTTAGTGTTTGTTTTGGTTGCAGTGCTCACAGGGTAATGCACACTTGAGTTGTGCTCACATACATTTGAAGAAAATTTAAATGACACTTAAACATTTTTTCACTCATTTTTTAAAAATTTATTTCTGGGCAACACCAGGTTATGCTCAGGGGTTACTCCTACTTCTGCACTCAGATATCATTCCTGGTGGTGCTCAGGGGACAATATCAAGGATGGAACCCAGGTGCGTGCAAGAAAATCACCTTACCTACCCACTACACTATTTCTACAGTCTCACTTTTTTGAAAATTTATTATTTGTTGTAGAAATACAACTAAGTTTTGATCACTTGACCACTTGACATCCGTTATTCGTTGATTTGCTCGAGGGGTCTCCAGTAACGTTTCCATTTAACCCTTTCATGTGCCAGTGTAGCCTAATGGCATCTGCTTGCTCCAGGAATACTAAGAGCTTCAAACCACTCATTCAGGGTCTTGACGAAAAAGTCTGACCATATTGTAGGTGGGCGGCCACATGGTCTTTTGATGTCCTGTGCGATCCAGTCTGTAATGGCTCTAGTCCAGTGGTTGTCTCCAAATCGCATTAGTTTTATGCATTTTTTTTTAAAAAAACAAAAAAGTTGTTTTTTAAAAAAAAACATAAGATATATTTTAGCTTTCACTGCATATGGCATCTGCTAATACTGGCAGCTCGATTTCTATTTTTTTTCAATTAGAATGCAATTTTATTTATTTTTCTTGCCTAATTGCTCTTGTTAGGATTTCCAATTTTCCAGTACTATGTTTAATGATGGTAATGAAGGGAGATACCTTGTCTTAGTACTTAGAAAGAAGCCTTTTGGTCTTTTTCCATGAAATCTGATATTAGATGTGGGTTTTTCATAAAATTTCTTTATCATGTTTAATAGCTTCTGTTCCACTTTATTGTGTTTAATAATTCTATCCCACTTTTATCATAAATTTTCTTTATTTTATTTAATAACTTCTATCCCACTTTATTGTATTTAATAATCTAATGCCTACTTTGGTTGAGCATTTTTATCACAAATGTAATGTGAAATATTTCTTTGAGTCTACTAATATGATTATATGGTTTTTATCCTTCCTTTTCTCTAGTTGGTATATTACATTAACTGCTTTTCATATGCTGAACTAAATCCTACCTGGTTACGACATGTTGCTAGATTTTCGTGAAAGACTTTGTGAAAGATATTGGCACCCAGTCTATGAAACTATTGGTCTATAGTTTTCCTTTTGTGTATGATGTACCTGTATCCTTTGGGATCAGTGTAATGGTGGCCTCAGAGAACATGTTTGGAAATATTTCATGTCAATTTGGGGAAAATTTTAATAATGATAAGCATATATTAAAATTTAAAATATGATAGAATTTCAGAGTAAAACTTATGTGGCCTAGGAACTTGTTTGGGGAAGGTTTTTTGCTTACTGTTTTATTTGGATTGTTCATTTGTCTGTTTTGTTTTATATTTCTTCCTGAGTCAATTTTGAAGATTACGTGATTCTAGACATTTGTTAATTTCTTTTCTATTTCCAAATTACTTATTTTCCAACCTACCGACAAACATTTGTGGTAGTCTCTTATGCTATGTGTTTCTGTACTCTCTTCCATGAAGCTGGTTTTGATTTTGATCTGCATATGTATTGCTTATTATCAAGGTCTTAATATTTCTTTGGAAAAATGGATCTTGATGACTTGAGCCACAGGACATTTGCAAAGGCTAGGAGCTTTGGTGACTGATCTAGCTTTGTACTTGGGGTTCTTAATACTTTCCCTAGAGTATAGTGAAGAGAGGGAAAACAACTGCTGTGTCCAGAGCTCCTGATAATAAACACTTCTCAGAGCTTCTTTTGTTTTTGTTCTATCTAGTTCCTGATTTCAAAATCTCAAAATCCAGTGCCTTTATTGGGCTCTGTTTTACAAAATATTTTTTCTTTTTTGTTTTAGTATAGTTTGGTAAAAGCAACATTGCATTATAATTATGTAAGTTTCAGATGTGCATCATTAAAAATGATCAGTAGCTCTCTAATATGCTGATTATCACTGAAATTCAAGTCTGTCTTTCATCATGCTTTTCCCCTTGTCTCAATTGACTCACTTCCCTTCCCCTTCCATTTGGTAACCACTAGTTTTATAGTCAGAAAGTTTCTTTTAACTTGTTTTTAGTTCATATATTGTTTATTATCTCTGTATAGCACATTTGAGTGAAATCATATAGCGTTTGTGTTTCTACATCTGGCTTATATCACCACATGTGATGCCCCCTAGACCCATCAATTTTGCTACAAAGGCAATAGTCTATCTTCTTATAGCTAAATAGTACTCCATTGTGATTATGTACAACAGCTTCTTTAAGAAATTATCTTTAAACAGATTCTTAAAATAATTCCAGTTCTTGGCAATTGTAAACAATATTGCAATAAATGTAGGAGACATAAATATTCATATTTTTAGGGTTGATACTTAAAAGTGGTAAAACTGAATCATTACTTAATTTTTAATAATTATAAAGTTGTAATGAATATCCTTATACATATATTTTATGAACTTTTAACATTTTTATAACATAGAATAGAACAAAGCTTTTGCACACTGAATTTTATACAAATTTCATTGCATTGCAATCAAATTGGAAATACTAGGAAATTTGGGAGTACATCTCTGTAAGTGATGTACTCTGTGCGATGTACTCTGTAAGTCTTGCCACATTTACCACTGAAGTTTTAGTGCTATCTCAATGAAAATCATCTCTCCACTCATTCTTCCCACCCCCTTCCTCTGGTCATTTACATAGAATTGGAATTATTTTTGTCAGGTTTTGTGAAGTTACTTGCTAAGTTACTTGCTTTCACTATACAAATATTTATATATATATAATGAAATATTTATATATATATATATATATATATATATATATATATATATTTCACCTATGAGTAAAATCCTTCATTTCCTGACATTTTGTTTACCAGTGATCCAAGTTCCATGCATTTTGTCACAAAAGAATGACTACATCATTTTTAGTAGGTGAGTAGTAGTTCTCTTGCTCTTTATACCACACTTATTTTTTCAGTAGACTGGACATCTAGGTTGATTCCATGTTTTCATTACTTTGAATAATGTCATCATGACCATAGGAATACAAATGTCCTTTCCAATTAGTGTAAAAAAAATCCTTAATTCTGCAGTATAAGCCCCAGGCTTCCATTAAAACTTAAACCTGGCTAGCGCTGAAAAGAGGAATGACAGAGAGAAAAAAAATGTTCTACTGCTTCTGTTGGAGGACATGTTTAGCTAATCTGGGAGTTTTGTTGTTTTGCTCACTCCCAGCTTAATCTTATTTAAGCCAATGTTCATTCTAATGAGATCTCTCTTCTATGTAAACACTGCTAGAGGGTGTGGCACTTACAGAAGTCACCTTGATTGAATAACTTCTGACTTATACATCTACTAAGACTTCTGTGTTTTCTAGATTGGGCACAGCTCCTCTTTATACCCACTGCACCCAGCGTGGGACAGTTAGAATTTACCAGGAGACTACCACCCTGGCTACGCTGAGACTAAAGGAAGACTATAGGAAGGATCATACTAGTTTGCTCTAAGCAGGCGAGTATGACCCTTTCAGTACATGAGAACAAGATACTCAGAATCACCCTGGTGCAGATAATAATAAGGACATTGTGGGTACCGTCTAGATTACATGAAGCTCATAAAGTTAAGATGTATTACTTTATATCAGCCCCTCTCTCTCCAGTGTTTTACATAAGAGATAATCTCGGGATTAGTCCTTGGTGTAACCTTTGTTTATACCTGCAATAGGGTGTGGCACTACACTCTGTTTAGGGTTCTTTGTTGGCATGACAACCTCCTGATTGGATTACTTTGGTGTATATAAGGGGCTGACTTGAGGCCCCTTCACCCTTTTACCTTTTGCCTTTTGGTTCCTCAGCCTTCAGCTTTTGGCTCCTGCGGCTTTTGGCTTTTGGCTTTGGTCTTTTGCTCTTTGGCCTTTTGCTCCATCTTCTAGTGCTGTGGAAGAGCTTTTTGTACTATTAAAAGCCATTTTTGGAACTGCACCGGACTCGTGAGTTTTCATCTGTTCTCCGGCGTCCTCGGAGGTAGAAGACAACCTCTGTCCTGACACTGTCGGGGACCCCGCGGCGTTCCCGACATGCTTCTAATTCATGTACAACTATATATTTAAAATGCTGCAAATTAATACGTTAATGAATTATTCTGGTGATACTCTTCAGCAGTATCCTGTTTCCTGGTACATGGAGCCAATTTTCCATTCAGCCTACAACTAGTGGTCTCTCGATGCGGACTGCAGGTTGATGACACTGTAGACAATTTCACTCAGGATGAACAATGATTATATGGGGCCAATGAAATGTGATACTTGTGGGAGAAAGGCACTTGGTAAATGGAAGGTGAAAAGTTAGATTAATTATTACATAGGGGATATTGGTATAAACAGAAACAAAGTTATTTGTCTAGATTCCATAGGTATCAATGTCCCATGTTCCAAATCCTAACAGTAATTGCCAACCATTAAACTATCCTAATCTTCCCGAAATGTCAGCCCCGCCCCAGCACCACTCCAACACCCCCTCTCTAGACCCTGGGAGTGTTGTTGCAGTTTAACTGGTCTGGTTGGGGTCAGAGATTTGCCAACAGGAACTCCAACATTCTTGTTGGACCATATCACTTCTTGTCGCAGACTTCACACACACACTGCATTCTTTGCATGAAACATGCTGTTCCTCTTCCCCATACCTTTATAACTCCTATTCATCCTTCAAACTTTAATTTAAACGTCACCTATTATACTTAAGCTATGGCCTGATTCATCATTTTTCAAATTAATCAGGTGTAACAACATCAAGTATATAGATCTTTTGGGGGATGGCAATTATACCCAGCTGTGCTCGTGGCTTAATCCTAGTTCCTTGCTCAGGGTCACTTATGGCAGTACTCTGGAGATCCTATGTGGTACAGGGATGGAATTCAGGTTTGCTGCATACAAGATAAGTATTTTACCTGCTGTACTACCAGGACCCAGAAATATATTTTCGTATTTTTTCATAATTTTTATAATTGACCTTAAAGTAGAGACAGAGTGACTTCAACTAACTCATCAATAAGGGCAGTTTCTCTTCAAAGGCTCCTGTTTCCTTTCTCCTTTACTGAAGCTCTTCTACCTTTCAGTGACGGGCTGTCCCCCAATTTTATTTCATCTTTCCCTTAGTCTCCAGCAGAAAATACTCTATAATCGCTTCATTTTAGTAGAACTGAAAGTAGACGTATGTCTCTAGAAGAGTTTAGGTTAAACCTATTGCACATTACTTTAGAAAGGAGTTTTGTTACCACTTTTTAAAGCAAATTATTTTGGCTACTGGTTGCTGCTGTGTCAGGGAGCCTCTGGGGTTCCCAACAATACCAGGAAGTGAGTTTCCTTCTACCTCCTAAGCCGGCTGGGAATGGATGAAAACTCAGGAATCTGGCAAGGTTTTAAAATGTTTTATTTATCACAGGTTCAGGCATACAAATTAGCAATAGGAAAAACCCTGTGCTTAGGATTCCTGGCAAGGACCCCAGTCATGTGTAGGCCAAGATGGTGGCCACCATGTGTTAAGGCCCTGTAGAGAGGAGACAAAGACAAGACTCCAGCAGAAAGGGGAAGAGCGACCCAAGAAGAGTCGCGAACCCCAAAAGAGAGCCCAAAAAAGAGCTCAAGAGAGGAAGCTGGATAGTTTTATGCCCCTGCAACTTAGACCTCCCACTTTTATGAGAAGCAGACAGGATCAAATACCCTCAGGTAATTTCTCCCAGCACCTCACCTAGGTCCTTTTATATGCTAATGTTTTGAGCCAAGATCTGCCTGGAAATGCCTTTAGAGGGTAGAGAAGGGTATTGCAGGACTCCTCTAAGAGCCCCCTTTCTCTACCCTATGGAGGTTTTACCTGAAGGATCTTGGCTCAAGACATTAGCATATAAAAGACATTGGGTGAGGTGCTGGGAGAAATTACCTGAGGGCATTTAACCTTTCCTGCCAGGGGAAGTTACATTTGGCTTGCAGCTCCTCCCAGCTCTGTTGGGAGCCTTTGAATTAGCCTCTGGGTCCTAGTACATTTCTATAGAGCTATTTTCCTGTTTTCATCTCTAGATAGCCCAGCCCAGAATGGGCTGGCTGGAGTTGGGTGGGTTTCTGGCTATAAGATAAGCTGCAAGAAGAAAGAAGCTTTTTTTTTCCCCTTTTTGCCATTTTGGCTTCCCTTGGTATTTTGCTTCTCCGTCCTCTCCATTCTCTGTTGGACCTCAACACGTGGTGGCAGCCATCGTGGCCTACTCCTGGCTGGAGCCTAGCTGGGAACCCAGAGTCTGGAGGTTTTCCCTGCTCTTGGATTGTATACTGGAACCTGTAATAGTAAAGCCCTTTTTTAAAACTACATCGGATTACTAAGTTTTCATCCATTCCTTGCCAGCTTCTAAGGTAGAAGGGAATTCACTTCCTGGCACTGTTGGAGACCCGGTGGCACTCCCCAACAGAGAAGGGGGTTTCTGAGATGGCATGCCTCTGTACCAAAGACTATACTAATGCCAGTTAAATATTTCTCCAAGCCTTCACAAGAGTCTCGTCTTTACTTCACGGTAGTTTTGTATTTTAGTTGCCTTTGAGTTATCAGGGAGCCATGCTTGCTTGCTTGGAGGCAAACAGCATTTCCCTCTGATCTAATTACTTAGAGATCCAACGTAGCCAGGCAAATATGCTGGTAAGATCTAGCTAGTCAGTCCCACGATGATTGTGGTAGCATGAGAGAATATTTATACCAGCCAGTACAGAATACATGGTCAGATAAACTGCCACATTTAAACTACCCCCCCTATCTAAGAAGTGACCTGCAAGAGGCAATTCAGGGCAGATGCAGAGGCTCTTAGGTGTCCTGTAACACACTGTTTGATTTTTTGTTCTGGGTCACACCCAGTGGTACTCAGGGCTTAACCCTGGCTCAGTTTTAGGGAACACTCCTGGTGGAGCTCAGAGGAACATATTGGCTACCAGGGATCGAACATGAGCTGCTGTACTAGCTTTCTGTCACCTAAAAAGTGATGTTAAAATGTCAAGAGTATCTTAATTATTTAAGTACACTAATAAGTGACTTTGGGCCTATGCTAATCTTTCCCTATCCGTCAAATGAAACTAAATTTATTCTAACTTTTCCAAGAGTTATTTTGAAAACCAAATGAGAGAATGTCCATAAATGGAAGTGTCCATAAACTGTTAAGCAATACACAAGTGTTAATGTCATTATTAGTAAATTTTATGAATTTACTAATAATAACATTATTATTTATTATATGCTAATAATAATGTTATTATTAGTTAAGTTTATGAATTTGAAATTCTTTGACATTCA
Source organism: Cryptotis parvus (assembly GCA_021461705.1). Taxonomy (NCBI): domain Eukaryota; kingdom Metazoa; phylum Chordata; class Mammalia; order Eulipotyphla; family Soricidae; genus Cryptotis; species Cryptotis parvus. Next base: position 65,316 of record JAJIBD010002046.1, read on the forward strand.
AGTAAAAAGGGGAGATTCCTTATTCATCATTCCCAAAGCTCTCAAAGTTTTTTGTATTTTCCTCATTTCTCAGTGGGTGTAATTTCATGTAGATTTTACAAACAGGTATTAAATATTTTCACAAATCTTTTTTTTCTTTTTTGAGTCACCCCCAGCTATGCTCAGGATTTACTCCTGGCTTTTTGCTCAGTAATTACTCCTAGCAGTGCTCGGAGACCATATATGGGATGTCAGGGGATTGAACCTGGGTCAGCCTCATGCCAGGCAAATGCCCTCCTTGCTATGCTATCACTCCAGCCCCCTATTTTCATAAATCTTGAAAGCACTTTTTCTTCAGGAGCAAAAATAATACATATGTCTTGCAATTTTTTTAACCATTAAAATTTTTCTCTTTGAGTTAGTGTCAAAATCTTCTCAACTTTCCAATTGTCCCAAAGGAGTTTTTCATTTTTTAATAGAAGTTGGAATATTGTTTCCTTCTGACCCCCAAAATTTGAACTTTTGATATCTACTAAAAGAAGTTGATTTCTTAATAATCAATAAAAGTTGATTAGCTCCTCTCTTATCTCATAATTAGTATATACATATATATTATATTATTTCTCTGTTTTTTGCTTTATTTTGTTTTGTTTTATTTTATTTCTTGCTTTGTTTTTTGGGCAACACTTGGCATTGCTAAGAGAGGTTCCTGGCTCTGTACTCAGAGATCACTCTTGGTGGGGGATGGGGGGCTAGGGAACCTTATTGTGTATCAGGGATTGAACCTTGGCCTGCCTTCTGCAAGACAAATACCCATCCTACTGTATTATGACTTCGGCTTCTGTTTTAGTTTGTATTGAGTGCAAAATTCTGCAATGTTGAGTATTACTCCTGCCTTGTTACTGTATGAGGGTGATCACTCACAGCAGTGCTACGGGGTCTTCTGGTGTTAGGCATCAAAGCAGGACTTCTGTGTGCTCAACTCATTGAGATATCTCTCCAGTTCAATCCACTATTTTTTTAACCTTTCTTACTAAGTTACTAGGAATTAAAATATTGTAAATTATATTTTTCATGTGTATTGTTCAAACAGGAAACCTATCACCAGAGAACTTGCTTCTCTCCACCTGTGTCCCTAGGGCCCTCCAACTAACCCTATCCCTTGTAAACTTAGTCCTGAAGACAAAATATCCAGTTTCAATGCCTTCGGTCACTTACTCTGTTTCTTTATATCCCACAACTGAGCAAGGTCTTCAATTTTAATGCATAGCAAAAGCAGCAATAGCTGCACACATAGATGAATAAAGCTAAACTCTTGAAATTCCACAAAATTATAAATGTATCGTAAGTTGATAAAATATTTTTAAAAGCAATATGTATTTTTTGTATATTTTTCCATATATGTATGATATTGCATATAATATTGAATAAAATATGGTATATATGTAATTATATTGTGCATATTATAAGCATTCCTTCAATAAAATGCATGCATTTATAGAATACATATTTTACATTTATAAATATACAAATTACTAGAATGAATAATTCTATGCTATACATTTTTAAATTTATATAAAAAAGAAAAAATTCTGTTGATAAACAATTTAGTGAGAGTGAGAAGAGCATTTTTTAACAAATATGAAGAGGCCTCCTATACAAGTATAAAGGCATATTTTATCCTTGAAAGGGAATATTGACTTTATGTTAGAAAATATTGCATTATAGATCACACTTAAGTATTTGCATTAATAAGTAAAAGTTTGTAATAAAAATCTCTATAGATACAACAAACTCACCTAAATAGGATAGAACATTCATTATAAATGAAGCATTAATTATTGAGGAAGTATAAAATCCTTTAGCAAGCTAGGAATAAATAGACCTCTTTAAATGTAGTAAACGGTAGCCATAAGCACCTTGAGTGAGTAGCATGTTCAATGTAAAGTGCTGGGAAGTTTGTACCATATTTTAGAGTCTCTAGCAAATGCTTCTTGCAAAAATGGTTCTACAGATCCCCTAAACTGTTTCCTGGACATGAAGCTCTGTACATTCCTTCAAATCTGAATTATAATCTAGGTGCATACTTTATTCTTGGTGAGGAGTTCATTGAGTTATATTTTTACTATGTCCCTTCTCTTCTGACTAACAGTCTCATTTTATAGATCTGCTGTGAGTCCTATAGGCTTTTCTCTGTCTCTAAGTTCCTTTAATGATCTTGCTGCATTCAATATTCTGTTTCTGACTTTTGGTCATTTTGATTATAATGGAGTTTTTTTATTTGGCTCTACTTTTCCTGGGACCTTTCAGGCCTCTTAGGTCTCTGTGCCTTTGCTCCTCAAGTCTGAACCATGCAATACCAGTGACTAGACTCAGGATTCTCAGAAGCAGAATATGTGGTCCAGTCCTTTAAGTCATCTCTCTTGTCCTCATGGATATTTTTTCACCCTTCATATACCAGATGAAAAGAATCTGATAAGGGCTTTTAGATGAAAGAGAAGACCACCTATTTACATGGAGGTTATAATTATGCACAGAAAGTAGTTGCTAAAGAAAAGCATTTAATAGACGTGGAGCAGAGTATGAAACACAGATTGCATGGGGGGGGTCCCTGATTTCAGTGGACTGTTAAGGAAGATCTATTGGAAAAATAACCATTTAATGGAACAGATTTTATTGATTGCCTTGAAATCTTTCTGAATGACCCAGCCACAGAAGGTATCATACTGATTGGTGAAATTGGTGGTAATGCCGAAGAAAATGCTACAGAATTTCTGAAGAAGCATAATTCAGGTCCCAAGGCCAAGCCTGTGGTCTCCTTCATTGCTGGTTTGACGGCACCTCCTGGCAGGAGGATGGGCCATGCACGGGCTATTATTGCTGGAGGGAAGGGCGGCGCCAAAGAGAAGATCTCTGCCCTCCAGAGTGCGGGAGTTGTCCTCAGCATGTCTCCGGCCCAGCTGGGAACCACCATCTATAAGGAATTTGAAAAGTGGAAACTGCTATGAGAGTCAAAAACCAGACATGAGTTCCCCAAACCCATGGGATGAATCATGCCAGCGATGGGAACCAGCCGTGGTCAGTCTCTGCCACTTTCTTCATCTTCAGCCTGTGCTTGGGCACAGGTTTTTCAGTACAATGAGAACCAAAAACAAGTCTTGAATGTCCTCAAACGAGATGTTTGACCTCCGTGTATAACAGACGGCCAATAAATCTAATGCTTGATTTGAAAAAAAAAAGAATAATTAAGATCCAAAAAACAAGAGGTAGTCAAGTATACAAAAAAAAAAAAAAAAAAAAAAAAGACCACAGGCAAATGATGTTCCTAGGCCAGGGAAGAATACAGAGTTCTTAGAAAGAACAGACTTGGTTCTTCTCATATGTTTACAAGAAGTTAGTGTGGCTGGGGCTAGTGAGCAGGACAGTGGAATACGTAAAGTTTGAGACAGAAGTAGAGGTTATATAAAAATCTCAGTAAAGTTAGGGCCAGAAAGATAGTACAGCAGGTAGAGTGGTTGCCTTGCATGTGCCCAATGTGGTTTTGATCCCTGGCCTCCTATATGGCCCACTGAGCACTGCCAGGAGTAATTCCTAAGTGATAAGCCAAGAGTAACCCCAAGCATCACCAAGTGTGACATAAAAGGGAAAAAAAGAAAAAGAATCTCTAAAAAAAGTCAAGGACTTAAAAAAATTTGAGCAGTGGATTGTTGTGTGAGAATAAATTACAAAAGTGGGGGTTAGAGGGCTGGGTGGTATGCAGAGACCCTGTTTCAGTTTCCAGAACAGCATGGTACCCACAAATGCCACCAGGAGCAGCCCCAAGTACAGAGCTGGGTAGGACCCCAAACCCCATTCATTGCAAAAATAGGGAAACAGGAATACTAATTGTCACATTATTTGCAATAAGATTGAGGAAAGTGAGAATAAAAGAGTGAGAGCAGTGAAAATGGAGGTTTGTATTGCTTTTTTAAATAAAGCCAAATATTATTTAAAGATTTGATATAGAGGAAGGAATAAAGGAAGAGAACAATCAAGGATAACTTCTAATTTTTTTAAATGAAGCACTGTGCAGAATACTGCACTATTTGTTGACAAGGGAGGCCAAGAAAGAAATGAATTGCTGATGGGAAGTCAAGAGTTCTTTGAAGAATACAAAGCCCAGGTAGATGAAAGTAGCATACCAGAAAATAAATCTACCCAAATGGAAGGAAAAAAATATAAAATCAGTTTTCATTTAACTTCAATTCAGAAAGACAAAAGACAGAAATATATTTCTTCCAGAATGATATTTTTTATGTATAGAAGTCTATAATTTTTTATAATTCTTCCAGAATTATATTTTTATGTATAAAAAGTCTAACCAATAGGCACACTCTAATGGGCTGTTTTCTGGTAAGGGCAGTGGCTGAAGTGGAGAACACATGTCTTTACACCATTTGTAGAACATCATAAAACATCGATGTGTTTAGCTTAATCTTGATAGTTAGATGTAGGAAGCTGCTTTGCTGCTCTGCTTTGTTCTGGGGTACAGCCTGCGTTTCCTAATAATATTAGGGAGCAGGACAGGATTCCCTTCTGCCCCAGGGGATCAGCAGCTAGTGGGTACAGACAAAGACTTGTGAATCCAGCAAAGTTTCAAACACTTTTATTCACACCAGTTCTGGCATTACAATCCAGTATCAGAAGAACCCCAAACGTTAGTTCCTAGCTGAACCCAAGGCCAAGTGACAGGTTAGAGCTCTTAGAGCCAAGATGACTGCTACCACATACTTAGGCCCAAGCAGTCATTAAGGAAGGAATTCAAACATGCAGAGAGGGATGAGGACAGAGTACAGAGCTGACAGTGAAGAGGGGCAGAGAGCGAAGAGGAAGAAGGCAGCTTCTTTTATAACTCTCTCTTGACCTAACTTGGCCCACAACAATAGTCAAGGCCAATTTTTCAGATTCAGGTTCACTTCCCCAAGGAGCTCACCTGGTCTAGGCTATTGAAATGTTAATTCAGCCCAAGCCAAGATTGACCTTTGAAGTTTCCCTGCAGGCACTATGTAGAGATGGGGAGAAAGGCAACTGAGATGAAATATATCTCAAGATTAATACAAAAGGCATATATATATATATATATATATATATATATATATATATATGGTGCATATATATATACATACATATATTATATGGTATATATACATATATATACATATATATATATATATATATATGCCATAGATAGTCTACAGCCAGATAAGCATTTCACCAAGCTTCCACAAGATCCTTATCTTCAGGATTTCTCTGGGTGCTAGCCTTCAGAATTTACTGGAGAGCCACACTAGCTTGTCAAGAGGCACACAGTATTTCTCTCTGATTTAATTATGGCTATATTATATTTAGAGATGCAATGCAGCCAGATAAGTACTGATACGATTTGTCCAGTCCCATGAAGATCATGGGAGTATGAGAGAAAATATTTATAGCAACTAACATAGAATACATGGCAAGATATTCTGCCACATAGAGAGTCACAGATCCAAACGGTTTTCCTGCCCCTACCTAAAAGTGAACTATTGGAGGTAACTCCAGACAAGATGCAGAGGGTCTGAGCAGCCGTGAACCCCAACAGTTAGGAAATGTTTATAGATTCTAAATATTGATAGATTATAGCTCATGAACAATAGGGTTCTAGTTCTGGCCTGCCACCCCAGCAGAGCCTCACAACAAGCCAGACGACCCCTACTCCATGGGGGCTGCCATTTTCCACATCCGGACTTCCCTCTCGTCACAACTCCACCCAGCAGACCAGACTATCACAGCCCGGATCATCCACACCTACACTGCAGCAGGTTTTTTTTTTCAATCCGGCCCAGGTATGCTGAACCAGAGACTCTCAGATATGGGACAGAGCTGCTACTTGCTTTCCCTGTGCCCAGACGCTCATGAGGGCGCCTGGGAGGCATGCCGGGTTCTAGCCCTGGCCTGCCACCCCAGCAGAGCCTCACAACAAGCCAGACGACCCCCGATTCCATGGGGGCGCCATCTTCCACATCCAGACTTCCCTCTGCGCCACTCCACCCAGCAGACCAGATTATCACAGCCTGGCTCGCGTGGCCGCTAGTGGCCGTGCGGTTCATCAATAAATGCTTTATTTAGAGGTGACTACAAGAGTATGCCACCCGACAGCAAGCCTGGCAAGCTGCTCTTGTCGTATTTGATATGCCAAATACCAGTAACATTTATATTAGGTCACTACCATGACCTAATATAATGGTTTGTGGCTCTTTATGTTCCTGGAGCAAGTGGATGCCTTTGGGTTTTACTAGCATGAGACAGAACATATGGAGATATTACTGGTGCCTGCTCTAGCAAATAGATGATGAACGGGAAGATAGTGATAGAGATAGTGAAACAATGGTTTGAATATAGTATTTGCTCAAGAAATATTTGGTTGGGGAAGAAAGCTAGTATAGGGGTTTAGGCACTTGCCTTCCTTGCAGGTGGCTGATCCTGTTTGATTCCCAGCACAACTTACCATTTCCTGAGCACTGCCAGGTGTGATCTGTAAGCACAGGGTCAGAAATAAGCCCCGAGCACCATTGGATATACCTCTTCAAACCAAAGAAACATTTGTGGAATGGCTGCAAGTATGTAAAAAATAGAGCATAATTTTGAGCACCTGTGCTAACAATTAAAGCAAAAGAACTTAACAAGCTATTTAGAAATAGTAGATAGCATATATATGCTATGTATACATATATAGAGAGAGAGCATATTATGTGGGAACCTATAGGATAGTACCTATAGGGATAGAAACTTCATACTGAATTGAAGTCAAAGTAAATCCAGCTATTAGTATTTGCATGGCAACTCACTGATGCATGATTGCCAGAGCTAAGAAGCACAACTTTCAGCAAGAACGGAGTAGTGACCTCAGTGAGCCTGCAGCCAAATGTGTCAGCGCAACCCAATACATGACCCCTGAAAGCCCCACAGCTGAATGTGAGCAACCAGGTGTATGTGAGCACCCTGGTTATCACCACATCAGCGGCAGGAACAGCAAAGGGAAGGGAGGAGGGGAGAGAAAATTGAAAAAGAGATGGGATAAGAAAAATTAGGGGGTTGGATTGGATGGCGGCAAAGGGTTCAAATCCTGAAATGCACAGTAATCAAACTGGGGTTCGCCACATGCAAGACAAGTGCCTTAACCCCTCAGCTACCTCTTCAGTCCTGGGAGAAAAACAGCTTCATTCTATGCTAGCAAATTGGTGGTCTTGTCCAAAGTGTATCCTCACTCCAAAGTGCTCCCAGTAAAGCCATCTTATTCTCAGTCTGCGGTTTGAAATTTATATAGGGCAGGTTACGCAAGTAAGTGATATAAACAAACAAGTAGAGGGCAATCGGGGTAGGAGGAGTCCAACTTTATGGTCATCACACGGATATGATTTAGTAATGGTGGATAAAAGTGTTTCATCTTTGAAATAACTGTGCTCGGCACTCTCTGTCTGCAGGATCCTGTGTGACAGTCTGCAGAAATCTCTCTGCCGAGGACCTGGTGATTGTCCTTGCTCACCTGTCAGACTTCTCTTAACATTAAACATACAAATAGGAAAACACCCCTTAGTAACAAGAAACATCCAAGAAAGCCAGAGAAATCCTACAAGGTCAGGTGCTTATCTTGCCGGCGTGTGGCTGACCTAGGTTAGATCTCAGCACCACGATGATTCCTCAGACAGTGCCAGGAGCAATCCCTGTGGGTGGACCAACATCCCTGGCTCCCAATCACCGGCAGCACCATCCCCAATCAAACATGCAAGACATAGGACAAGTGGGATGAGAGCTTATAGGAAGTCTGTGTGCACAGAACAACACAGAGTATCTGATGCATGTCTCCTTTCATTCCTTGCCCGGGTCAGCAGCGAAAACACAGATCTCTTTTTTTAATTTAATTTAAATTTATTTTTTGTTTTATTACACCACCATGAGATACACAATTACAAAGATGTTCATGTTTGGGTTTCGTTCATACAGTGTTCCAGCACCCATCCCTCCACCAGTGCCCATTTCCCACCACCAATGTCTCCAATTCCCTCCCACCCTCCCCTGGCCTGCCTCTATGGCAGGTATTTTTAATCACTTTTCTCTCACTTTTCCTCTCTCTCTCTCTCTTCCTTCTCTTACACATTGTGGATTGCAATAATACTTTAGAGGTTATCATGTGTATCCCTTTGCCTATATTCAATGCTCAGTTCTAGGTTGATATTATCATTTTATATGATTGTTAGCACAATTCTCTGTCTTACCTAACCTCTGACTCCCATGCATTTGCTGTTGATTCCACCTATTGACAAGGCCTCCTGGTCCATATTTTTCCTGACCTTGGATATTGGTATCATACTATATAAATATATATATATATATATATATATATATATATGTATATATTTTATATGATGAAAATAAATGCAGTCATTCTATATCTGACTTTTTCCTTCTGGCTAATTTCACTCAACATGATCCTCTCCATGCCCATCCATTTATAGGCAAATTTCATAACTTCATTTTTCCTAACAGCTTCATAGTATTCCATTTGTGTAGATGCACCACAGTTTCTTTATCCAGTCATCAGTTCTTGGACACTCTGGTTGTTTCCAGATTCTGGCTATTGCAAATAGTGCTGCTATGAAAATAAAAATGCAGATGGTGTTTCTGCTATGTGAAAACCCAGATCTTGACAACACCAGACCTTGACTAAAGTCTTTCTCTTTCAGCACAACTTCAAAAATCATTGCTAACTGTATGCCTTATTTAGATACTTTATCACACTTTTTGTTGTTGTTGTTGTTGTTGTTGTTGGGGGGGTGTTTTGTTTCAGACATCACCCAGTAATGCTCAGGACTTATGCCTGGCTCTGAACTCAAGGACCATTCTTGTCAGGCTCATGGGGCACAGGGAGTGCTGGGGATAGAACCCCTGGTCGGCTGCATACCGGGCAAGTGTCCTACCTGCTGTTCTATCGCTCTCGCCCCATGTATTCAGTTTTAATTTATTTTTAATTTAATTTGTTTTGGATTTCCATGTGGCATTCCTCAGGGCCCATTCCAGGCTCCAAGATTAGGAGGACCAATAGTGTATAGGATTTAATCCAGGCCTCCCACAAACAAAGTATGCCTCAAACACATTGAGCTCCCTCCGGCCCCACATTCTGCTTTTAGTGTTATTGAATGCTTCATGTGACTGTATAAATCTCTGTGCTTTGCCCTCTGTTATTCACCATAGCATTTAGCAAAAGGGCGTGTCTAAATCAAGCTTTAACACAGGTGAAGTTCAATTATTTTCTAGTTTCCCAATTGCCCGATTTTTCCATGTAAAACAATATAGTACATATCACTTAAAGAACATGTCATTTTATTTTTTTAAATTTTTTATTTTTACAATTACAAAGATATACAATTAAAAAGTTCATATTTGGGTTTTGGTCATACAGTGTTCCAGCACCCATCCCACCACCAGTGCCCATCTCCCACCACCAACGGTCCCGGTTCCCTCCCCGCTCCCCAGCCTTCCTCCATGGCAGGTTCTCTATTTCTTTCCGTTTCTCTCTCTTTCTCTTTTCCTTCCCCTCCAGACTATGGATTACAGAACATACATTAAAGGGTTGTCATGTGTATCTTTTGGCCTCTATTTAATGCTCAGTTCTAGGTTGGCATTAGTACCCTCGACAATTTTTAGCACATTGTTCCATTTTCTGTCTTACCTAGCCTCTGACTCCAACACGTTTGTGATAATTTCCACCTTTGACAAGACCTCCTGATATATGTTTCACTTGACCTTGAATATTGGTATCATAATATGTACATATATATTTATGTTATGCAGATAAATGCAGTCATTCTGTATCTGTCTCTCTCCTTCTGCAACATGTCATTTTAAACATAGACTTTTACATCATAATGTAATGAAACCTGGTTCACAAGAGAACCTGATGACAACTTGGGAAACTGGAGGATATTCCTTTCTGGAGTCTCTGGAACTTATGCTGTAATTGATTTGACTGGACTTTAGGGATAATTAACTAGTTATTAGACCACTTTAGATAGTATAGATTAACTAGACATTTGATCTTTGCTATAAAGAAGTAAGTTGGGAGTTTATGGGTTTTGATAATTTCTCAATATACTTTACATGTTTATTAAACCAGTGTTATTAGAATACAAGTTTAGATGTAGCCTGTTATTCTGTGAAAAACATAGCCTTCAAGTAAATGCTAATATGGCTTCTAAAGGTTAATGCTCCCCTGTTAGACTTTCTAGATAACAGTTTAAAAGACTTGACATTTGCTGAGTAGCCCCTGAGAAAGTACCTTTTATTAAAGGTGGTCTTCCTCCCAGAGCAAAGCACTTGCAAGAACCAAACTCATTCCCTAAACATTGACTGGCGACCACATACTAGGATGCTCTTGTTACAGTAATCTGTTTTTGAGGCAGTAGAGATACAGATGATGAAAATAAATTCTTCACTCTCACAGATTTCCAGCATTTTTAGAAGGGAACATTAAAGCAAGGACAACAGCCTCAAGTTAGTACCATGCCTGCTAGTGCACTGGGGACTCGGAAAGACTTTCTTAAGGAAATGACAAAACAGCTTAGCTTTCAATGATTGATAAGACTTGAGCCTACATTTCTGACATCCAACACTCACTGTCCCTTGTTTCTTATGTGCTGATTCAAATAAGCTATCTATTGTCCAATGACCAGTATCTTCTTAGCTAAACGGTACCTTCAAATTCCATGAGTTTTAACTGGATTGGGTATATATCCATTCTTAAAACCATGCCACAGTAAGAAAATAGCAAAAGGTCAAAGACAACAGAACCTAAAAACTGGTCTACAGAACTGATCTTTTTAAGGGGGAGGGGTGTTGAAGAGAGAAGGGGAATTTGAGAGACGACTCAGAAGTAATGGTGGAGGGACCTGTCCTGGAACATCGTATCATGACACCCTCTCCTGAACAGTATAAAACATGATGCTTTGATTAAGAAATAAGCAAATAAGAACAAAATAAATGGGCATCCAACATATCTATTGGATGAATTATCACTATTCTGATGTTAGCCTCCAATAAAGGTACAGAATTCATTTTAAAAATGCTTAACTTGTTGAACTGATCAATTTGTTGTAAAGACTACTTTGATCAAATTCCACCTCTGAACAAAGGTATCTGGGAACACTCTTTAAAAAAAATAAGGTATACAGGGGTTAAGGTACTTACCTAGCATGAGACTAAGCTCTTTTCCTTCACCACCAGGAGTGATCCTGAGCACAGAACTAGGAACAGACCCTGAGTGCTTCCAGGTGTGGCACAAATTCCCTCGCCCTCCCCAAACGAAGGTAAGGTATCTGTATGTTTGGGTGTAAGGTGGTTTTTGCTCATTTGTTATGGGGTCACACCATTAGAGTGCTCTGACTTGCTTTTGGCTCCTGCTCAGGGATCACTATTGGCGGGACCCAGGATCAAAGTGGCCTCAGCCACATGCAAAGCAAGTCCCTAAACTCCTCTACTATGTCCCTGACTCCAGATCAGTTTTCTTAGAGTTCACGGTAAGATTCATCCTTTGCTCAAAGACTGCAGGAAAAATACTGAGAAAATGAAGGCATTGCACAGTTAAGAGTTGCGAAGACTGAATCCTGCATCTCAATTTAGTAGCATTTTGCTTTTTTGTTTCCCTTTCTTTCCCCTCTGCTGCTGTTTGTGTTGTGATGATGGCGAGGGTGGAGGGGGCATCATACATCTATGGCTGTGGCGCTTATAGGGGCTTGCACATCTGAGTCAGTGCTTGCACACTTGGCTGTGGGGCTTACCAGAGGTCACACAAACTTTGGTTCCGGTGTTCACCCCTGCTCAGGTTGTTGCCTTCACCATGAGTCACTGTGGGTGTTCACCTATGTGCCCACTGAGGGAGATAGGAGCTTGATTGCAATGTTCACTCCTGCCTGGTTGTGTGCCAGAGATCACACAACTCTACTGCGCTGCCAGAGGCTCCAGAGAGCAGGGGCCTCACACGTGAGTAGCCTGATCATCAAACTCATGGCCACAGCACATATGGCAGGCCATAGATTCTGTTAGTGTCTGAACCACCCTCTGAACTTCAATTTAGCAACTTAGAAATTAGCCAATAAAGAAATATTTTTTCAGATTCTGCTAATGACTTAAGCATATACAAAGGCAAAACTCAACCAAAATTCCTTAGAACTTCGAAAACTCTTGCAAATGGTAATAAACATAGAGTAACAATTCTGCAAATTACAACTCTAGAATAAAACCAATGAAATTTAAACACATTCACAATATTATATGTGCTGCTATGCTGATAAAACTAAAACAATAGAACATTTAAAAGATACAGACAAATTCTGAATCTATGCATGCATGTTTTTAACCTTAATCCTTTAATACAGATGATGCCAATTCACATTATTAGTATGAACAATTTAAAAAAATTGCTTGCTAGTTGAGGATAATCAGACTTCATATGTCATAAATTTTTATCTGAGGGAAATATTTAATTGTCAATTTATTTAGGTTCACCTAAAATGCATACATACATCTTATTATTGGTGAGAAAAAGAAAAATTCTTTACCCTGCAATTTCTGCTCCATTGCACGCAGAGATGAGCATATATCTCCATGTGTGTGTCTATGCACATTTATCTTTATACTACTTTCCTGTAGCTGATAAAAAATCACCACAAACTTGGTGCAAAAATAACATTCATTTAGTCACTTAGAATTCTTGGAATCATACATAAATTCAGGATTGGTTTTAATTTCCCCAAACTAGGGATTGTCATAAAGTTAAGATTACCAATGTTACATGACACGTAGTTTTTGCCCCCTATCATGAACCAAGATCTAAAGAAAACTTTACAACAGTGTTTTAGGGAAATAATTTACAATGTTCAGTATTTCTAGAGTATGTTTATGGTGGACACCAAGGGAAGAAGAGTCTATAAAATTTCTATCAGAAGTGGTTTCCACTAGTCAAAACTATGAGAGGATCCAAAGTTTTAAATAAAGACCAAAAGAGATTATTCAAAAAGGATGTGATCTGATGCAATTTACTAGAAAGAGTAGAAAAGAGGTGGATCTCCACTTGTGTCTTCTCATTTGCTCTTTATTTCTGGGTTAGCATTAGCTTTGCTTTCAATGCAACTAAATGCAAAGCAATTTAAGTTCCAAAGATACTCCTTTCAAAAGCAAGTACATTTTTTTTGCCAAACAGAGAAAATGTATCCTACTATACATTATAATGATTTTCCCCCCTAGATCCATAGGAAAAATAGACTGAGGGGATTTGAAATTGTAAATGAGATTTTGCCAGATTCATCCTTAATTATTTTTTGAAAAACATTGGATAGACTTAAGTTTCATTTACATTTTATATCATCTTTATTCATTGTATAAACATGATTTGAAAATTAAAATTAACCCAAAGACACTTTCAAAATAAATAATGCATACTTTAATAGAAAATTTCCAGAAATCCTAATTGGCAGACATAGATTCATTTCCTAGCAACAAGTCTCATACAAATGTTATATTTTTCTAACTATAAATATGCCTTGTATTCAAAAAATTATAATTGCATTTCAAGTTGTCATAATTTGTGGTTTATTTTACTACATGTACAAATAACTTAACAAAATTAAAGTTAAGCTGAACAAACTGACTAATAATTTTTTGTCAATTTAAGCTACCATTGTAAAAAGAAATTAAAATATAGAATTTTTTTGTTGTTTGTTGACAAAAAAATTTAGCTAGTGCCAAGCTAGACTTAGGCAATGAATACATAATTAAGGTTTGCCATGTCTTTTTTATTGCAGCTAAATTTTGAAATAAACAATAGACTTGCTAATGACTAGGTATATATCCCAAAATCTGTTCCTTTGACTTAAGTATGGCATAATAGATGGGGCTGAAGAGAAAGTCCAACAGATAAGACATCTGCCTGCACACAGCTGAGTTAGGTCAGGTCTCCTGCTGTCCATATGGTTCCCTAAACCCCACTAGGGTAGTAATCCCTGAGTGCAGAGCCAAGAGGAAGTCCCGAGTCCCAAAAAACATCCCAACGAAAACAATCAGAAAAGCATAATAGGATAACCATGGGTGAAATAAAAAGTATGCCTTTCAATGATTGTTTATCATTTACAAAATATTTGTTTTAGTCATTTACAGATGTTTAGAAAGGCATAGCATTTTTAATTTCTTTTTTATTCTTTCTTCTTTTTGCATTTTGGTTCCACACCCATCATTGGTGCTCTCAGTACTGGGACCAAAGTAGGTCAGCTGAATACAAAGCAAATGCCTTAACCCTCGGACTCTCTCTTTGGCCCAAGACCAAAGCAGTTTTAGTCAAAGTTCAGAAAGCACTTTCTTGAGTTTTCATAACCAATTTCCAAGATTTCTATAAAATTGTATGGGAAAGCAAAATATAAAATACATATATAATACGGCAGCGCCTCACAACAAGCCAGACCACTGCTCCTCACTCCACGGGCGCCGCCATTTTCCACTTCTGGACTTACCTCTCGTCAGAACTCCACCCAGCAGACCAGCCCATCACAGCCGGGATCACTGACACCCACCCTGCCACAGCTTTTTCCTCAATCCGGCCCAGGTATGCTGGTCCAGAGACTCTCATACATGGGGCAGAGCTGTTCCTTGCTCTCCCTGTGCCCAGCCGTTCATGAGGCAGTCGGGAGGCATGGCGGGTTCTAGCCCTGGCCCGCCACCTCGGCAGAGCCTCACAACAAGCCAGACCACCTCCCCTCACTCCACGGGCGCCACCATTTTCCACATTTGGACTTCCCTCTCGTCAGAACTCCACCCAGCAGACCAGCCCATCACAGCCCGGCTCCCGCGGCTGCTTGCAGCCACGTGGTTCATCAATAAATGCTTTATTTGGAGGTGTTTAAAAGAGTTTGCCTCCCACTCGGCAAGCCTGGCAAGCTTCTCGTGTTGTATTTGATATATCAAATTCCAGTAACAATTATATTAGGTCATTCCCATGACCTAATATAATGGTTTGAGGCTCTTTATGTTCCTGTAGCAAGCCAATGC
The DNA here is from genome assembly GCA_021461705.1 of Cryptotis parvus. Lineage (NCBI taxonomy): Eukaryota > Metazoa > Chordata > Mammalia > Eulipotyphla > Soricidae > Cryptotis > Cryptotis parvus. Next base: position 80,403 of record JAJIBD010002046.1, read on the forward strand.
CCCTGGCTCTACTGGCATGAGACTGGACATATGGAGATATTACAGGTGCCCGCTCTAGCAAATAGATGATCAATGAGAAGATCGTGATCATGATTGTGTTTATTCAGAGAGGAAGCTCATAAATTCCAGTTATAATCTAAATGTTAAATACAGGGGCCGGAGCGATAGCACAGAGGGTACGGCATTTGCCTTGCATGCAGCCGACCTGGGTTTGATCCCCAGCATCTCATATGGTCCCCAGAGCACCGCCAGGAGTAATTCCTGAGCAAGAGCCAGGAGTAACCCCTGAGCATTGCCGGGTGTGACCCAAAAAGGAGCTGCTACTGGCTCTCACTGTGTCCAGCCACTCATGAGGTGCCCGTGATGGATGGCAGGTTCTAGCCCTGGCCCACCACCCCAGCAGAGCCTCACAACAAGCCAGATGACGCCCCCCCACTCCATGAGGACCTCCATTTTCCACATCTGGACTTCCCCCTAGTCAGAACTCCACCCAGCAGACCAGCCTATCACAGCCCGACTCGCGCAAGCGGCGCTGGGTTCATCAATAAATGCTGGATTTTGAGATGACTACAAGAGTATGCTACCCGCACCGCAGAGCCTGGCAAGCTACCAGTGTCATATTTGATATGCCAAATACCAGTAACAATTATAGACCTCATTCCCATGACCTGGTGGAATGGTTTGAGGCTCTTTATGTTCCTGGAGCAAGCAGGTGCCCTTGGGCTCTACTTGCATGAGACAGGTCATATGGAGATGTTACTGGTGCCCGCTCGAGCAAATCGATGATGAACGGGAAGACAGTGATACAGTGATACAGTGACCCAAAAAGGAAAAAAAAAGATAAATAAATAAATAAATAAGCAGACAAATAAATAAAACTTTTTACAGCTTGCAAGCGAAGACTCCATTTCTTTCATTTTCTCTTGTCCCTTTGCCTCTTTGTTTTTTTCTTTTTCAATTCTCCATCAGTATTTATTATGAAATTTCAGTCTCAGAGTTCAAAGAAGCAATATTAAATGTATTTTCTCTACTACCAAATACTGTTACAACATGAAGATCTTCAGGTTTAAAGAAATGAACTAGATCCATCAAAAATCTCAGCATTCTTTCTTTTGGCAGAGGAGGGCTTGGAGTAGCAGCTGGTAGTGCTTGCTGTACTTTTGGTGGTGCTCAGGGGACCATGTGATGTCTTTGCACCTGGACCTTCATTGAGACCATGTGCTCAGTCTTTTTATTGTCTCTCTGATCTTTAGAATCTCAGTATCATAAGGTAAAAGAGCACCTTTTGGATAGAGATCATCCTTTATCTGGATGCCAGCATCTTTGGGGTTATGGAATATCTAAATTCTGCCTTGTTTCCCTTAGTTATGAATGCCCCCTTTTTTTGAGGGTACAGTAGTGAACGGCCACACCTCATGGTGCTTATGGATTAGTCTTACTCTTGGTTCTGTGCTAAGGGACCATGCAGTGCCAGGGATTGAACCAAGGTTGACTATGTGAAAGGAAAGTGTTTTAACCCCTATATTATTTCTTCATCATTCTTGAATTCTCTTAAAACTAGAGTAGGTTTTAATGTCATCTGGGATAGGGATACAGCTTCTGTGGTCAAGGCACTTCCTAGCATGCATGAGGCCCTGAGTTTCAATCCTAGATCTATGTAAGTCACTCCTCTCCCCAGCACAGACTCTGAGCATCACTACTAGGTGCATTCCCTTCAATATCACTGGGTGTGCCCCTGTTAAATAATAATAAAGATAATTTGGTCACTATCACTATCACTATATTCCTGTTAATCGTAAATTTGCTAGAGCGGGCACCAGTAATATTTCCAGATGTCCTGTCTCATGCTAGTAGAGCCCAAGGGCATCTGCTTGCTCCAGCAACATAAAGAGCCTCAGACAATTATGTCAGGTCATGGGAATGACCTAATATAATTGTTACTGGTATTTAGCATATCAAATATGACAAGAGCACCTTGCCAGGCTTGCCGTGTGGGTGGCATACTCTTGTAGTCACCTCTAAATACAGCAGTTATTGATGAACTGCGCGGCCACTAGCGGCCACGCGAGCCAGGCTGTGATAGTTTGGTCTTTCCCTCCTTTCTTCATTGTTGCTTCATGATTTATGTTTTAGGTAAGTGCTCATGTTGTGAAATATGGTTCTGGGGATTGGATTGAGGTCAGTCTCATCTAAGGTAACTGGTTTACCCATGTCCTACCTCTCCAGTCCAAACACCTTATTTCTATGTGAAAAATCAAGTTTTAATATATCAAACAGGTTCAATATAGAAAATCCCAGTAAGATAGCATCCTTTGTCTATTACTTTTCTGCAGTGTAGGAACAAGTCTGTCACATTTTCCCATTTCATTTTGAGTCGGAAACTAAATCTCTTCCTTTTCAATATATGAATTTTGTTTCCTTCTAAGTATCAAAGAATTCCATTGCCAGAATAAATTTTCATTCTGTTCTGTCTTGAATAACTGAAAAAAGGGATATGTCTGAACAACCTTGCTCATTATGATACAGCCAAGACTTAGAATACACTAAAGAATAAAAAATATTGGTAACACCCATTTTATAATTTTAATAAACTATGTAGGTAAGTACTACTTGACATAGCTCGATAGTTCTGGTATAAATTAAGACGAGCAGAAATAACATTAGGCATTAATTTTAGATGAGTTAGTAATGACCTAAATGAGACTATTTATTTAGTTAGGCCATTTATGTGTGAAACTTGTGTTTTTAAGGTACCTTACAATTTATTTTAATCTGTTGTCTTAAAGAATATCTTGACATATAACTCCAGATACAATAATAAACTGATCATTCCTTACAAAATATTAAAATACAAAATTTTATTATATTTCTATTTATTGTGAGATAACATGTAGGCCATTGATTGTAGGCCATTGAAACTTTTACAATTTCATGGTCTATTTCTATAACTTATGCAGAATATGGGCAATATATTAAAAGAAGACATTATTTTATATAATATTGGAAAGCAGTAAAATGTCTTATGCTTTAAAAATATATTCATAATTATTTTGATCTATAAGGATTAAAATATTGATTTTCATTTTTGCTATCTTAAAAAATCAAATCCTGTGTCATAGAATAAAGGGTGCTATTTTTAATCAAGCATTTTCATTCAAATGAGTGAATATTTTTCTTCCAAATTTCCTTTAGCTTTAAATAAGTCATTTGAATTGAGGAGCACATGAATAAGAAGAAAATACGAAGTTTCCTTAAAATATAGTGCTACAGTACAATGTACTGGGTTATGATTATACTTATCTTCACTTGCCACATATTTGGTGGCATTTTTCATTGTAATTTTGTTCATTAAGAAGTGCATTGGGAAAACAATATGGGCATTCCTCCGAAAGCTAGATATTGAGCTCCCATTTGATCCAGCAATAGCACTCCTGGGAATATACCCTAGAGACCGAAAAACACATAGCAGAAACACTATCTGTATTTCTTTATTCATCTCTGCGCTATTCACTATAGCTAGAATCTGGAAACAACCTAAATGCCCGAGAACAGAGGACTGGCTGAAGAAACTGTGGTTCATCTACACTATGGAATACTATGCGGCTGTCAGAAAGGATGAAATTATGAAATTTACCTGCAAATGGATGGACATGGAGTCTATCATGCTGAGTGAAATTAGTCAGAAGGTAAAGGACAGATATAGAATGACTGCATTCATTAATAGGATATAAATAGATACCAGTGTTTTACTAAGTGTGGGGAAATGGTAATGGCAGATTAAAACTCACCACTGAATATACACAAAGAGACTTAAGTGATAAACTCTAAATACCTGCAGGGCTAGCCACAATGTGTAAAATAAGAGGGAGAGATCCAGAGACAGAGAGAGAGATAGAGAGAGAAAAGAGAGGAAACTGGGGTACCTGCTATTAAGGCAGCATGGGGGTGGGCAGGAGGGGGTGGGGTACATTGGTGGTGGAAATGGGGCAGTGGTGGAGGGATGGGTGCTGGAATACTGTATTACCAAGAACCAATTATGAACACCTTTGTAATTGTGTGTTTCACGGTGGTATAATAAAAAAAATTTAAAAAAAAAAAAAAAAAAGAAGTGCATTGGCTGGCACTCTCTTGCTCTTTTACCATCACTGGGTTCTTTGTTGCCTGGACAGGATATGGAGATCTTGATTCATGTTTGCATAGAACTAAACCATCACAGTATATCATACCATTACTGAAACTGTTTTACTGGCTTTCTGTCAAATTACAAATTGATTTCAAAATATGTTTGCCTTTATAAAGGCAAAAGCTGCATTGCTTGTCCTTAAACACTGCATAAAGTAAATTTAGTGATCTGCTTCTTATTCTTCCTCACATGGATCAGGTTGGTGCATGTCAAATGTTCAATTGTCTGCAAGAATTTACTGTAGAGAAAAACCCTTTTCCATATTTCTAGAACTTATGACTCTTTAACCTTATGAATTTAAGAATGAGTTTGTTTAATCTCATATCCTACTACAATAATATATTTGTGAGTGCTATATGTACTATTATATTTAGAGTCACTTGATCTCTGTTGTAATGTATATCATTTACTCAGTGCTTATTTAGTTATAAATTTAAGTAACACACAACAGAAAAATGCCTAGATATACTGATTTATTGACAACACTGGAGACATATTTCAGTTTGTGGAAAAGAAGATGATACACTTATTGTTTTATCGCCTTAGGAGGTTCATACTGTTCTGCTTTGTTTTCAAAAATCATGGCAACTTTTTAAGATCAGCAGATCCAATCTTCAAAAAATTATGGCATCAAGGGGCTGGAGAAATAGTCCAGTCCAGAGAGTAGGGCATTTGTCTTTCACGCCCAGATTCTATCCCAGACATTCCATATAGTCTCCTGAGCACTGCCAGGAGTGATTCCTGAATGCAGAGCCAGGAGTAACCCTTGAGCATCATCAGGTGTGATGCAAGAAGCAAAAAAAAATTATGGCATCAATTTAAGAAGACCAACAGGTATCATACCTTAAAATGAGTTGAGCTGTCATAGTTGCTTGATCTGTGAACATGTTAGTGCTGGTAATTTAATTTAAAGAAACATAGAGATGAAAATTAGAGGTGGCATCGGGTCATGGTTCTATTTGGTTTCATATTAAATTTTTCTCAAAGTAAGCAGAAAGAAGTTATTTTAATTCAATATTTTTTTAAAAATATCTAGGTGTGGATTTTTTTTTGTTCTGTTGTACAATAAAGAATTAACTTAAATCTGAGGATATTTCTATTTAAATTATAGGGTTACTTTGTCTATGGCTCAGGTACTGGGGCAGAAAGAGATTTTGTCATTTTTTTCCTCAGTACTTCAGCGCTTTATTCTGGCACCCTATAATTCAAGAAAAGAGATTTAATACATACTTGGGAATAAAATATCGGGGAGAAATTTCAAAGCAGGTCACATTGTCTATTGATCATAAGCGGAGTTGCACAAAACCTTGATAGGCTTTTTGAAGAGGGTATTTTCTTCCACAGACTCAATTGTGCAGTGACAATTTAAGTTCATCATTTCATTTTAATGTTAACTGAAGGTAGGGGGGAGGGTTTGAGGGAAGCGCAATAACCATCTCTCACATATTGCTTTGCAAACTGCTTTTACATAAGACACGCCTCATTTAATGCTCACAGCAACACTCTGAGAAAGCAATGATTGCTTTCACTTTATAGTTAATAAAGAGAAGCATAGATCATAAAGGATGAGGCTGGGGGTCAGGAAGAGCTTGCTCACCTCTGTCTGCAGCATTGAAGATAATGACACATATGAAAAGTTCTCAAGGCTATTTTTTTGTATGTGAATACTAGAAGAATTCACTAAAAGCCTTAACTGGGGTCACAAAACAAGCAAATGGAAGGTCAGAGTTTGCACCATATCACTCTAATATATATATATATATATATATATATATATATATATATATATATATATATATATATATATATATATATATATATATATAAAATATGTATATATGTATATATGTACATATTATTTATGTATACATATGTATAAATGTATATATACATATATGAGTCATCCATGAGGGAAGGCGGGTTGTAGCCCTGGCCCGCCACCCCAATAGAGCCTCCCAAGAAGCCAGAGGAACCCCCCACACCATGAGGGCCGCCATTTTCAACATCCAGACTCCACAGCTTGTCAGAGCTCTACCCAAGAGAAAAGCCGATTTTCCCGTTGTGTGTGGCCGCACAGTTCATCTATAAATGTTCGAACTGACAGCCTACTACCAAGAGTATACCACCCACAGGGCAGAGCCTGGCAAGCTACCTGTATCATATTCCATACGCCAAAAAACCAGTAACAATTATAGACCTCATTTCCATTACCTGAAGGAATGGTTTGAAGCTCTTTGTGTTCTTGGAGCGAGCAGATGCCCTTGGGCTACACTAGCACATGACAGGACGTATGGAGATGTTACTGGTGCCTGCTCGAGCAAATCGATGAATGAGAAGACAAGTGATACAAGTGATGCGTATATATACATATTTAATATATACTATACTACATACACATATAGATGTATGTATATATGTATATATATATTAGTCTGTGGGCCACATCGAGCAATTCTCAGGTCCTGTTCCCAGCTCTGTGCTCAGTAGTCTATGGTCTATGGTCTATGGTCATCTGTATGTAGCAAATGCCTTCTTTAACTTCCTGTATTTAACTTCCTCTCTGGGCACTTCTTTTATAGTTCCAAGGAAAACTGCCCTAGTTTCTGTGTTTGCTTCTGTTTTTGCTTTGCCTGTTCATCAGCAATTATCTGACATATTCTTTCCCGTCATGACTTCCAAACTCCAGCATCTTAACTGAATGCTAATGGATTCTTAAAAAATGTATATACCTGAAACAGATCTCCTTTTAGTTTTAAATAACCTTCACCATTAAAAACAGTTGGGAAACAGAGTGGACTTTTCTGTCCCTTGTTTTTCTTGGTTTTGATAATTACTGCTATCACAGCATCCATGTTCACCTAAAGCAATACACTGGAAAAATGTGAAAATCTTTGACATCAGGTTGCTGAGTGTGAACATAGAACTCTATTGAGAAGATGATAGCATCAGAAAAATTTTCAGGTAATATATTTTACCCTCAAGGACTGCCATTTCTTGCCTCAGGAAAGCTAAGCCTGTGTTTCATGGGCTGGTTGAACAGTTTTGAGTGAGACAAAAGAAAACTGGAATATCTTCCTGCACCATAGCCTTTGCCCATCTTGTTCTGTTAGCAAAATGTTTCCGTGGGGGGCAGAGAGATTCTTCACATTAAAACAAAGCAATAGCAACACAAACCAGAAGTTTTCCTTGCTAGGCTTTGCTTTTCATATAAATAAAAAATGTTAAATTTCAAAGCAAACTCTCACAATCCTGAACTTTTATCATGTTGTTTGTTCTGCTATTTAACTTTTTTTTTTTGCTTTGTGGAGCCACATTAGGCCGTGCTTGGGGGTTTCTCCTGGTTCTGTGCTCAGGGGGTGTGCTAGCCATGCCTGGAACAATAAGTGGTGTGGGAATCTTGACTTCCTGCATACACACAAGGCATGCCTTCAGCCCAGTGAGTTATTTCTTCCACCTGTGATTGCATTCTTTCTACTGTTAATCTTTTGTTGGTCATGTAGTGATATGGTTTGGTTCTGATAAAACAAACTAAATGTGTGCTGGTAGCTAGTTCATTTGTCTGAAAGAGATCTACCTCTTTACACATGATTTGTTTTCACTTTTGCACTCTGTTACATATGTTACATGAAATTTTCCAAGGAGCTTGGTCACTTTAGTCCATAATTTGCATTTTTGTTTATTTATATCAAAGCACAGTTATGGAGGTTTTTCATAGATATACAGATAGATGGTGATGGCTAAAGCTATAGATATGGATTATGTAATACGATTACTACAGTGTTAACTGTTTATGCTATAGACATACAAAGTTACTGTACCCCACCACCATCAAAGTGCCTAGGACCACCCATTCCTATCCTTGTGTCATTTTTCTTAAAGTTGTCTGCTACTTGAACTACTGGGATTTTTTTGGTTTGTCTTAAGCAGCTTTTTCTTTTCTTTTTTTTAAAAAAATATTTTAGCAGTTTTTTTCTTATGGAAACTCCAGAACTTTCAGAAGAATGTTGTTGATTCCTCCTCTTTCCTTTCTCTATCTCTCTTTTATTCTTACATTCTGGGTCTCAAATTAAATTTCTCTTCCTTGTCCCATGGGAAGTGACTTAGTCACCACCAATTTGTCCTTATTCATTCATGCTTTCAAGCAACTACCTATATCTTGCATGGTGCATTTCTAGGTCTAGGAGATAAGGTGCTAGGTAGCTCAAAACCCTGTCTCCTTAACAGCATGCATTTCCTAAAGAAATACATAAAATAAGTGAGGTAAATAAATTACAATATAATTTGTTAGCTGGTGATTCCTGTTGAAAACAGCAATAAAAAATAGGGAATAGATAACCAAATCCTGACCCTTTAGGTATTGCAGGTGTGGCTGTGGTACTTGGCTGCATTGGCAGGTGGCAGACAGGAGACAGGCTTGTCCACACCCAGGACTCTGCCCGTGGGCCCTGGATGGTTGATGGTCTGACATAGAAAAGACTGGGCCCCCTTGGTATTAACCCAGAGCCACGGCAGAGCCTGCCAAGCTACCCGTGGTGCTTTTGATATGCCAAAAACAGTAACAATTATGGACCTCATTCCCAATGAATGGAAATGCTACTGGCGCTCGCTCAAGCAAATTGATGAACAATGGGAACACAAGTGACAAGTGATCCAACTAAACCAGTACCTCATACTCTTGTCATGTCAGGGGAAGTACAACAAAACCAAATGAGTCAATTCTGTACAATACTTCTGAGAGGGACACAGAAGGAGTAAGACAGCACTTCATTACGTCAGAGCATATACAAAAGTGGCCACAGAAATTCTGCTTATTTGCGCAGACAAACCCATCTTGACACAAACTACCCTGCAAAGACAGCAGCTTGGGGATGTTTGGGACTGAGAAGGTTGTGTGATCTGAAGGAGTGGTCATCTAACTACTTCAAAAGTTCTGACCCTAGGCAGAAATCACTGTAGAACTCAGAATGATAGGCCATGCAGAAGGAAAATCTGGATATCATAGCATAGCTGATAGAACCATACTCATGAATCAATCAAAAAAGCATGGAGACTTTGCCCAAGAGGCCCGGTGGGAGTGAGGGAGTACGCATCTGACCTGATACCATGCCAATTGATTTAAGTGCCAGTCAGTGTTGAATGACTGGCCTTGTAGGTACAATTCTGGCATGAACTTGGTTGGTATTCATACTAAGTCAATGACTAGCACCAAGTCATTGTGTGAAACTCCATCAATTATGTGACTGGCTTGATGAATGTTTTTGGAACACTAGAAGAATAAATCATCACTTTCCACGTCTCCATAATGTAGAAGCTATGTGCAGGGCATACTAGTCTGTTTAATTGTCATCTTTACTGAAGTCTAAAATAAATAATAAATTAAATAATAATAGTATATCAAATTCTGATTTTTTAATTTTGGTCCAATGTCCATGTGGAAAATTATCCACTTCATAATAATCCCAAGGCCAGGATAATACACTAGGCAAAGCAAACTTAGTTTCATTTAGATTATGAAGGCTACAAATATGAATAAAATAGACCTGTACAAAGAAAACTACAAGACATTGCTCCAAGAGATAAAAGAGGACACAAGGAAATGGAAACATATTCCCAGCTCATGGATGGGGAGAATCAACATTGCCAAAATGGTAATACTCCCTAGAGCTCTGTACAGATTCAATGCAGTCCCTATAAGGATACCCATGACATTCTTCAAAGAAATTGACCAAACACTCCTGAAATTTGTGTGGAACAATAAACCACCAAGGATAGCTAAAGCAATCCTCCGGAAAAAAGAAGATGGAAGGCATCACCTTTCCCAACTTCAAACTGTACTACAAGGCAGTAGTAATTAAAACAGCATGGTATTGGAATAAAAACAGACCTGTGGACCTATGGAATAGAATTGTGTATTCTGACACCAACCAACCTCAAACACATGATCATTTAATCTTTGATAAAGGTGCAACGAGTCTAAAATGGAGAAAGGAAAGCCTCTTCAACAAGTGGTTCTGGGGAAAACTGGGCAGCAACATGTAAAAAAATGAATTTGGACCTGTGTCTAACACCATGCACAAAAGTCAGATCAAAATGGATTAAAGATCTCAATATCAGACTTGAATCCATAAAGTACTTTGAAGAAAATATAGGAAAAACCCTCCCACGACATTGAAGCTAAAGGCATCTTCAAAGGTGAAACATCACTAACAAAGCAACTAGAAGAAAAAATAAACATATGGGACTACATGAAACTAAAAAGCTTCTTCACCTCAAAAGAAACAGTGACTAAGATACAAAAGCAGTCCACAGAATGGGAAAGAATATTCACCCAATACCCATCTGATAAGGGGTTAATATCCAGGATCTATCAGGCACTGGTAGAACTTTACAAGAAGAAAACAAACAACCCCATCAAAAAATGAGGAGAAGAAATGAACAGAAACTTCAGCAAGGAAGAAATTCGAATGGCCAAAAAACATATGAAAAAATGCTCATCATCACTAATCATCAGAGAGATGCAAATCAAATCAACAATGAGATGCCACTTTACACCACAGAGACTGGCACATATTCAAAAGAGCAAGAACAACAAGTGCTGGCGTGGGTGTGGGGAAAAGGGGACACTCATCCATTGTTGGTGGGAATGCCGGCTGGTACAGCCTTTCTGGAAAACAATATGGACATTCCTCCAAAGACTAGAAATTGAACTCCCATTTGACCCAGTCATACCACTCCTGGGAATCTACTCTGGGAAACCAAAAATACGCAGCGGAAACACCATCCCTACTTTTATGTTCATAGCAGCATTATTCAAAATAGCCAGTATCTGGAAGCAGCCAGAGTGCCCGAAAATCGATGACTGGATAAAAAAGCTTTGGTACATCTACACAATGGAGTACTATGCAGCTGTTAGGAAAAATGAAGTTATAAAATTTGCCTATAAATGGATGGACATGGAGAAGATTATGTTGAGCGAAATTAGCCAGGAGGAGAGTGACAGATACAGAATGACTGCATTTATCTGCATAACATAAATATATATGTACATATTATGATACCAATATCCAAGGTCAAGTGAAGCATATATCGGGAGGTCTTGTCAAAGGTGGAAATTATCACAAACGTGTGGGAGTCAGAGGCTAGGTAAGACAGAAAATGGAACAGTGTGCTAACAATTATCGAGGGTACTAATGCCAACCTAGAACTGAGCATTAAATACAGGCAAAAAGATACACATGACAACCCTTTAATGTATGTTCTGTAATCCATAGTCTGGAGGGAAGGAAAAGAGAGAGAGAAATAAAGAACCTGCCATGGAGGAGGGCTGAGGGAGAGGGGAGATGGGCACTGGTGGCAGGATGGGTGCTGGAACACTGTATGACCAAAACGGAAATATGAACTTTTTAATTGTATATCTTTGTAATTGTAAAAATAAAAAAAATTGTAAAAATAGAATAGAAAAAGAATTCTTATTCTTATTAAAGAATATAATAAGATATTACCATGAATTTAATATCTAACTTGGTTTAGACTGAGAGCTGTGAATGTGTGCTCAGGAAAGAATAGAGTAAGAGGTAACCATGACATCAGTGCTATACATTAAACAGTCTTGCTGACTGTTTAGCACCCTTTGGCCACAGCTATGTAAAAGTCTGGAGCTAGGAAGTCAGAGTAGGAGAGCAGAAACTGTATTTAATAAAGGACCAGCTTATTCCCTTCTTTGGGGCCATGAAGGTTAGCTTGCAAGCTGGGCAAACCATTGTCTGTTTCATTCTTCACAACTAGATGCTGCAGGTCAAAGCAGAAGGTGCTGTTTCAACTAACTTTTCGTAGTGATCACCTACAGAGAGCACTGTGTGATTTCAAGATACAGGGCTTGCAGTTGGCAATAAATGCTCAAGATATATAAAGTAATATAGCGTTTCTATTTCAGAGATTTTTTTAAAAAAATACCCACTAGGTGACATCAAGTGGAAAGATAACACAAAAAGAAAAGATACAGAATTGACATTAATACAGAGAAAAGGGAACCCTGTATTCTAAAAAGGACTTTAAACTTATGTACAATGGTAGGGAAGGTGACCCAACAATTGAGACTCTAAACAACATATGATTCAATATTCCATTTCTGAGTTCCTATCCTAAGGACACAAAAACACTACTTTAAAAACACATGTGTAGCTCTATATTAATTATAACCATTCATTTTTATAGGCAAGAAATAAAACAACAAAAATATCCTACAAAGGGTAAATGGATAAAGAAGATGTAGTACGTGTATACTATACAATAATACTTAGCTACAAAAAGAAAAGAGAAATCTCACTGTTTCAACATGATTGTAATTTGAGGAAATTATGTTAAATAAAATAAGTAAAATGGAGAAACACATTATGATTTCTCTCATATGTCAAAGATAAAGACACTTAATGTAAAACACGAAGTATTTTGACAACAAAATGATGGTTGCCAGAAGGGAAGGACAGCAAATATGGGTAAAATGTATAAAGGAGGTCAGTTATAGTGATGGGTAAAAATAGTGGTGATGATGGAATAATATATATGTATATATATATATATGTATATATATATATATGTTTGAAGCTGTATATCTGAAAGTTATGCAATGTAATAAGCTTAGGTTACCTCAAAAATGATATTAAGAAAATGTTGTAAGAGCAGAATGATGAGATTTTTTTTCTTTATTTATTTGGTTTGGGAGCCACACCTGACTGTACTAAGGGCTAATTCTGGCTCTGTGCTCAGGGATCAGCCCTGGAGGGCTCAGAAGACTATATGGGGACAGGGGTTTGAACTCAGATCTGTTGTGTGCCAAGTAAGTACCACACTCATTGAATTCTCTCTAAAACTCCTTTATTATTTATAATCTTGACTTTAGAAATGGTCTAAGTTTACTGGAAAATTTTTTTTGTTTGTTTGCTGATGAGCCACACTTGGTGGTGTTCAAAGGCTACTCCCAGCCTGGTATTCAAGATTCACTTTTGACTGTGTTTGGGGAACCATGAGACGCCAGTGACCAAACATGGAGTTCCTGTATGCATAGCATATGCCCAGTCCTTGAACTATCTCCCTGGTTCCATGATATGGTTTCTAACAATGCTCACATTTATCAAGCAGCTAGTAACATTTCTGAAAATTGTGGAAAAATTGTGGAAAAACTGTGGAAATACACTTGCCTTTTATGGGGGCAACCATGGTTCAATTCCCAACACCACATATGATTCCTGAAAACTTCTAGGTATGACCTCAGAGTACAGAACCAGGAATAAACCCGGTTCACAAACAATTGTGTTCTAAAAACAAAAAAAAAAATCCTTCCTCTGAAAATTTTATTTTTTGATTCTTGTGAATCTGTATAAAAGCAGCTACCACACACACTGATGGTGAGTGGCCAAAGTATCACTCTCTCTCTCTCTCTTTCTCTATATATATATATATACGTATCATATATTTGATATTATTATATTTGATATCATATCAAATATCATATATTTATATTAATATCAAATATTTTCTATATATGTATATATGCCCCTTGAGGTGTTGCAGGTGTGGCTGTGGTGCCTGACTGTGTCAGTAGGTGGCAAACAGGAGACAGGCTTGTCTACACCCGCAGAGTTCTACCCATTGGGCCCTGGATGGTTGATGGTTTGACACAGAAAAAAAGACTGGGCCCGTGGCCCATCGCAGAACCTGTCAAGCTACCCGTGGTGTATTCGATATGCCAAAAACAGTAGCAATAATGGACCTCAATCCCAATGAATGGGACATTACTGGTGCCTGCTTGAGCAAATCGATGAACAACAGGAAGACAAATGACAAGTGATATATATATATATATATATATATATATATATATATATATATGTATATATATATACATATATATACACATATATGTAAATAATACGACTTGAAAATTTTATTTTATTTTGGTTTTGAGACTACACTCAGTGTTTCTCAGGGCTTACTCTTGGCTCTCTGTTCAGGAATAAATCTTGGCAGAGGTTGGGAACCATATGGGTACTAAGAACTGAACCAGGTTAGCTGTGCAAGTCAAGCACACTACCCACTGTTCTACCTCTCCAGGCCAATAATGTGACCATTTTTATTTCCTGGCTTAAATTTTCCTGGAAAGACAACTTAGGAAAGAAAAATATTTGCTTTGTTTTGGTTGAGCCACACTACTCTTTGAAAAGATATGCGCCATATTTCCAAATCTCTCTTGGGGTGCGTAAGTGAGCACATGACAATCTGACACTACCTCTTTACTCTGGCAAGCTTTCATTCAAAAGGTGACTTTTAACTGATTCGTTCCCAATTTCTAGGAGTTCCTTTTTGCATTCAGTTTTGTGCCATCTGTAATCACTACTGCCTCATATGTTTACTCTAAGCCAGATAAAATTGCTGTTATCTGATGATTTTTGACCTATAGAAACAGTAATTTCATATGCTTCGATTTATATCTTTTCTCTAGTCAAACTTTGGCTAATATTTCCCTCTCATTTATCTCTCAGTAGTTGTAGGAGTTTCTGCTCTTTGAAATAATCTTCCTCCTTCCTCTACTACTTCAGACTTATATCTTCAAAGGCTTACTTCCCATTTTTACTGCTCCCATTTTTCCAAAGATATCCAAGATCACACTAGTCTTCACTAAGCTATTAATACTATGGCTTCTCTGCACTGCCCTTTTATAACACATATAGAGATACACATATATTTATATCACTCAATTGAAAGTAAACTACAATATGCCTTAGATTCTTTGTATAGCCCTTTTCATTAGGCTGGTCTCTAACTAGACAGTCCATTCTCAATGGAAGAGTCTATCGTTTAAATGTCTCTAACCTTAGAGTATATAATTGTGCTGAACATCAGTACAACTGGTATTTCAATTGATTGGGCTTTAAACTAAGTCCTTCAAAGTTGAATTTAATTAAAACTAGGTTAAATAGGTGCTTAAAGATTGGATTTCGAAGTTAAGCAGAACTGAATCTATTTCTTTGTCCTGACACTTATAAACTACTTGCCCTTTGCATAGTTAACAACTTAAACTCCTTTGTATTCTCTGTAACTAAAAAATGGTATCCAAAATATTCGGTGACTGCTGAGATTAGATGATCGATCTGGGTTATGATATTCTTAAAATTTAAAACCAAATGAAATACTTTTATCTCAATAATTTGAGCAATTTTCAGCTGACCGTGGGACCCCCAGGGGACAGGTGGGTTTGGGGTGTTGGCCCATCACCTCAAGGGTGTCCCGGAAGCAGTTGGATGCGACTCACCTACTACATTAGCTGTCATTTTCGCTGTCCGGATGCTGCAGCACATTAGAGCCCGCCTGGGAGGGACGCTAACCTCAATACCAGATTAACAGAGCAAAAGAAGTTCGAGCCCAGGTAGGCAGCTTCCAGAAGCGGGAAACACCAGAAATTCATCAGATGGAGCTGGGGTTGCCCTTCCCCTCTTCATTTTGTCTGAGCCGGTGGCCCCACCCAGGAGCTGCCCTGGGGCAACCAGCCATAGCATGCAGAGCCTCAGACGCTGCTGGGGGAGCTGGAACTCGGCTCTCCCCTAGCTCAGCTGATCATGAGGCCCCCAGGAGGACAGATGGGTTTTGGGTGTTGGCCCATCACCTCTGGGGGTCCTGGAAGCAGCCGGATGAGACTCACCCACCACATTAGCCGCCATTTTCTCTGTCCAGATGCTGACCATGAGGCCCCTAAATTGTGCGGCCGCTTGCGCCACTTAGTCCATCAAACTAGTGGAAACAGTTATGACCTTTAATGTACTGCAGTCTACGATGTGTAGGAAAGGTAGGCGGGAGGGAGAGATAGAGAGGAGAGAAAAGATATACAGAACCCGCCAAGTAGTTGGAGTACAGGAGGGGGGAGGGAGGTGGGGACATTGGTGATGGGAGATGCGTTCTGGTGGTGGAGGGATGGGTGTTGGAACATTGTAGAGCCAAAACTCGAGCATGAGCATATTGCAACTGTATGTCTAAAAGTGGTGTAATAAAATTAAAATAAAAAAAGAAAGGAAAAATAATTTGAGCAATTTTCAGAAAGATTGGCACTGTGTATGCCTGGTTTAAGAATGGCAAGTGTAACTATTATTATTTTTTTAGTAATGTTTTTCTTGTTTGACTTAATCTCCCAACTTCCCAAATTAATATCTCAGAATCTCATAACCATATGAGCTTAGAAAACATTAGTGTCCTAAATAGTTCATAGCCATGAGGATATTGTCTTTCTTATTACTTACAAATAAATTTGTTGTCTTATTACTCTTGAATCTAGAGAGTTTTTATATAATAATAAGTGCTAGGATATTACTTTGCTAAATACATTTACTTCTTTTATCCTTACCACAGCGATGTACTGTTTTCTATTATGCCCAGTTCAGATATGGAAAAAATCTGCTATTTTTAAAAACAGTTAATAAAGTTACTAAGTGAAGGAATATGCAAAACCATTGAGGAAGTATTTCATATATTATCTCTCCCAGAGCATGCCTTTATAACAAAAACACAATTTTAATTCATTTTTCAAAATTCTACAAAGTGTATGGATAAGGTGTTATTTAGGTTCACTGTCAGTACTAGTACAGTGTATCTGATCTGAGCAAGGCACTATTTCCTGAAACAGTATAAAGGGCTAAATTAAAACATTGAAAAACACTTTTGCACGTGATCATTGTTTTCAAGGATAATGACGTATAGTTATATAGCCAGTTATTTCTCTGTCTATTGAACATATTTGATATGCTAGGTAGTCTTAAAAGCAATGGCTGCCTCTCACGTGTCCTTTGAAAGAAACCTAAACTCTTGCATGAATTTTTATTAAACCGATAGCACAATTTTGAAACACACTGGAACACAAATAAGGCCCAATGTTTATTTCCTAGATGAGCATTTTATGTGCAAACAAACATCTGTTGGAATTCAACAAAATTTAGAGCATGCTGTTTGTAAATTTTACTGACAGCTGTTTTTTTTTGTCAATAGAATTTTCCTGCTGCGCATCAGAGCATTCTTTTATTACAGTGTCCCCTCGAAGAAGAACTTGCTTGCTTTAATCACGTTTACAGAGATTTATGACTTGATGCTTATGCAGTGGTAGAGCTTCTCAACACAAAATGTCAGTGAGCCTGTTATAAATTGCTTCTGGCATTCCTACTCTATCTTTTATTTGGCTGGGAGTATTTTCACCTGAAAGTGATAAATTCCTGCTATAACCACTTTATGTGCCTCAGTAATTACACTGTACAGAAAAGGGGGTTTTTACTGAGGTGTCTCCTTAAAAATAGCAAGCAATAAAAGGCAGCACGATGGGTTGAACTCTGAAGTCTACTGAACAAAAACAATGACCAGTGAAATATCTGTGTCAGACAGAATTTGATAAATGATCAAGAAATACAGTAGATGCCCAAACATCTAACACCACAGCTATAGGATATATATTAACATAACTGTGTCTTTAGACTCACTTTTTTGAACCCCTGACAGAAGTTTGGCAAGTTCCCACAAAAATGAAGTTAACCTGGTTTTCAAAACTATCTCAAAAATATCTAAATGCCTCTAAGAGCTTGGATATGTTGCATATGACATTGACAATGTGCACCTATATGCAAATCCAAGAGACATGTCAGTCTTCTTCCTTCTTCTTCTTCTTCTTCTTCTTCTTCTTCTTCTTCTTCTTCTTCTTCTTCTTCTTCTTCTTCTTCTTCTTCTTCTTCTTCTTCTTCTTCTTCTTCTTCTTCTTCTTCTTCTTCTTCTTTCTTCTTCTTCTTCCTCTTCTTCCTCTTCTTCCTTCTTCTTCTTCTTCTTCTTCTTCTTTTCTCCTCCTCCTTCTCCTCTCCTCCTCCTTTTCTTCCTCCTCTTCTCCTCCTCCTCTTATTCCTCTTCTCCTCCTTATCTTCTCCTCTTCCTTCTCCCCACTTCATCTTCCTCCTCCCTTTACTCCTTGCCATGCCCAGCAGTGCTCAAGGTATACTTTATAATCCTAGCATTGCATTCAGGTATTACTCCTGGTGGGCCTGAGGAACTATATGAAATATTAGGATTAGGATCCAATTCAGGTCAGTGGTGTGCAAGGTAAGCAATTTATACTCACTTTCTCTTTAGAGAAAGTAAACAACTTTCTCTCTGATCCTGGTGTTAGGAAATACAGAAAATATTTTATTTATAAAGATGCTCATAAATAGTGGTTATTACAGAGAATATAAGTTTTCTTTCAGAGTTCTTACATCACATTTGCTAAGGAATTGCTACAATAAGTATCTCCATTCTAGTATTCACAAATCATGTAGCTCCTTGCTCAGAATATGTACTCTTTCATAAGAGAATTTTAAAGCAAGTAGACTAGAGCAACTCAACAATGCTGAAGTCAGTATTAAAAATAAGAAAAATGTATTGAGCACTTACAGTCAACTAAATGTTTACATGTGTATATGTATATATATTTGTATATATACACACATATATATAAACACATGTATATATGCACACAACTCAATGCAGTACATGGCAGAAATTTTCATATCTGTGCAGTACTATTGGTATAGAATAGCTTCATAATTTGGTGTTCCTTATTTATAACAAACCTGAAAGCTTGACGCTGCTACACATTAAACCTTAATTTTCAAAACATGAGACTTAGTTCAAAGGCAGGTTAAAGAAGAGGCCCCTGGAGGCAATCCTAGGAAATGGCAAGTCTTGGTTTCTAACCCAGTTCTGCTTGACTCCAAATCTCCGAGCATTTAATCATCATGCCGCTTTGGAGATCAGGAAAAAAATAGCATCAAGCTTATGATGGTAACTTAGGTGAATAGCAGTCACAGAGAAAGGCTAACTCAGTGAAACGTGGAGAGCAGGAACCACATTCCTAGGTATGGTGCAGGTTGTTCTACTCCATCAATTACCACAGTAGATGGCTCTTGATGAATTGTTTATAGACGGCATTTGGGCTCTAACTCTAGCTTTCACAGGGGACTTTGCAAACTAAATTTATATCTGACAAAGAGAATGTACTCTAGTCTAAGTCACTGATCCCCGGGGACCGGAGCGACAGCACAGCGGGTAGGGCATTTGCCTTGCACGTGGCCAACCCTGGTTCCATCCCTGGCATCCCATATGGTCCCCCGAGCACTGCCAGGAGTAATTCCTGAGCAAAGAGCCAGGAGTAACCCCTGAGCATTGCTGGGTGTGGCCCAAAAAAAGAAAAAAAAAGTCACTGATCCCAGTGCATAATGGCAGAATGAAAAGCTGGAGAATTAGTGTATAGATTAATGAATCTCTAAGATAGAGTCACATTCCATGATCAGAAATCATTGGTATTGTATTTGTCCCAGTCTGCTTGTTCATATAACAAACAGTTTATTCACATGAGGAAACTTTACTATTTTCAAATGTACCTTTGCAATAGAGAAAAAAATGAGCTTTTAGAAGGGTTTCATAATCATTAGCTTCAAGCTCAGGTCAGAGATCCGGGCCATAAATGACCTTACAGTACAGCAGCACAGTTCACTTCACTTGATCACTTGAATCCCGTTACTCATCGATTTGCTCGGCGGGCGCCAGTAACATTTCCATTGGACCCTATCACGTGCCAATGTAGCCCAATGGCATCTGGTTGATTCAGGAATATGAAGAGCCTCAAACCGTTCCTTCAGGGTCTTAACAAGGAAGTCTGACCATCTTGTAGGTGGGCGGCCACGTGATCTTTTGACATCCCGTGGGATCCAGTCGGTAACGGCTCTAGTCCAGCGGTTGTCTCCAAATCGCATTACATGTCCAGCCCATCTGATTTTCGATGCCTTGGCAAACGAGACAGCGTCCCTGATTCTGGAATAGCGACGGAGGTCAGAACTCCGGATTCCTTCTCTCACTTGAGTGAGACGTGATATTCCAAGCATAGCTCTTTCGATGCCTCTCTGGGAGACCCGAATAGCATTCTCATCCTGCTTTTCGTAGGGCCCAGGTCTCTGAGGCGTATGTTAATGCAGGGAGAACGGTGGAGTCGAAGAGATGTGCCCGGAGCCGGAGGTTCTTTGTCCTTTTTTAGCTATTTCTTCGATGCCTTTGAAGGCATTCCATGCCGCTCTCTTCCTCCTGCGCAGCTCAGGTTTTAGGTCATTCATCATGTTGACTTCTCGACCTAGGTACACATAACTGCTGCATTCAGAGATGTTTGTTCCATTGAGAGAGAATGGGGCCTCTGGAACTAGTTCATTTCTCATGAACATAGTTTTCTTCAGATTCAGCTGTAGACCTACCTTTCCACATTCTCGGTCAAAGTCAGCCAGCATTTGTGCCGCTTGGCTAATGTTTGGTGTTATTAGAACGATGTCATCAGCGAAGCGGAGGTGGTGTAGTTGCCGACCATCTATCTTCACTCCCATTCCTTCCCATTCTAATTGTCTCATGATGTTCTCGAGGGTGGCACTGAAGAGTTTTGGTGAGATGGTATCACCCTGTCGAACCCCTCTTTTGACATCAATGATCACTTCTTTGTAGAATGGTGAGATCCTGGTGGTGAATCCATAATACAGCTCACGAAGGATCTTGATGTATTGGATTTGAACACCCTGTTTGACTAGGGCTTCGATGACTGCTTCAGTTTCCACAGAATCAAAGGCTTTCTGTAAATCAATGAACGTGAGACAGAGCGGCATCTTGTACTCCCTACAAACCTCAATGAGCTTGGTTACTGTGTGGATATGGTCGATTGTGCTGAATCCTTTCCGGAAACCTGCTTGCTCGCATGGTTGACCTTCATCTAGTGTTCTGCTAATCCTGTTCAGGATGACTCGTGTAAACAGCTTGTAGATGACAGACAACAGGCAGATGGGGCGATAGTTGCCGATGTCATGAATGTCTCCCTTCTTGAACAGTAGAACTGTCCTGCTGGTTTTCCATTGGGAGGGCACCTTGCATTCGGACAGGTAGCGTGTGAAGAGCCGAGCTAGTGTATTGATGAGCACCGATGGCAGATTCTTCAGATGTTCGGGTCTGACTTTGTCTGGGCCTGGTGCTGTTCCCTTCTTTACCGATGAGATGGCATGTCTTATTTCAGAAGGGAGAACGTTGGGAATGACGTATCCATCCTGTGGAATTTGGTATGTGGGCAGGTGGATGTGGCTATCAAAAAGATTTGAGTAGAAGTCCTGGATAATCTTCTCCATTGCCTTTCTGGAAGATGTGATAGATCCATCAGGGCGTCGGAGGGCAGTCATCTTGGTCTTATAGTTGGCGAAGGACAGGCGGGCAGTCGCGAATACTTTTCCCGGCTTCTGCTGCATCTTCCAGTATTTCTGCTCTTCTGTCTTTGAGGTCTGCTTTTATCGCTTCTCTGCACTGTTTAGCAAGCTTGGACGTTAGCATTTGGTCTCCTGAGGCTCGCGCCTTGCCACGTATAGCCCAGCGAGTAGGGAGTTTGTCACAGCAGCACAGTAGATAATAATAAAAGCAATGGGGATGATGAAAAAAAGAGGATTAAATAAGCTAAATAAGTGAACATGTATACTTCAGTATCTTCCCAGGTCTGAAGTATTATACTGGTATCAATAGATAACACAGGGGAAAAGTAGAATCACAGGTCTAAACTTTTGATGTAATCAAGAGCTCTTTGCAGGGAAATGAAAAGGAAATACATAAGTTGACTCTTATTTACGTGGGTAGAAGATGGGGCTGGAGTGACAGTACAGTGGGTAGGGCATTTGTCTTGATTGCAGCCAACTTGGGCTTGATCCCCCACATCCCATATATCCCTTGAGCTCTACCAGGAGAGATGCCTGAATGCAGGGAATAAGCCAGGAGTAATCCCTGAGCACTGTTGGGTGTGGCCCCAAACAAAAACATATTAAGTGGGAGGGGATATATATGTATATTTTTAATGCCTTTATGGAAAACTTTACCAAGACCCTATGTACAGACTGTATTTCCCTGGGTAGTTTTACTGAGGGAATTCAGTTACAGGATTAACTGTGTAGGAATAAATTGACCAGTATAGGTTGCTTATCATTTACAGGCACAGACCAACATAGTAGAAAGGTGTGACTCTTATTTCTTTTTTTTTTCCTTTTGCTTTTTGTGTCACACCCGGCAATGCTCAGGGGTTACTCCTGGCTCTGTACTCAGGAATTACTCCTGGCGGTGCTGGGGGGACCATATGGGATGCCGGGGGGAGCGAACCCGGGCCAGCACGGCCAGCCGCATGCAAGACAAACTCCCTACTCGCTGGGCTATTGCTCCGGCCCTGTGACTCTTATTTCTATAGCTACTGGTCTGTGTTGCAACATTCCTCCATGAAAAAGAACTTGTCAGACTTTAACATGCCCTTGAAAAACATGAAGCAAGTATATCTGTGACAAACATGGTGTGGGAGGGTTTACCTGAAGGAGGGTATCCTCACTATGCTCAGCTGATCATGAGGCACCCGGGAGGGAAGGGGGATTGTATCCCTGGCCTGCCATCCCAGCAGAGTCTTGGAAGAAGCTAGAGAAACCCCCCACACGATGAGGGCTGCCATTTTCAACATCTGGACTCCACAGCTCATCAGAGCTCCACCCAGCAGAAAAACTGATCTTTCCCCGTCTCGAATGGCTGCGTGGTTCATCAAAAAATGCACGAATTGAGAGGCTACTGCAAGAGTATCACACCCTCACAGCAGAGCCTGGCAAGCTACCCATGTCGTATTTGATATGCCAAAAACCAGTAACAATGATAGTCCTCATTCCCATGACCTGAAGAAATGGTGTGAGTCTCTTCATGTTCCTGGAGCAAGCAGATGCCCTTGGGCTACACTAGCAGTGACAGGATGTATGGAGATGTTACTGGTGCCCACTGGAGCAAATCAATGAACAAAGGGAAGACAAATGATACAAGTGATTCAGCTAGGAAACATAGTATAGAGGTTCAGACATATGCCTTGCACGCGGTCTATCAGGTACTTCATGAATCCCTGGGAGAACTACTTCCCTGGGCACAGAGCTGAGAGCACATCCAGAGTGCACCTGAAAGGAAAAAACAAAGCCACTAGATGTTTAATCTCTGCTAATAACACACCTTATGCCACTTGGGCTGTATAGCACAGCAGAGCTTGGGCAAAGTACACAGAGGGGGAAACTGCAGATGGGAGAATAACCTTGCTCAGTCCTCAGATGAGTTAATTCTTGCCATAATCAAACCGCAGTGAATTTCTAGCCTTGGGGTGAGGTAATATTTCAAAGGCAGAAGAAAGAAAGAAGCTACTGTGGAAATAAAAGCCATTGTACGGTGATACTAAATAAATTGTGATGCTCATACAATGGCTTTTATTTCCACAGTAGCTTCTTCTCTTCCTTTCTTCTGCCATAATGCAATAATTGTTCTTCAAAGTATCTAGACCAAATGTGAAATTTCTGCTTATTCTTGTCATAGTTATTTTATATATATATGCCTGCAAAAAGATCCAATGTTAGTCTATGGTAAGTAAAGTATTAAGAGTACTGATTATACGATTATCTTGCAATTAGTTACTATTTATTAAGTCCTTAAGATTATACATGTAGCTCATTTAATAAGTAATCCCAATCTATGTGTTATATTAGGAAACTAACGTTCAGAGAAGTTTGGACTGGAATGAAATCACACAGAGAAGTGGGACAGTTAGCTCTTGAAATGCCTAAATTACTGCATCACAAACCATACCTGCTCTCTAAGTTTATTTAATAATTTGTTTTCTAGCCTTTGCAAAGATTAAACACTGACTTAACAGGGTTAATAATCAGGGGCCAGAGCAATAGCACAGTGGGTAGGGCATTTGCCTTGCAGGTGGTTGACCGGGTTCAATCCCGGATCCTATAAGGTCCCCAAGCACCACCAGGAGTAATTCCTGAGTGAAGAGCCAGGAGTAATCCCTGAGCATCACTGGGTATGACCCAAAAAAGAAAAAAAAACAGGGTTAATAACCAAAGGTTTATTTCTTGGATGCTTTTATTTTTGTTTATTTTTTTACATTTCAGATCAATGTGAATTTTCTTACATTTCAGACACAAGGTGTCCGGGAGGGATGGCGGGTTTTAGCGCTGGCCTGCCACCCCAGCAGAGCCTCGCAAGAAACCAGAGAAAGCCCCACACCATGAGGGCCGCCATTTTCCACATCCAGACTCCCCTCTCCTCAGAGCTCCATCCAGCAGAAAAGCTGATCACAGCCCGGCTTATCACCGACCCACCTTGCAGCAGTTTTTCTAAGCCCAGCCCAGGTATGCTGATCCAGAGACTCATACACACGGGGCAGGGCTGCTACTTGCTCTCCCTGTGCCCAGTTGATCACGAGGCATCCGCAGGGATGGCAGGTTCTAGCCCTGGCCCGCCAACCCAGCAGAGCCTTGCAAGAAGCCAGAGGAAACCCCCACACCATGAGGGGCCGCCATTTTCCACATCCGGACTCTCTCCTCTCCTCAAACTCAACCCAGCAGAAGAGTTGATTACAGCCGGGCTCATGCAGCCGCAAGTGGCTGCTTTGTTCATCTATAAATGCTCGAGTTTTGAGGTGACAACAGGAGTATCCCACCTGCACGGTAGAGCCTGGCAAGCTACCTGTGTTGTATTTGACATGCCAAATACCAGTAACAATTATAGACCTCATTCCCATGACTTGATGGAATGGCAAGGCTCTTTATGTTCCTGGATCAGGCAGATGCCCTTGGGCTATGTTGCATGTGACAGGACATATTGAGATGTTACTGCTGTCTGCTCTAGTAATCCATGATCTACGGGAAGTCAAGTGATCAAGTGATCAAGTGACATTTCAGAACTTTACTTAGTTAATCTGTATGAAATGTAGTTTAGCCTAATTATTAAGAATACATAGAGTTTTTATACAGGGAAATACATAACATCTTCATGAAACATCTTGGATGCTTTTAATATACTAACATAGAACAGTTATAACTCTAGAAAATTTTGGGGTTTTAAAAAATTAAAAATTATTTTATTTTAGTGAGGCAAGCTAGAGGTTTTTTTTTTTTTTTTGGGGAGTGGCACACCCAGAGGTACCCAGCACTTACTCCTAGCTCTGCCTCACTTCTGGTGGAGCTCGGGGCACTATTCAGGAAACCTAGGGTCAAACCCAGATCAGTCATGTGCAAGGTAGGTGCCCCACATTCTGCACTATCCCTCTGGCCCCCAACGTGATAGTTTTTATTGATAACATTTACTTAGAAAAGAATCTGAGAGGAGAGAAAGAAAGGAATATGTGTTCAAGAGAGAACACTGGCTTCTCCAGAGTGGACAAAGCAAGCAAAGCCAAGATACAGGTTCAAGGGGAGAACACTGCCAGAGAGAGCAAGAGAAATCTTTGCTTTCAATCTCTCCATCTCTATCTCGCTGCCTTCTGATTTGTAAGTGTTGCTTACAGTGTAGTGACTTTCTCATGGATGGATTAGATTGAGGAGGGACAGTAATAATAGGTATGAGGTTACAGCCTCAGCCTAAGTGGGGATAAGGGATCTGGTCCTATCCCATGAGGGAGCTGGAGAGAAGTGAGGACTAGAGAGAGGGTGGGAGGAGCGCAGGGATTTGAGGACAGCTTGGTCTGGAAGGGTGAAGGGTTGCTTTGACAGTGTCATCTGTAAAATATGTCACCGATGCCAGATCCTTATGAGCACAGACACGCTCTTAACTAGCAACAATGGTTTGAAACTTTATTCTAATCATATTTACTGTATGATTTATTCTAATCATGTTTACATGCTTTACTCATGTCTTTTGTAGGACCCGCCCTGCAGAGACCCGCCCTTCAGAGGAGAGTATTTCAAACCCAGGAATGCTTGAGCCTCAGACACAGGTACACCCGGCAGAGCAGAAACCAGCTTTCCCGTTGCGGCAGCAGCGGCCGCAATGCGATTTACCTCTCAAACTACCACAAATATTCTACCCACCCCTCTGAGAGAGACCCACAAAGCAATGAGAATATAGTGCCCGCATGGCAGAGCCTGGCAAGCTGTCCGATGCGTGTTCGATATGCCAAACCCAGTAACAAAAATGTTTATTTTCCTGACCCCGAAAGAGCCCTTAATACGGCAGCAGTAAGAAAGGCAAACAAGCAGTGCCTGATAAAATTTCACGGCTGTCCTAGGCTGCCAAAACGAAGAAGGACTAAAATGACTGTCTGTACTTTCAATGCACGTACACTGGCAACGGAAGCATATATTGAGGATCTGATGCTGCAAGCAAGAAAGATCAAGTACGACATCATTGGTCTGACTGAGACGAGGGAGGCGTCAGTCGCATCATGCTGTATTTGACACCGGAGAAGAATTGTTCCTTGGAACATGTGATGAAAGAGGCGTCGGTGGCATTGGTGTCCTTGTCAACACGAACATGGCTGTCAACATTGATTCATTTGAATGCCTAACAAACCGAATAGGACGATTACACTTGAGGAGATGTGGCCCACTGCCAGCAATTTCTATCTTCATTGTCTATGCACCAACATCCACATACAAAGAAGATGAAATTGAGAAATTCTACATGGAATTGGAGGAGTTCTATAAAAAAAGATCACACCTTCTACAAGATCATAGTCGGTGATTTTAATGCCAAGATAGGACCGAGAAGATCGGCTGAAGAACTCCACATCGGGACCCATGGCCTAGAATGGAACGAACAGGGTGAGAGACTATCTGAGTTCATCATGTCCACCAAGACTATTCATGGGAACTCACAGTTTCAGAAGGCTGAAGCGAAACGTTGGACATGGGAATCTCCCTGGTGGACAGTTCCACAATGAAATCGACCACATCATCTTCAATCGACGGTTTTGTCTGACCGATGTTGCTGTCGTCCCCAAATTCCAGACAGGATCGGACCACCGTCCTCCTTCGTGCAAAATTCTACTTCCCCCCAACGGGGGAGAAAAGGCTGCAAAGTTTAAGAAGAGAACTCCCAGAACGACCACCAACTGGGAACTCTTTAGCACCATTGCGGCAACATGGGAAGATACCATCATTGATGACATCGATGAAGAATACAACCGACTGGTTCAAAACCTCCATGATTGTGCGAAGAATGCCGAGAGAGAGAAAAACACAAAAGGACGCTTTGTCTTCAGAAACTCTCGAGCTCATTCGCCAACGTGGCAAGGCGCGAGCCTCAGGAGACCAAATGCTAACGCCCAAGCTTGCTAAACAGTGCAGAGAAGCGATAAAAGCAGACCTCAAAGACAGAAGAGCAGAAATACTGGAAGATGCAGCAGAAGCCGGGAAAAGTATTCGCACTGCCCGCCTGTCCTTCGCCAACTATAAGACCAAGATGACTGCCCTCCGACGCCCTGATGGATCTATCACATCTTCCAGAAAGGCAATGGAGAAGATTATCCAGGACTTCTACTCAAATCTTTTTGATAGCCACATCCACCTGCCCACATACCAAATTCCACAGGATGGATACGCCATTCCCAACGTTCTCCCTTCTGAAATAAGACATGCCATCTCATCGGTAAAGAAGGGAACAGCACCAGGCCCAGACAAAGTCAGACCCGAACATCTGAAGAATCTGCCATCGGTGCTCATCAATACACTAGCTCGGCTCTTCACACGCTACCTGTCCGAATGCAAGGTGCCCTCCCAATGGAAAACCAGCAGGACAGTTCTACTGTTCAAGAAGGGAGACATTCATGACATCGGCAACTATCGCCCCATCTGCCTGTTGTCTGTCATCTACAAGCTGTTTACACGAGTCATCCTGAACAGGATTAGCAGAACACTAGATGAAGGTCAACCATGCGAGCAAGCAGGTTTCCGGAAAGGATTCAGCACAATCGACCATATCCACACAGTAACCAAGCTCATTGAGGTTTGTAGGGAGTACAAGATGCCGCTCTGTCTCACGCTCATTGATTTACAGAAAGCCTTTGATTCTGTGGAAACTGAAGCAGTCATCGAAGCCCTAGTCAAACAGGGTGTTCAAACCCAATACATCAAGATCCTTCGTGAGCTGTATTATGGATTCACCACCAGGATCTCACCATTCTACAAAGAAGTGATCATTGATGTCAAAAGAGGGGTTCGACAGGGTGATACCATTTCACCAAAACTCTTCAGTGCCACCCTCGAGAACATCATGAGACAATTAGAATGGGAAGGAATGGGAGTGAAGATAGATGGTCGGCAACTACACCACCTCCGCTTCGCTGATGACATCGCTCTAATAACACCAAACATTAGCCAAGCGGCACAAATGCTGGCTGACTTTGACCGAGAATGTGGAAAGGTAGGTCTACAGCTGAATCTGAAGAAAACTATGTTCATGAGAAATGAACTAGTTCCAGAGGCCCCATTCTCTCTCAATGGAACAAACATCTCTGAATGCAGCAGTTATGTGTACCTAGGTCGAGAAGTCAACATGATGAATGACCTAAAACCTGAGCTGCGCAGGAGGAAGAGAGGAGGCATGGAATGCCTTCAAAGGCATCGAAGAAATAGCTAAAAGGACAAAGAACCCTCCGGCTCCGGGCACATCTCTTTGACTCCACCGCTTCTCCCTGCATTAACATACGCCTCAGAGACCTGGGCCCTACGAAAGCAGGATGAGAATGCTATTCGGGTCTCCCAGAGAGGCATCGAAAGAGCTATGCTTGGAATATCACGCCTCACTCAAGTGAGAGAAGGGAATCCGGAGTTCTGACCTCCGTCGCTATTCCAGAATCAGGGACGCTGTCTCGTTTGCCAAGGCATCGAAAATCAGATGGGCTGGACATGTAATGCGATTTGGGAGACAACCGCTGGACTAGAGCCGTTACCGACTGGATCCCACGGGATGTCAAAAGATCACGTGGCCGCCCCACCTACAAGATGGTCAGACTTCCTTGTTAAGACCCTGAAGGAACGGTTTGAGGCTCTTCATATTCCTGAATCAACCAGATGCCATTGGGCTACATTGGCACGTGATAGGGTCCAATGGAAATGTTACTGGCGCCCGCTCAAGCAAATCGATGAGTAACGGGATTCAAGTGATCAAGTGATCAAGTGACTCATGTCTTTTAAGGTCAGGAGACAGCTCCGGCAATGGCTAGATCCCTGGTTCCACAGGGTCTGGCACTCACCCAACAAGCCTAGCTAGGCCTCTTAGCACCTCTGGGTGATAACCAAAAATGATAAAAAGCACATAAAGCAATAGCAAAACAAGCAAAACCCCACAGAAACAGGCCAAAACCATGCCTTTTAGCAGGTATCTAAAACTAGTTAATAGTAGTTAATATTAGAAATATGTCCTTACTTTGACATTGCTATTTCACCCCATAGCTGGAGGAGTTGGGAGGGAGACAAACGTTAGCAACTTGTTGCTGATAATAGAAAGGCACTCTTGATAGACAATGTAAGTTTTTCTAGTCCAACGTAAGTTTTTTAAACCCTTGCTTAAGTTCCACTGAGAATACCTCAAGTCAGATTTATAATTCCTGTCCACGAGTATTAGTCTAGAAAACAAAGGCCAGGAGATCTGGTCCCCAGATGGAAGCTTGTCACAAATGGAAGAGGGGTGTGGTTAGAATAAAGAAACGCTATGGCAATGACAGTTGGAACTGATCACTCTGGGCAAGAACTGAGTGCTGGGAGGAGGTAAAAAGGAAAACATGATGATCTTCAGTACCTCTACTGCAACTATGATGGAGGGGGCGAGAGAGAGCCGAGAGAGAGAAGGAGAGATAGAGAGAGAGACAGAGAAACAGAGGACCGACACCTGCCATAGATGCAGGGCTGGGGCGGTGTGGGGTGGCATGCTAGCAGGAGGGAAACAGGACATATAGGTGGCAGGAAATGTATATAGGTGAAAGGATCACTATTGGAACATTCTATGCCTGAAAACCCAATCGAGAACAATTTTATAACTGTGTATCTGCTGGTGATTCAATTAAAAAAAAATAGACAGTTCCATTTTCACTCCTCAGACCTGGGAACTTTGGCCCTGAGGCTGAGAGTGACTCAGGGATCAGCCTTACCCCGGCCTGACCACGCCCATTTCTGCAATCGCCCCGCCCCTTCCCTCTGCCCCCACCCCGTGGGCGTGGCGTCCAGGCCCCGCCTCCTCGGGTCCCGCGCGCGCGTTTCTGTGGCCCCGCCCCGCCCCGGAGCGTCCCGCCGGCCGGACGCGCGAACCGCTGGGCTTGGGGGGCTCGGGTCGCCTCTGCCGCCGCCTCTCCCGCTCTCCGAAGAGTCTTTCCCGCGGAGCTGGACACGATGCCCGCCAAGCGGCAGCTCCGGGCTTGCTCCGGGAACCGGCCTCACCCCGCGCCCGGCACGGAGTCGGCCGGTGCGGCCTGGAGCCACAGCCGCGCGGCGTTCGGCCGGCTGGAGAAGCTGCTGTGCTGCTCGCGTTGGTAAAGACCACCTCGCGGGTGTGCGGGGCTGGCGATGGCTGGGATTCCCCGACGGAGCGGCGGACCCGTGTCCTGGGAGGGTGCTGGGGGATCTTTCCCAACGCCCGCCTTCCTTCCCGCAGTGGAGCGTTAGACCCCCTGCCGGGGCTCTCGGTGGCCGATCCTCCCCTCCCCGATCCCGTTTCCAGCCTTTCCCGCCTGGCCTCGGAGCAGCTGACATGGTGGTTTTCAAACTTGAGCGGGCTGCGGCGCGCCTGGAGGTGTGGTCAGGCCCCCCTCGCCCCCGGGCTGCTGCACGGTTCCCGGAGCTGCCCCGGGCCCGCGAGGTTGCTAGGGCCGGCCGCGTTATACAGGCGCAGTCGCCGCGCTCCTCTGCTCTTTCCTCGTAGCTTTTTACACTTTTTAATTGGGGGTGGGTGGGTGGAAGGGGAGTGGGGACGATTTTTAGGATCCTTATTAGGGTGGGTTGAAGGTGGCAGTGGGATTCTGTTGTCCCTCGTTCAGCTCTCCGCTCCTGGCTTTGATCCCGTGGGGGTGGTTCCAGCTATTAGGTGGTTTGTTACTTGGCGTCCCGTTTTGCTTCTTGCTGTTGCACGGTGCGGATGCTCTGAAAGGTTTACATTCCCTCCGGAGACAGCATTTTCTTGCCTGGGCCCCCTCGCTTCTCCTCTCTTCCTGGAGTTCTAACTGGAAAGGTTTCTGGAAGGTTATGTCTTATTTTTAAAGTTTCGACCAAAGGCATTTATTGCGCACCAAGAGCGCGCAGCCCAGCGCAGCACTTTGGCATAAGTAGTATCTCTCGAGCTTTTTTTTCTCAGTTATCTGTGTCTGCCCTGAACTTTTGGGGGAGTCGTCATTGTGATCTTTTTTTTTTTTGAAATACAAAAAAAGAATCCAATAATAAATCCAATAATACATGTTCATATTATTTATTAACATGCATATTATAGCAACTTTTTCATTCAATATTAAAGGAGTTGGAGCCAAAGATAATGTAAAGGAGGAAGAAAGTGGCCTTCTTGCCACCAATGATCTTGGTTCCCGAGCACCGCATACGTCATCGAGATGCCCCTCTAGGGAGGGGTGCGGGTCTTTTCCAAACTCTGGGTGTCCTCCTTCCTTTCCGTCCCCACAGTGGAGCACCCAGGCGGCTCCAGAAGTGACCCCTGAGCACGTAGCCAGGAAGTAGTACCCCAGCAGGTCTGCTCGGTGCGGCCCCTAGATCCACACCTGCCCCCTCCAGCCAACCCTCCAAAGGAAAAGTACGTGTGTAGCTGAAAAAGAGCGCTTTGTTCGATTGTTTTGCGTTATAAGTCACACCCGGCCATGCTCAGCGGTTACTTCTGGCTCTGCACTTAGGAATGGCTCCTGGTGGTGCTCTGGACACCATATGGGGTGCCAGGTATTGAACCCAGGCCGGTTGCATGCGAGACAAGCGCCCCTACCAGTTGTATTGTCTTTCTGACCTCTGCTTTGCTTTTATGAGGCCTGATTCTGTGGCTGGCACTGCAAAAAAAAAAAAAAAAAACAATTAAAACTGTGAGGACTTAACCCAGTATTTTGTACTTATTTAACAAACACTTGATACCTATGAGGAAGTGGCAGTCCTTAGAAAAGTTACTCTTGCTGAGATGAGTATATGAGGACTCGCTGAGTTGTGTGTGCTTTCTGTTCCCAAGTAGTTTATGTGAGAGGAAGAGATTTAAAATCGCCTTCAGTTGTCAGTTGTGGTCACTCCTTCGCAGTGCAGCCAAGGTTATACCCTCAGGCTGTACATTTCTCTATAGAATATACCAGGGCAGCAGCTATAAGTAAGACTGAGCTCAGTTCCAGCTCTGTTGAGTGGTGCAAAGTCATTTAACCTCTTTGCGTTGAAATCCCCATCTGAGTGTTAACTGTTGACTTCCCTGGCTCCTGTTCATTAATGATAATAACATTTACTCAGCGCCTACGACGTGTTAGATATTGGTTGAGGCTCTGGAGACACGCATAGTGAACAAAGCAAGCAAAAATTGGAATCCTTGTGAGACTGACATGCTAAAGGGGGGAAGAGACAAGTCTTGCTGGTGGTTGTCATCGAATAGTTAGTATTAGTGTCAGGGGATAATATCATCTCTACTTGTAGATTGGCTTGGAGGAGATTAGGAAATTCATGTCAGTGATCAATAGGCTTTCCTGAAATCCAACGATCAGTTTTACTTCTTATTCCCTCTCAAATACGTTTCCAGTTTCTGCCTGGAGTGAGCAAACCTGAAGAGCCACAGTACTAAAAGTGACATCAATTAGCAGGTTCTGGCTTAATATTCCTTTCGGCTGGAGAATGATTTTGAAACCCCAGTGAAACCCCAGTGATTTCAGCAGCAGTTTATTGGAACTGTTGATGGATTAACTTTTCTTTGGATGCAGATTTTAGTAGAAGGCTCCAGTGTTTCCTGTAAAGGATTAGATAGTAGTATCTTTTTCTCGCCATAAAGTTTTCTTTCTTTTTTTTTCTTTTTCCACAACTCCTAAAATTGGGGGGTGACAAGAGCCAAAAGAAAGTCAATTTCAACCTAAAAGAGCAAGCGAAATAATTAAACACACACACACACACACACACACACACACACACACACACCTCTCAGCCTGTTGGCTCCATGTGGCACACAGCCAGTAGTTTGCTAGACTATAATTTTAGGAAGTGAATGTCTTAAGTTTTAAAGTCTTTTTTGTGAGGGCTGAGAGATAGTACCGCAGGTACGCGGCCAACAGGGTTCAAATTCAGCATCCCTTATGTTCCTCATGGCACCTCCAGGAGGAATTTGTGAGTGCAGAGCCAGCAGTAACCTCTGAGCATTGCCAGGTGTGACACCCCCCACACCCCTCACATAAAAAGTATAAAAGTCTTTCTGTGAAGACTTCCCTTCCCATTTAGAAGGGATTTTGCTTTCCTTCCTTGGCGTGTGCATGTAGTATGTTGTAGCCTTTACCCAGAGAGGCCAAACTGTTTTCTTTACACTTCTTGTCATTCATTGCCTCGTAGCAATTCAGGTTGCTCTGTTTCTCGCTCTAGCTCCTCACCGTTTAGATCAGTGTCATGTTCCTTGAAATTGTGTGTCAGCATGTCCTTTCAGAAAGTTCTAGCAGTGGGCTCGTGGTTACCCCGATTACCCTCACACTCAGCTGGCAGCTGTCATCTCGCTGGTGTTCCCAGCTGTCATCTGGCTAGTGTAGCTCACTGGATCTGTTTTGCAGCAAGCGCTTCTTGCTGGTGAGGGTGGGTTGGCTACATGGGCATCCTTCCTTGACCCTAAGCGTAAGTTTGGTTCCAAGGTGAAGCTGATAAAATTGTTCAGGAGGCCAGATGTGACAGTTGTGTTGCAGCCAATCCTCACCACCAGATAGAAGCTATTTAAAGGTTTGGGTACAATGAGAGCATATTATTGAAAAGCTGGCCAAAAGCACTGTGATAATGTGTTCCTAAGGGAAACCAATGCTAATGGAGCTGCGGTATGTATACTAGCCCAGGTGTCATGTGGCTTTTCATTTGTCATTTCAAATAATTAGTTACTGCTTGAGATTGAGATTTTTTTTTTTTGTTTTGGTGGTGGTGATTTTGCCCCCTGTGCCAGTTGGAATTCTAGTGTTTAAAATGAGCAGCGAAATAAGTTTCGTTTAGGAAAGAAGGCAGGAGAGAATGAGTCAGAGATAGAATCAGAGGCAGAGACAAAAAGCTCCATGGAATTATGTGCCTAGAGCTGGGATGTGCAGAGCAGCTCCATTACTGAATGTGCAGGCCCTTGGCCTGGCATACTGGCCTGATCGTCCTTTTCCAGAGTGCGGAACTTTGCGCTAAATTAGAATTTGTTTTTTTTTTTTCTTTTTTTAAGAACAGGTGATTATAACTTTTGAGTCATTCCTTATTTCAAAGGTGATCCAGAATAATGTTTTCTCTTAAATCAGGAGGTAGTGTGGGTTGGATTTTGACTTTAAATCCTGGTGCAGTGGTTTCAAGCAGGTTGTTTCATCTTTACATTTTGTTCTTTTACATTATCCACTCCACTTGATCACTTGACTTCCCGCTACATCATCCATTTACTCGAGCGGGCACCAGTAACATCTCAATATGTCCTGTCACATGCGAGATAGCCCCCAAGGGTATCTGCCCGCTTCCAGCAACATAAAGAGCCTCAAACCATTCCATCAAGTCATGGAAATGAGGTCTATAATTGTTACTGGTATTTGGCATGTCAAATACAACATGGGTAGCATGCCAGGCTCTGCCGTGTGGGTGGGATAACCTTGTAGTCACGTAAAAACTCAAGCATTTATTGATGAACTGTGTGGCCGCTTGTGGCTGCGCAAGCTGGGCTGTGGTCAGCTCTTCTGCTGCTTAAATGAGGTAATAGTAGTAGTTTCTACTTAAATTATAGCTCAATGAATTAGTATTTATAAGGTACTTAGAACAGTGTGTGCAGAGTTCCAAGGGGCTCTGTGAATGTTTGTAAAATTCTGAAGACTAGATGTCCTGACCACTGTGTTCAGATTTCGGTGTTTCTAAAATTCTGGAGAACAGATTTCCTGGCCTGTGCATTCCCCTTTTGTCACTGCTCATTGGTTTCACACATTCAGAGGGATGGTCTGGGCCGTGAATGGGAAGGTTACTTACTCTGGTTTACTGCCGTGCTGATCTTTCAGTGCATAGCTGCCAGTCACAGACTCTGTGCTGTGCTGAAATGGTTCTCAATTTCCTTTCATTTTATTTTGGGGCCACACAGAAGACATGTGCTTGTTTCTATGCTTAGAGATCACTCCTGGCAGTGCTCAGGGGATCATATGTGAGACCGAGACTTGAACCAGAGTGGGCCACATAGAAGACAAGTTCTTTACCCCTGCTGCTCTAGTACTCTTTGCTCCTTTTCAAATATGTAGTTGATTGGGAATAAAGAGAAGAGTATATTCAATCCCTAAAGATGCATAATGAAAGCTATGGGAATGGAGAGATGAGGATTTGGTTGGAGCTGTTGAAGGGAAGCTTTGTACGCTTTGGAATTGAATCTTGGATAGATGGATGGATGGATGGATGGATGGAGAGATAGATAGAAAGATATAGATATCCTATATATAGGATGAGGATGCCTCACAGACATGGGGCAGAGCTGCTACTGGCTCTCCCTGTGCCCAGCCGCTCACGAGGCGCCCGGGAGGGGATGGCAGGTTCTAGCCCTGTCCCGCCACCCCAGCAGAGCCTCACAAGTCAGATGACCCCCACTCCACGAGGGCCTCCATTTTCCACATCCAGACTTCCCCCTCATCAGAACTCCACCCAGCAGACCAGCCTATCACAGCCCGGCTCATTGAGACCCACCCTGCATCAGTATTTTTTAAATCCGCCCAGGTATGCTGATCCAGAGACTCACAGACATGGGGCAGAGCTGCTACTGGCTCTCCCTGTGCTCAGCCGCTCATGAGGCACCCGGGAGGGATGGCGGGTTCTAGCCTTGGCCCGCCACCCCAGCAGAGCCTCACAACAAGTCAGACGACCCCCCCCACTCCATGAGGGCATCCATTTTCCACATCCGACTTCCCCTTCCTCAGAACTCCACCCAGCAACCAGCCTATCACAGTCCAGCTCATCAATAAATGCTGGATTTTGAGATGACTACAAGAATATGCTACCCGCACGGCAGAGCCTGGCAAGCTACCCGTGTCTTATTTGATATGCCAGATACCAGTAACAATTATAGACCTCATTCCCATGACCTGATGGAATGGTTTGAGGTTCTTTATGTTCCTGGAGCAAGCAGGTGCCCTTTGGGCTCTACTTGCATGAGACAGGACATATGGAGATGTTACTGGTGCCCGCTCGAAGCAAATTGATGATGAATAGGAAGACAGTGATAAAGTGATATAAAGGATATATAGGTATAGGATATATATAGGATATAATGATCAGTTGTAAAGCCAATCATAGCCAGTCTGCCAGTCTCGACTTCTTGGTTATAGTAGTGCAGAATATATCCTATGTATATATATATATATACATATACATACATATACATAGGATATATATATATATGTATATACATATACATGTATATGTATATGCATATATATGTGTATGTATAGGATATTTATGTATATGTATATACATATACATGTATATATGCATATATACATGTATATGTATATATATATATATAGGATATCTATATATATATAGATATCCTATCACTTGATCACTTGACATCCAGTTATTCGTTG
Organism: Cryptotis parvus; assembly: GCA_021461705.1. NCBI lineage: Eukaryota > Metazoa > Chordata > Mammalia > Eulipotyphla > Soricidae > Cryptotis > Cryptotis parvus. The sequence goes on from JAJIBD010002046.1 coordinate 117,212, forward strand.
ATTTGCTTGAGCGGGCACCAGTAACATTTTCATTTGACGTATCACATGCCAGTGTAGCCTCTTGGCGTCTGGTTGCTTCAGGAATATGAAGAGCCTCAAACCGTTCGCTCAGGGACTTGATTAAGAAGTCTGACCATCTTGTAGGTGGGCAGTCATGTGATCTTTTGACATCACGGATCCAGTCGGTAACAGCTCTAGTCCAGCTTTACATGTCCAGCCCATCTGATTTTCGATGCCTTGGCAAACGAGATAGCTTCCCTGACTCTGGAACATCAACGGAGGTCGGAACTCTGGATTCCTTCTTTCACTTGAGTGAGGTGTGATATTCCAAGCATAGCTCTTTCAATTCCTCTTTGGGAGACCCGAATAGCATTCTCATCCTGCTTTCGTAGGGCCCAGGTCTCTGAGGCATATGTTAATGCAGGGAGAAGGGTGGAGTCGAGGAGATGTGCCCAGAGCTGGAGGTTCTTTGTCCTTTTAGCTATTTCTTCGATGCCTTTGAAGGCATTCCATGCCGCCTCTCTTCCTCCTGCGCAGCTCAGGTTTTAGGTCATTCATCATGTTGACTTCTCGACCTAGGTACACATAACTGCTGCATTCAGAGATGTTTGTTCCATTGAGAGTGAATGGGGCCTCTGGGACTAGTTCATTTTTCATGAACATTGTTTTGTTGAGATTCAGCTGTAGACTTATCTTTCCACATTCTCGGTCAAAGTCAGCCTGCATTTGTGCTGCTTGGCTAATGTTTGGTGTTATTAGAGCGATGTCATCAGCGAAGCGGAGGTGGTGTAGTTACCGACCATCTATCTTCACTTCCATTCCTTCCCATTCTAATTGTCGCATGATGTTCTTGAGGGTGGCGCTGAAGAGTTTTGGAGAAATGGTATCTCCCTGCCGAACCCCCTCTTTTGACGCCAATGATCACTTCTTTGATATATAGATATCCTATATATAGATATATATATATCCTATATCTAGATGTATATCTGTCTATATCTATCTATATCTATCTATCTTTCTATATCTATCTATATCTAGCTATATCTGTATCTATCTATATAGATAGATATATCTATCTATTGATATCTATATAGATATATCTATATTTATATAGATATAGATATAGATAGAAAGATATAGATATAGATAGATAGATATAGATAGATATAAATATAGATATAGATAGTTATAGATATCTATAGATAGATAGATATAGATAGATATAGATATCTATAGATAGATAGATATAGATAGATATAGATATCTATAGATAGATATAGATAGATAGATATAGATATCTTATCTATATCTATATCTATATCTATATCTATCTATATCTGTCTATATCTATCTGTGTGTCTGTCTGTCTATCTATCTACTTAGTAACAGAATAAAATGCTGAAAAGTATTGTAGAATAAATAAGGGAATAATAAGCCAGGTGGGTAGGGATTCAAGACAGGGTCTGATCTTATACATCAGTAACCTCACCATAGGCTTTTCAGTTGGTTAACATGATTATCTCTGAAGGAGAGTAATTTGTCTGAGTTTCCTGGGGTTCTAGTGTCCTGGATTATAACAAAAGGAAAGTGTACAAATTGATTTATAGGACACTCTAGTTCTCATAATTAGTGTGCATATATATACACAAAATGTTGAATGTAACTGTATATTTCAGTCTGACATACACAAAAAGGGCTCCAGAATTATAATAAAATAATATTACACATTCTAAGTATTGTCTCTAATTTATTTCCATATTGGGTATTTGGATTCTTTGATATTTGCCTACTTCATTCACACTAGAAATTTACTAGTAGTAAGGCAGGTTCACATTTGTAGTCACAGTGTGGAGACACCTAGTTTCTCCCTGGAAGTTAGTACGTGAAAGCAGGCTAGGGACACGTTGAAGGGACCTTTGTGTGTAGAAGTGCCAAGAGGGTCTGCATTGTCAAGCTCCATAGATTCTTGATCAGCCTTCATAAAAAGTGGCTAAATTCTCAGGGCAGAGGCAGAAGGCACAGGACTTTCTCCCTCCCAGGATTCCGTGCTAGAAACAAAACAGGCCCCGCCTCCTCACAGGAGCTTCATAGCATTTTTGACTGTCACAGACAGCAAATACCTTGAGAACCTTTGGTGCTCTTCATAGCGTATAACTGGGACTCAGAAGAGATTAGGCTTGTCATGGAAATCGAGAGTTAATCTGTTTATGGATGGTGGAAGGCACCGCTTTATTTTTTTTTCAAATTTTTTTAGTAAAGAACTGTGATTTGCAAAATTGTTAATAGTTGAGTTCTAGGCATATAATATATTAGTGCCATCTTTATTCTGTGTCAGCTTCCCATGTTCCCATATGGCTTCCCTCAAACCCCCTGTCCCTACACCCAACCTATCAACTGGACAGGCACATTGCGAGTTTCAGTGGTTGCAGCCTAGATCTCTTATTTTTAGTGTTGTTGAGTCTGAGTTTTGGATATACGGCTGTATCATCACCCGCATCACCAGTATAATCGAAGTGCTGGCGCCTGATCCACACATTGTTTTCCCATTTCCTTCCCCCACTGCCCCATCCCTTGCTTTCTTTCCTCCTCTGTCTTCTCTGAACATTGGGGTCATGGTGATCTAGGCATCCCCTTTCCTACATTTCCTCATGCAGTATTCTATATACGCAGGTAAGAGACATCGTCCCATGTTTGTCTTCTGCCTTACTTCCCTCAACATGGTACCTTCCTGTTCTAACCAGGTTATAGCAAATTGCATGATTTCTTTGTTCCTTGCATCTGCATTACTCCGTTGTGTATATATACCACATATTCATAATCCATGGAGCCTCTCTGGAAGTGAGGTCGGAATAGCATATAAGGAGAAATCCCTGTGTCTGAGCCATGAAAGGCAGCATTTGAACATGGAAGAGGTGTAGCCTTAAAGATGGAGGAATATTAATACTTACTTAGATAATGTTATGCTTTGGTAGAAAGGTACTAGAAGACAGAGTATAACTACTTGAGGGGCTGGAGAGATAGGTACAGAGGTTGAAAAGTGCCTGTCTTGCATGTGGCTCACAACTGGTGTGATCCTTGGTGCCACATGTGGGCCCTCAGCACTGCCAGCATTCCTGGACCTGCTCCGCCACTCCCTTCAAATTAAAAAGCATCCAAATTGGAGTTGAATGCACTTGACTTTTGTTTTTTCTGTAGCTTATCTGCTCCATAATAATTAGATTCTACTATGTTAATTTATAGAGTTGTGTCGCCTATTTGTGGGGTATTTGACACATGATTTATTCAGTATTTATTTACCACACACTATTAGGCAGGATTTCTCTTTTTCCTCCTAGTAATATCACTTGATTCTGGTGTCATGAAGTAAGATGCCTTTGAGTCTTTCAATCATATCTCTTTCTTGGTAGCAATTTTAATTCTAATGATAAATACAGGTTTCTTAGTTGATTTGGAAAACCTGTATGTTTTGTTTAATGTGTTGGTCCACACTTAAAATGACCTTGGGGGCCTCTAGAACTTAAGAGCTGTGAGGTAAGCATCTGGCCTAACCGTCAGCAGTGCTTGAGAGCGCACGGGAGTTCAGGGAGCTATTCAGTGAAGAAGTGGTCTGCTTCAGAATTACAGTTTCAACTGAATTTATTTATTCTTTTTAAAGTTGAATTATTTTTAGGCACCGTGATTTACTTACAGACATCTCCTAAAAAGCTCACGGTTGAGTTTCCGACATTGTTCCAACATCATTGCCTTCATCCATTGTCGGGCGCTCCGCCGGGGTCCCCGACAGTGCCGGGAAGCGAAGTTCCCTTCTACCTCCGGCCGGCGAGGAATGGATGAACACTCAGGGATCCGATGAGGTTTTAAAAGACTTTACTTATCACAGGTTCAGGCATACAAATCAGCAAAAAGGAAAAACCCGATGCTTAGGATTCCAGGCTAGAACCCCAGCCACGTGTAGGCCAAGATGGCGACCACCACGTGTGAAACTTCCAAGGGGAATAATCGCTCACAAGGCGAGATCCCACCGGGAAGAAGCCCGGGAGAGCGGGGAACGGGCAAGTTTATACTACCCCCCCCCACACACACAACTCAGGCCTTCCTCCCATTGTTATGGAAAGCAGGGAGGGTCCAATGCCCTCTGGTAATCCCTCCCTGCATCTCACCTAGGGCCTTTACTGTGCTAATGTTTTGAGCTGGGAAGGCCTTTGAAATGTAGAGAAGGGGGTTTCTGAGATGGCATGTCACTGTACCAAAGACCAACACCAATGCCAGTTAAATATTTCTCCAAGCCTTCACAAGTCTCCTCTACTTCATTGTAGTTTTATATTTTATCAGGGAGCCATGCTTGTTTGTTTGGAAGCAAACAGCATTTCTCTCTGGTCTAATTACTTAGGTGTCCTTACGTGGCCAGGCTAATATGCTGGTAAGATCTAGCTAGTCCCACGATGATTGTGATAGCATGGGAGAATATTTATACCAGCTAGTACAGCATACATGGTCGGATAAACTGCCACATTTAGACTACCCCCTTATCTACGGAGTGATTTGCAGGGAGGCAATCCAGAGCAGATGCAGCGGCCCTTAGGAGTCCTGCAACAATCCGTGTCTTGTTTCCCTCCACCAATGTCAATGAAGTTAGAAGAGGGGCCTGGAATAGAATGACTCTCTCTCTCTCTCTCTCTCTCTCTCTCTCTCTCTCTCTTTTTTGTCTCTGTTTTCCTACTGTAAAGAAAAATTTGCATTAATTTGACTGTTTTTTGAAGAGTCTGTTTTCACTTATGAGTTCATCCCTGCCCTGGTCGGTCCTCAAAGCACACCAGTCTTTACAAATCAGCTCCCCAGGTAAGAGAAACATGGCTGCAGAGGGGAAAAGGTGACAGCTGGATTTTCTTTTTTATTTTATTTTTATTTTTTTGCTTTTTTGGGTCGTACCCGGCAATGCTCAGTGGTTATTCCTGACTCTGCAGTCAGGAATTTCTCTTGGCAGTGCTCGGAGGACCATATAGGATGCCAGGGATTGAACCCAGGTTGACTGCCTGCAAGGTAAACGCCCTACCTGCTGTGCTATCGCCTCCGGCCCCAGACAGCTGGATTTTCAAGGTAGAGAAACGCTGTTGCACAAATCTCTTGGATATGCTGCAGGTGCTTTTTTATTGCCAAGACAGCAACTGTATGGTTCTAGTACCGATGCAAGAAACAAGTGTCCTGGTGTTTTCTGTCTTACCTGGGAGCCCAGACTGAAATTGTGTGGGTGGGAGCAGGGCAGTGGTAGAGGAGACAAGCAAAGTGTATGTGACGCAGAGACTTCTGTAAGCACTAAGAGCCTGTTTGCCCCAGGAAGAATTGAAAATGGTTGGTTTATAAGAGTGTTGGAATTATTTCTAATTCTTGCTTGGTTACACAAATCACTTGTATCACTTGTCTTCCTATTGTTCATCAATTTGCTCAAGCGGGCACCAGCAAAGTCTCCATTCATTGGGACTGAGGTCCATTATTGTTACTGTTTTTGGCATATCGAATACACCATAGGTAGCTTGTCAGACTCTGCCGGCATTCTGGTTCATCCCAGGGGTCCCAGTCTTTTTCTATGTCAGACCATCAACCATCCAGGGCCCATGGGGCAGAGCCCTGGGTATAGACAAGCCTGTCTCCTGTCTGCCACCTGCCAACACATCCGGGCACCACAGCCACACCTGCAACACCTCCGAGGATTACACAAATAAAAGCTAAAAATAAGGCTAACAAATAAAGGAAAAAGAAACCTGTTACCACACATGTGTTTTGTTAGTCTTCTGTGATTTTTGCTAATATATATGTAGATCAACAAGTCAGGGTGAAATAAAATTTTTTCATATAAATGCATTTCTGAATGCAGTCTTACATTTGATTCATTTGCTATGATTCATTGAAATCTTGGCTGTTTATAGACCATTCTGTTGGTTGGTAGTGTTTTTTTTTTGGGGGTGCTCAGGACAAATGAAAGTCAGATTGTTGTCTATAGGACTACAGTGTATTTTGAAAAAAAATAAGCAATTAAACAGATGCAATACAAAATTATTAGGTTTCAACGTTTATTTACAGACCCTCCAAGTAGATGCCTTATCTTTGCAATTTTGGAGCTTTTTCTGTCTCTCTTGAGCCATGTTCATTTGACTTGTAGACTATATAGGTATAAGGCAAACAATTTCTTTACATACCTGGTGTATGATTTAGATTTTACAAAAGTCAGTGGCAGAATGAAAACTAAAATCCAAGAATTACTGTGTCAGGCCAGGGAAATAGCTTTGTCGAGCACATGCCTTGTATGTTTAAACTCCCAAATTCAGTTCTCAGTACTGGGGGAAAAATGATTGTGCTTCTTTGTTTAATGTTACTTGTATTATGCCTTCCTGGATTGGCCTTGTATAATTTGGGGGGGAAGAGGGAATCCAATTTAAGGTAGGGAAAATAATTGGAGCAGTTGTGGGTTGACATTGATTGGGTGTTTGAGAATTTACTGATAGTGCATTTGTGCATTAGCAAATCGTGAAGAACTTTGTGGTACTGTTCAAAAGAATTGCACCGTCATACATGGCATATGTCAGAGAGTTAAGACAGCTTGCTATCAGGTCATGGTTTTATTTGTTCTTTGGCCCACACATGGGTGTGCTGAGGACTTATTTCTGGCTCAGAGATCACTGCTGGCAAGCTCAGGGGACAGTGTAGGGAGCCCAGGCTCGCCAAGTACAAGGCAAGCTCCTTCCTGCTCTCTGTGCTGTCTTGTGGACCCCAACAACTCATTTGTTGGGGGATTGAAGGGCCCCTCTGAGGTCGTGTCCAAGGACCGCTCCTGGTGAAACTTGGTAGTGCCAGGCTGAAGATTGTTTAATCCTAGTGATAAAGGTTGTCATTAGTTTCGTGAGCATATAAAGGCCTCACTTGATTATATATGTATGTGAGCAAATCGGTGAGCAACAGGAAGACAAATGATACAAGTGATAGAAGGTCACTTACCACATCATGTGATAAGTGAATAGTAGTGAATAATAGTAAGTCTTAGTCTTCTTTTCTCAAACCCACTAGGAATTTATTGTGTACCTTGTAAGAGGTGTTTTGATTATATAAACATTTTACACTTACACATTAGGTCAGTGTAAGTATTTCCTGTATGGTAGGAAGAAATTTGAGTGTGTGAAACTTTTGCTTTAATTGAAGTTCATGAGTGAATTTTTTGTTGTTGTTCGTAACAATATTTTAAGTGAAAAAAAAATTTTTATTTTAGCCACCGTCATTTATTGTTTACAGTACTGTCAGTGGTCGGGGTCTGAGCATACAACATCCAATCCCATACTACCACCGTAGCACCTGTTCCCTCTAAGCTTGATCCAGGCTTCCAGCTTGCCCTTTCCCTACCTCCCCAGCCCCGCCCCTGCCTAACTTGTCCTGTCTCACAGCCCTGCTAAACACCGTTGAGCGGACCAGATCTTAGATTCTGTTACTTTGGGTTTTCATGCAATGGGTTTTTCTCCACTTCTGAGAGATCATTCTGTCTCCTGGCTGACTTCACTCAGTGTGGTACAGTCTAGCTCCGGCCACATAGCTGCAGATTGCGTGATTTCATCCTTTCTTGTAGCAGGTGGTATTCTATTGTATGCGTGTCCCAAGTTTTCCTTATCTGTTCTCGGTCCTTTGGGTTGTTTTCAGATTTTGGCTCTTGTGAATGATGCTGTAGTGAACATAGGCATGCAAATGCCTTTTCTGCATAGAGATTTTGGACGTTTGGGCTAGATTCCCAGAAGTGGGATTGGTGGGTCATTTGGAAGCTTAGTTTCCCAGCTTTTCCTCATGTTTTTATATGGAAAACCTTTTATTAAAATTTTGGATGGATATAGCTGATGAAGACTAATGAGAGCATTCCTTTTGGCCTTATCCCTTACCCCCGTGGGTTCTATTCCAGACATGATTGCCTTTATAGTGTAGTTCTTCAAGCACTTCTCTGCATTTCCAAATATATTTCTAGGCTATTTTGATTCATTCCTCATTTTAGACATTTATTTCCTTTTTTTTTTTTACTTGAAACTTAAGTTTTCTTATTGCTTGTTATCTATTTAAATTAGATAGATAATAAGCAATAAAAAGGGCTGTCTGGAATTCAGAGTACAGAGTAATTTACTCATTCGTTGGGGATTGAAGGGCCCTCTGGGGTCGTGCCCAAGCACCATTCCTGGTGATACTTGGTAGTGCCAGGCCGAAGATTGTTTAATCCCAGTGATAAAGGTTGTCATTAGTTTCGTGAGCATATGAAGGCCTCACTTTATTATATATGTGTGTACATATATCGTGTATATATCACTCTATATTAATAAGCATATAATCAAGTATATGTGTATATCATATGCTTTTTTTTTTCCTCCCTAGTGGTGCTTGTGGTCAAGGGCGCCACTCTGGGATCTTCAAGGGTCCATATGATGTCAGTGATTACGTTGGTGTCTTCTCTGGCTGGTCCTGTCTCGGATCCTTTGTCCAATTTCCCTGGCCTTCCTTATATATGATATTTTAATTTAGTTTTTATGAGTTTGTCTCAACTTTTTGCTTTTTAGGTATTATTTATTTCATTTTGAAAACATTTGAGTATATCTCAAAGATTATTGCTGTGGTGGATGAGTTCGGTCAACATTGGGATGCATTTACAATTTGGGCAGATACTGTCTTGTTGTAATAATCTTTGATCTTTGAGTGTCTTCTTAGCTAAGCCCAGGACATGTCTGCAGGGTAGCTTTCCCACGTATATGTGTCATATATAGCGGAGTGCTTCAAGCCTTTTGAGCTCTCCCTTTAACGTTCTTTGGATGTTGGTGCTACTCCTGGCTTTGGCTCTCCCTGCTTCTTCCCCCAGTTCATGGTCACACACATATACTTCTCCTTGACTTCTGTGGACGCTCTTTCCTATCTAGTAATGGCAGCAAAAAATTTTATTCTAGCTCACTTTTTTAGAATAATGAGCGCAATTCCTGATCAGTTACTTACAGACTGGATTCATTCCTAATGATCTTAAATAACAGTGGAAGCTAAGAGCTGTAGGTAAAGGGTCTGAGAATGGAAGCAGGATCCCTTTCTAAGAGAAAAGGAGTGAGGGGGTCGTAAGGAAAAACTGAGAGAGGTAGCTAAATAGCCTGTGAGAAAGTGGAAGCAATGGGAGAGAAGGTTTCAGGAAAGAATAGTGCTTCATTGTTTATAGGAAAGAGAAGAAAGAGAACCATAAATACCTTGGAGAGGTTTATGCAGAGTGGCGTGAAGGGGAAGAAGATAGAATAACGAGTGTAGGGTATTTACTGAAGGCTTTGAGAGGCAGGATCACAGATGTCTTTGTTTTGTGTGTTGTTATTTTTAGACTCAAGGAGAGATTACCTGTGCATTTTTCTCCTTTGTGGCCTTGGGAGAGTTGGTTTGGGCAAGGCCTAGTGGTACTTGGGGGCCACCTTCGGTGGTGCCAGGGATTGAACAAGGTTCAGCCACATGCAAGGCAAGCATCATAATCCCTGTACTGTCGTTCTGCCAGGAGAACAGCACACTTAAAGAAGGAACAAGGACTCAGGGGCCTTTCCCGCTGAGCCTCCAGTTGAGTGGAGGGGCAGGAATGAGCCTAGGTCAGACTAGAACTCAGCATTGAATATACACAAAGAGACTTACAATGATAAACCCTAAATGCCTGTAGGGCAAACCACAATGTGTAAGAGAAGAGAGAGAGATACAGAGAGGTGGAGAGAGAAAGAAGAAAAAAAAAGTACCTGCTATAGAGGCAGACTGGGGGTGGGTGGGTGGGAATGTGGGGTTATGGAAACTGGGCACTGGCAGAGGGATGGGTGCTGGAATATTGTACGACTGAGGCCCAATTGTGAACATCTTTGTAATTGTATATCTCATGGTGGCATAATGATAATAATAGTAATAATAATATAATAATAATAAAACAGCTAATTCTCTTTGACCTCACTACAGTTAAAGGGATTTCAGAGCATTGAAGTGAATATCCATCCATTCATTTGGTTGCTGTCATTTTGGTAGAGATTCATAGGTGAAAAAACTACTGAGTAAATTTATAGACAAACATTCGACTTCTATGTCTTTTTTATGATGCTTATTCATAACCTGCCATGAGGCAAGGGAGAAGAGAATAGTGGGACCTACTAGCAATGTGCTGACTACATCCATCTAAAAGGTTTCCAGAATTAAGGTGGTAATAAAGAGAGCTCTGGGGTAGTTAATTCTGTAGCATGGACTTGATAAGTGGTCTTAGGGACCCGGAATTGAATGCAGTTGTCTCCAGGTGGAGAGCATCCTGATCTTTGGTGAAGATGAGAGAATAAAAGAGGGGGAGTTGGTGTGATGCCATCACTGTATTTTGTTTTAGGGCTGGGGCACACCCAGCAATGTGGTGGAGAGGAAGTATGACATTTCTGGGAGTTAATAAGGAACTATGGGGTGCCTGAGATTGAACCTTGGCCTTCTGCAATTGGGGCATACTCTCAGCCATTTGCGCCATCTCTCCATTGAGCTCCATTGAGCCCCATTGAGCTGTCTCCCCATTGAGCTGTCTCTCCATTTTGTCATCTCCCCATTGAGCTGTCTCCCCATTGAGTTGTCCCCCAGTGATCTATCTCCCCCATTGAGCTGTCTCTCCATTGAGCTGTCTCCCCCATTGAGCTGTCTCCCCATTGAGCTGTCTCCCCATTGAGCTATCTCCCCCATTGAGCTGTCTCCCCCATTGAGCTGTCTCCCCATTGAGTTGTCCCCCAGTGATCTATCTCCCTATTGAGCTGTCTCCCCATTGAGCTGTCTCCCCATTGAGCTGTCTCTCCATTTTGTCATCTCCCCATTGAGCTGTCTCTCCATTGTGCGGTCTCCCCATTGAGCTATCTCCCCATTGAGCTATCTCCCCATTGAGCTATCTCTCCATTGAGCTGTCTCCCCATTGAGCTGTCTCCCCCATTGAGCTGTCTCCCCATTGAGCTGTCCCCCATTGAGCTATCTCCCCATTGAGCTGTCTCTCCATTGTGCGGTCTCCCCCATTGAGCTGTCTCCCCATTGAGCTGTCTCCCTATTGAGCTATCTCCCCATTAAGCTGTCTCTCCATTGAGTTGTCTCCCTATTGAGCTGTCCCCCATTGGGCTATCTCTCTATTGAGCTGTCTCTCCATTGAGCTGTCTCCCCATTGAGCTGTGTCCCCATTGAGCTGTCTCCCCATTGAGCTGTCTCTCCATTGTGCGGTCTCCCCATTGAGCTGTCTCCCCATTGAGCGGTCTCTCCATTGAACTGTCCCCATTGTGTGGCTCTCCCCATTGTGCGGTCTCCCCATTGTGCCGTCTCCCCATTGCACAGTCTCCCCATTGCGCAGTCTCCCCATTGCATGCTCTCCCCATTGTGTGGTCTCTCCATTGTGCAGTCTCCCCATTGCACGGTCTTCCCATTGAGTGGTCTGTCCATTGAGCTATCTTCACATTGAGCTGTCTCCCGTTGAGTCATCTCCCCTTTGAGCTATCTCCACATTGAGCTATCTCTCATTGAGCTGTCTTCCCATTGAGTCATCTCTCCATTGAGCTATGTCTCCGTTGTGCTATTTCTCCATTTCCAGCTTCACTTTAAAGGGCTTCAAGGCAGAATTTTATAGAGCAGTAGCTTTAACACTTCTGGGCAATAAGAGGCCAGGTTTGTTAGGTCCTCTAAAAACCAAAAATTATAGGGGTAGCATAAACGTAATGGATCAGTTAAATTGCCAGAATCACAGAAGTGGGTGGTACACACAGGCTGTATTTGATCCTGGTGTTCTGTGTAGTGTGATAGAAAAGTCAGTTACTGTGAGCTTTTAAAAAGTAATGGGTTCTATAATGTCAGTGAGCACCATTTTCAGTATCTTGAGAATAGCGTTTAGGGTGTATATTCTGATTTTAGCAGCTTTTCTAAAAGTTCAGTTGCACTTTAATGACTATTAAAATGTGCAGTGAGGTATTTTTGATCTTTCAAGATATGTAGAAATAGTATTTATATATTGCATGTGTACAGAGGTAATTGGATTATAATGGTGTAAATACCTCAAGGTCCTAGGGTTAGTGTACAAAAATGTTCATCTTTTAAGAGCTTTACAGGTCTGTTTGTTCTTGCTACATTACACCCTCTGAATATAATAACTCGATGTGTATTTATTAGTAAATGCTATAACCTTTTTAGGTTTATCAAGTGTGATAGGTATTTTGATGAACAATGTTGGGAATAACTTTTCTTTCATCTCCCAGTTGTCTGGATCACATTTAGGCTGAGAACCTGATGGTTCCTTCTTGCAGTTACTTAAAGAATAAAACAATTTCCTTTCTGTGAACTGAAATAGCAGTATTTTTGACAGGCATCATTAAAAAATGGATGACTTCTTAACAGTGACCAGAAAGCAGTATCGCAATTAATGAGTCATAGATTGTTATAGTCATGGGGATCTAAGGTGTCACAGTTTTCCTGGTCTGCACTTGCTTCCCAACACCCTCTTCCTTCTCTCAGAAATGTTTTCATTTGGAAAATGCATTATATTGTCTTTTTTTTTTCTCTCTTTGGGTCATACTTGGCAATGCTCAGGGGTTACTACTCCTGGCTCTGCACTCAGGAATTACTCCTGACAGTACTCAGGAGAACCATATAGGATGCTGGGGATCAAACCCAGGTCAGCCGCATGCAAGGCAAAAGCCCTCCCGCTGTATTATCCCTCTGGCCCCATTGTCATTTTTATAGTGGGTCATGATTAGAATTGGAGAAGGTGTATCTTAGTAGTTTAAGAGTATTTAGGAGTCTATGTACAATTAAGTGGATTCAGATTTCTATTACTGTTCAGTATGTGGAAAGTAAAAAGTGCTATGATTTATACCAAGTTTCGTGTTTCCTATTTGAATTCCGCAGGTGTGTAAAATGTAATATTCAGCTAGGGAATAACAGCCTTTGAAATAAATTGTCCTTAATATCTTCTGCTTTGACATCACTTGATCACTTGACATCCCGTTATTCATCGATTTGCTCGAGCGGGTGCCAGTAATATTTCCATTTGACCCTATCATGTGCCAGTGTAGCCCAGTTGCATCTGGTTGCTTCAGGAATACAAAGAGCCTCAAACCGTTCATCTTGTAGGTGGGCCGCCACGTGATCTTTTGACATCCCATGGGATCCAGTCGGTACGGTTCTAGTCCAGCAGTCGTCTCCAAATTGCATTACATGTCCAGCCCATCTGATTTTCGATGCCTTGGCAAACGAGACAGCGTGCCAGACTCTGGAACAGCGATGGAGGTCGGAGACCCGGATTCCTTCTTTCACTTGAGTGAGGCGTGATATTCCAAGCATAGCTCTTTCGATTCCCCTTTGGGATACCCAAATAGCATTCTCATCCTGCTTTCATAGGGCCCAGGTCTCTGAGGCGTATGTTAGTGCAAGGAGAACAGTAGAGTAGAAGAGATGTGCCCGGAGCCGGAGGTTCTTTGTCTTTTTTAGCTATTTCTTCGATGCTTTTGAAGGCATTCCATGCCACTCTCTTCCTCCTGCGCAGCTCAGGTTTTAGGTCCTTCATCATGTTCACTTCTTGACCTAGGTACACATAACTACTGCATTCAGGATGTTTGTTCCATTGAGAGTGAATGGGGCCTCTGGAACTAGTTCATTCTTCATGAACATTGTTTTGCTGAGATTCAGCTGTAGACCTATCTTTCCACATTCTCGATCAAAGTCAGCCAGCATTTGTGCCGCTTGGCTAATGTTTGGTGTTATTAGAACGATGTCATCAGCGAAGCAGAGGTGGTGTAGTTGCCGACCATCTATCTTCACTCCCATTCCTTCCCATTCTAATTGTCGCATGATGTTCTCAAGGGTGATGCTGAAGAGTTTTGGTGAAATGGTATCACCCTGCCGAACCCCTCTTTTGACATTGAATATCACTTTTTTGTAGAATGGTGAGGTCCTGGTGGTGAATCCATAATACAGCTCACGAAGGATCTTGATGTATTGGGCTTGAACACCCTGTTTGGCTAGGGCTTTGATGACTGCTTCAGTCTCCGCAGAATCAAAGGCTTTCTTTACATCAGTGAACGCGAGACAGAGTGGCATCTTATACTCCCTCCAAACCTCAATAAGCTTGGTTACCGTGTGGATATGGTCAATTGTGCTGAATCCTTTTCGAAAGTCAGCTTGCTTGCATGGTTGTCCTTCATCTAATGTTCTGCACAGCTTGTAGATGACAAACAGCAGGCAGATGGGGCGATAGTTGCCAATGTCGTGGATGTCTCCCTTCTTGAACAGTAGAACTGTCCTGCTGGTTTTCCATTGGGAGAGCACCTTGCATTCAGACAGGTAGCTGTGAAGAGCCGAGCCAGTGTATTGATGAGTCTAATGGCAGATTCTTCAGGTGTTCGGGTCTGACTTTGGACCTGGTGTGTTCCCTTCTTTACTGACGAAATGGCATGTTGGATTTCAGAAGGGAGAATGTTGGGAACGACATATCCATCCTGCTTTGACATAGGGGGAAATTTGGTAGCGTTGAACCTTGAACTTAAGGAATAGAAGCTAGAAAAGTTTATGTAACAGTGACTTAAAGTGTGATTTTGTTTCTTTTTTCAAACAGCTCTCATATTCTCAGGGAGCCTGTGTGTTTAGGAGGATGTGACCACATCTTCTGTAGGTAAGTAAGAGACATGTCATCATTTTTCGGGCAATAGTCATTTAATCCTGTTGATAAAAAATATTAAATACCTTAAGCTCAGAATCTGCAAAGAACTTTTCATTTGGTCTCTGTAAATATCTTAATGTACACATCGGAAAATTAATGCTGAAAGAGGATGACTTCTCCAAAGTTACAGGCTTCGTACCTGTTGAAAACTAGGGAGAAAATGATTGTCTGTGATACAGTTCAAAAATATGTCTTGTTTCCAGTTAGTTTGGAATTTGACTTTTCAAGTTATGAAAGCCTACTTATTTATTTATTTTTGCTTTTTTGGGTCACACTGAGCAATGCTCAGGGGATACTCCTGGCTCTGCACTCAGGAATTACTCCTGGTGGTGTTCGAGGACCATACGTGATGTCAGGATTGAACGTGGGACGGCTGTATGCAAGGCAAATGCTCTACCTGCTGTCCTGTTGCTCTCCGCCTTTTTTTTATTTTAATGAAAGCCTTTTCATTATTTTTGATTTGTTCTGATTTTGTTTTGCTTATTCTTGTAGGGTGGGGGACAGTGTCTGCGGGTGCCCACTGGCTGCTCCCTACCCCTGCTCTCTGCGTGGAGTTTGCTTCTGGCAGTGCTTAGACTGTGCAGTGCCCAGACTTAAACCTATCTGCAAAATATTCTCTCAATCCATTGAGCAATTGCTCCATCCTGAAAGTCTGTTTTGTCTAATTGTTGTACTAGTTTCCTAAGATTGTTGTAACAGAGGATCCCCAAAGTAGGTGATTTAGAGCAACAAATAGGTTTTGTCTCATGATTCTCTTAGCTAGGAGAAAATGAGGTAGCTGAGAGACTGGTTCCTTCTGAGGCCTGTGAGGGAGTGGGCTGTTTGCTTCTCTCCTGCCTTCTCATAGACAGGCTTTGGTTTCTGGTAATTGTTGGTACTCGTTGACCTTGTTTTCATGTACCTGTACATTCTTCCATGTTGTGTGTTGGTCTCTGTCCAGATTTGTCTCTTTTATAAGAATATTAGGAATTGACCTGGCACCCTCAACTTGAACATCTGCAAAGACCCTACTTCCCAGTGAGGTCATTTATAGGTACTTGAAGTTAGCGTTTCAGTATGAGTTACACAAGTCAACCTGTAACAGTAACTGCAGTTATAGTCATTTTACATTACAAGTCTTTGGTAGGTTAGAAAAGAAAATTCAATTTTTTAAAAAATTATTTCGTTCTGCTGCCTTTTCAGGAGAAATCAATGAAAGGACTGAATGTCTTTGTATAATTTCTGTTAATATAACCTCCTAAGCAACTTTTAAATCATTCCAAATTACAACTCTCTGGCACGAGCTACCTGTAATAGGAAGCTTAATCACATGGAAATGATTTGTTGCGTGACTTTAGTGCCCTGGGGATGTCTGGGAGGCCCCTGTGGTGGGGCTCCAATTTTATTTTCTGTGCAAGCTGAGGCCTGGTATATGGGCCGTAGCCAGTGGAAGGATGAGGCTGGCTGCAGTTTCTGTTCTGACCAAGGCATGGCAGGCTGGAGTTGTGGGTTGCCGATCTTTTGATCAAGCAGTTGGTGATCTGTCCTTCCTGCCCCTGGAACCATCGTGGCAGCAGTAACTGCAGGGTTGCTCAAGACAGAACCACAGCCCAGGTCTGACTGTTCTTTTTCCTTCCTGATCTCACATCATTAACTTTTTGGTAACTCTGCCCCAGATTGTGTGCCCTGAGCCTTGGGCTTTATCTCCACAGTTTGGTCTGTCAAAATATCTCACCACAGACCCCTGCATTGGGTTCCCTAACTGGTCCCCTTCCCCATTTTCTGCATCCATGGCAGTGATGTTTTAGAACATGTAGATCACGTCTGTGGTAGTCTCCTCACCAGTTTTCTTACTGCGCTTAGAATGAAACGCCTCTTGTACGTAAGGTCTGCCAGTCTCTGGACGGGTCCCGCCTGCCGTCCTCTCCCCGTGGTCCATAAGTTATATTTGTCAACTAACTCCTGCCTCAGGACTTGTGCAGTGGCTTTTTTTTTTTTCACTTGAAATTTTTTTTTTTTAATTTTTTTTATTTTTAAAATTACAAAGATATACAATTAAAAAGTTCATATTTGGGTTTTGGTCAAACAGTGTTGCAGCACCCATCCCGCCACCAGTGTCCATCTCCCACCCCCAACGTCCCGGTTCCCTCCCCCTCCCCAGCCCTGCTCCATGGCAGGTTCTTTATTTCTTTCCATTTCTCTTTCTTTCACTTGAAATTTTCTTAACACTACATTTTCATCAGAGTGATTTTTCCTTATTCGTATTTAGCTCAAATGTCTCTCTTCCAAAAGACCACCCATGGTCTGCTTATGAAATGAAGCCTGTCCCCTTTCTCCACTAGCTGGCAGATGCGTTTCAGCTCTGCACTCATTCTTTTTTAAATTTTTTAATTTTGATTTTATTTTATTATACCACTGTGAGATATACAGCTGCAAAGAAGTTCATGTTTGAGTTTCTGTCTTACAATGTTCCAGCATCCATCTCTCCACCAGTGCCCATTTCCCAACACCATGTCCCCAGTTCTCTCCCCACTTTCCTAGCCTGCCTCTATGGCAGGTTCTTTATCTCTTTTCTCTCTTTTTCTCTCTCTCTTTCTCTTTCTCCCTCCTCCCTCCCTCTCTCTCCCTCCCTCTCTCTCCCTCTCTCTCTCTCTCTCTCTCTCTCTCTCTCTCTCTCTCTCTCTTCCTTCTCTTACACACCGTCTGCACTCAGTCTTATCTGATACCACTTAATTGTGAGTCAAGAGTGTGTTATGTGTTTGGACCTAAGTAAATGGATCCCGCAGGCCCTGTGGCTCTTCAAATGGCTAATTAAGAACAACTTAAAGAGGGGCCAGAGTGATAGCACAGTGGGTAGAGCATTTGCCTTGCACACGACCGACCCAGCTTCAGTTCCCGACATCCCATATGGTCCACCAAGCACTGCCAGGAGTAATATCTGAGCATTGCTGGGTGTGACCCCCAAAAAAGCAAAATATTAAAAAAAAGAACATCTTAAAGAAAGTGGATTCAGGGGCCAGAGTGATAGTATAGTGGGTAAGGCACTTTCCTTGGACTGGACTGACTGGGTTTGATCCCCACTAGCTAATATTGTCCCTGAGCCCTGCTAGGAGTGATCTGCGAATATTGAGTCAGGAATAAGCCCTGAGCACCACTGGTTGTTCCCTCCCTCCAAAAAAGTATTAGATGACATGTAGTTTGGGTTTTTTTTGTATAGTAGGCCAAGAATTAGGGCAGTTGTTTGAATTCTTTGAGATATGGGATGATATAACACTATTTAACAACCATGGGGGTTTAAAATCCAACTTTAATTTGCCCTAATGCAACCGAAACCCGAAGTAGGAGAAGGCTCTCGGGGTATAGAGTTTCCATGTTGACAGTGTTCGGGTGTTTTCAGGGTATATTCATGTCAATTACTGGTAAATTAGTCCGTGCTCTGTAGTTCGGATTGCAATAACTTAGACATAGAGCAGAAACTCTCAAGCATTTTAGTGTCCAACCACTTTTAAAAATTGAGGACTCCAGCGCTGGAGATAGGACTGGGGTTAGGATGCTTACTTTGCATGGTGCTGACCCTGATCTGATCCCCAGCACTGCATGGTTCATGCACATCAGTGGGTGTGGCCTCAACCCTCTCCTCCAGAGTAAGTGCTCCAGGGCTGAGGATATGACTCACAGGTCTCCAGCATGCTCAGGTTTTGCATGCTGGAGCCCTAGGTTGGATTCCTAGTGCCACATGGTCACCAAGCACCCCTAAGACCCCTCTATACCACCCAGCAGTCCACTGAGAGTGGCCCCTGAACACCGCTGGGTATGGTCAGAGAAAAGGAGGGGGCATGGAGGTGGTAGAGAGCTTGAGGGGCTGAAGACGCCCATTTCGTGTGGAAGTCTGAGGTCAGTCCCCAACACCTGTATGCCACTGCCACCCTCTCCCCAGCCACCACAGGGAGTAATCCCTGAGCACAGAGCTAGGTGTAGCCCCTGGTAGGACTCCTTTGTTAGTATGTTTGCGTGTCTGAATTATTACATAAAACAGGCGTTCAGGGTGAAAGAGATAGTGTTAGAGTGGAGCCCAAGGACCTGAGTGTAATTCCTGGCACCGCCTGCTGGTTGTAGCCCTGAACCTTCGGGCCTGCATCCCTGGGTCCTGCTGGGGACGCAAAACAAAATATGACTGCGACTTAAAAAAGACAAAACAAAAAGGAACTGCGCTAAAAAATACCAGTCACCAGTCTACTATATGCTACAGCATGCTAATTTATTTTTTGTGTTTTCTATGGGGAGGGGCACACTCAGCTATACTCTGTACCCTGAGTTTATTCGGGTAGTGCTCGGGCTCATTTGCAGTCCTGGAAATTGAGCCCTACTTTATGGTGGCCAAGGCAAGCAGCCTTCCCTTGTATTATTTTTGTTTCCAAACTAATAATAAATTCTGAAGGCAAAATGAGCTGTTTCATAAAACCAAAGGAAAAATAGTGAAAGAGTGGGACTCTTACATTTTGAAAATCTCTTTATTGCCTAATTGAATAGGAGACAGCTCGAGTCTCATATCTGATTATGTATTTAATGTGTTGTGAGTTGTTCTTTCGATTGAAGCATGTGAGGAACAATCTGGTCTTGAACATATCTGTAGTTGGGAAAAGGGGAACACTGGTAATTATAGATAATAATGGATTTTCCTCTTGGCTATTGCATCACTGTTTGACAGATGCTAGTTTTTTTTTTATAGTGTGGAATCTTAAGCCTGTATCATTGAATTTTTTTTCTATCTTGGTGCATTAACTTCCATTAGTTTGTCTTATACTTTGAATGGGGATCTTAGGGGCTGGAGCGATAACACAACAGCTAGGGTGCTTAGCTTGCATGTGGGCTACCCAGGTTCTATCCCTGGTATCCCAAATAGTCCCCGACCACTGCCTGGAGTGATCACTGAATTCAGAGCCAGGAGTAACCTCTGAGCAACACCTGATGAGCTCCTAGTGAATGGGTATTTTACTCAGCTTGTTCTTTTTACATTGTGCGTTGTTATGCATTGGTATTTAGAAAATACTAATTTAGAAATTATGTTTTTTAGACTTTTATATTAATATCTAAAATAATTTGAGAACTTTTGTAAAACAGCGTAAATATATATTAAAAAAGTGACTAATTGGAGGACAGGTATAGTTTTTTTGAGTCTGCAACTCGGTTACCTTTTCTTCATAGGGTGAAAACAAGGTTTTAGTTTTAATCTTGCTCATTTCTTTTTGGCCTGCTCCCTGCAGTGCTCAGAAGACTTTAGGATTAAACCTGGGATTAAACCTAGGATTAAACCTGGGCCTTCAACCTGGTGCTTATGCTGGCAAAGCTGGTGCTACAGCTCTTTGAACCATCTACCTGGTCATGATTTTTTAAAAATAGTTTGTTTTCTTTTTGTTTGGGTGCCATACCAGGCCATGCCCAGGGCTTACTCTTGACTTCTGCTCAGGGATCACTTTTGGCTTGGCTAGGGGACAGTTGTGTGCGGGGATTGAACATGGGTCAGGCATGTCTGAGTCAAGTGACTTAACTGCATGAGGCCATCATTTTTAATGAGAATTGTGATTCTATTTCATGCATGTTACTCAGATGATTGGCTGTCGCACAGTGCTTGATTGTCAACTCCTGGAATAAATTTACCATTTGATTTGGGATTCTAGTTAGACTGTTTTTATCTTCTAACAAATACATTCAAAGAAGCTTTCTCGGTTAAAGAAATTTTGTATTCTTTGAGTCATATGATCTGGAAGATTTCTTCCTGCTAGGGTATAATTTTCACATTTATTTTTTTTTGTTTATTGAGCTCGTGCATATAAGGAAATATGATGTCTTCTAAAGACGCAAAGGTCTATTGTTATGATTTTACACCAACAGGTGAAACCACTTTATTTCACGGTCCTTAAAGTGAAAAATACTGTATTCTTCATAGGAAGACATTTGTTCAGATACCTACACTTTCTAAAAATGATTATGTAGAGCCCACTAAGTATGCACTTCATTTTATGGTTTCAGTTGCTTAGAAGAAATTCAGTCTAGATGGTGATTCCTGAAACATACCATTTGTACAGCTGTGCTCATGGGTTACCCCTGGCTCTGTACTCAGGAATCACTCCTGGTAGAACTCGGGGAACCATATGGAATGCCGGTCATCAAACCCAGTCCACCTTGTGCAAGGCCAATACCCAACCTGCTGTGCTGTTGCTCCAGCCCCATAGCAGCTATTTGGGAGGTTTTAGACACGTATTAAAATATATTTTTCCTCTTCCCTTTGTAGTACTATTTTTAGTGCTTTTTTCCCCCTGAGACTGAAACACAGTTTGAAGACTCGGGGTCTACTCTCAACCCTATTATACATCCTTCTGTCCGCTCGCCTGTTAGAAGCTGGAGATTGATGTGGGTTTACTGCCTGACTTTATAAACTGTCTTCACAGCAGATTACAGAAACAGCTATAGATTTTTTTTTTCTGGTGTATATCATCCTATTTCAGAAATTTTTTAACAGATATCTAATTGACCATTGTTAAAACAGCCTCTGATTGACTTCTGTTTCATTTCTGTGTATGCTTAGTTTTTAGAATTCAGATTTTGCTGAGTGTGTTGATACGTGTATTTTTTGTTCCTTTTCAAGTAATTGTGTGAGTGACTGCATTGGAAGCAAATGTCCAGTATGCTATACTCCAACCTGGATACAAGATGTCAAGATTAACAGACAGTTGGACAGCATGATCCAGCTGTGTAGTAAACTTCGAATTTGATATATGGCAATAAGGTTTCAGGTGAGAAATATTATCACTGTCTCTCTTGGTTAAGTAATTGATGAATTCATATTGATGTGAAGCATGCAGAAGATCTATTAGGAATGAAACATTTCAGATTTCTAAAACTTTCTTAATGTTTGGAATTATGTTAAGAAATGACAGGAACATAGAGTTAATTAAGGCAAATCGTTCCTTATTTATTTATTTGTTTTTTTTTTCTTTTTTGGGTCCCACCTGGCGATGCTCAGGGGTTGGTTACTCCTGGCTCTGCACTCAGGAATTACTCCTGGCGATGCTCGGGGGACCATATGGGATGCCGGGATTGAATCCGGGCCAGCACAGGCTGGTCGTGTGCAAGGCAAACACCCTACCTGGTGGACTATCGCTCCGGCCCCCGTTCCTTTTTTAATAGATGAAAAAACTCAGCTGCAGAGACTAAATGATCTTGTCTAAAGTTACACATTAGTTGGCACTAGAGTCAGGAGAAACAAGAGTTCATAGTCTTTGATTGTTTAGAGACTTTTGTTTAAACCTGTTGCCTGCTTTTGCAATTTTGATTTCTATATAAAAGATTGACTATTGTTTTAATCTGTAATAGTTTTTATCCTGTATTCGTACATTTTTGCAGAATAACATAGAACATTCTTCCATGCATCATACTGCTAGGTTGAGTTAGACCAGCATTTTAAATGATCAAAATTCTCTAATATCCTTTTTCTTTTCTATGCAGTTGGGGTTGCTGTTTTTCAGATGGTTTCTAGACTTTGTATTAACTATGTGTCTTCCCATTGTGCTCTCTGCTGAGAAGTGATTAACTGTGGAAAGTGGTTTTAATCTTGGTAATTAGGTATTGGACTTGTCGTTATTGACCAGATTCTATCATTTTGGTTGTGTTCTTAGGAAAACCGTTTCTTAGCTGGAGGATGCTATGAATGATTACTGTTGGTCATCCTAATGGCTGGTTTCTGTTTTAAAATCATTTGATATAATATTTTCAACATGATGTGTAATTATGAGCTACTAGTCGTGTTATTGATGGACCCAATAAAGAAACAAAGTAAATAATCTTTACTTTGAGTGACCTGAGTTCATATATTTAAGAAGTATTTGAATCAGGAACTAAAGCCGTAACACAGAGGGTAGGGCGTTTGCCTGGCACCGGGGTTTAGTTCCAGCATCTCATTTGGTCTTCCAAGGACGGGAGTAAGCTCTGAGCATTGCAGATGCCCAGACAAAATGAAACAAACAAAAATTAAAATCATAGAATTTTATGTATTTTCAGTTGTAATTATACGCATTTAAAGGAACTGTTAACCTTTTAAAAAGCCCTGTCGTATACTAAGTCTCTCTAAGAATGCAGTGAGGAAAATTGATATTGTTTGCCCACTTGTTTTTATTTTTTTAGTTACAAAGATTGTCCCATTTCTGTATGCATGATATTTGATTAAAGCAGGAACTCTTCATCAAGAATCAGCTGTCTAGGGGCACAGTGTGGAAGGTGTTTGCCTTATATGCGGCCGACCCTGGTTTGATTCTTGGTATCCCACCAGCTGTGACCCAAAAAAGAAAGAAAAAAACCAAAAACAAACAAAAAGCCCTAAAATGTACCTGCGGGAAAGCGTGCCTGAGTTCCCCCTCAGCTTGTGGACAGACCATCTTCATGTCTGTCCATCCACAACTGGGAGGTGGCCAGACTTCCTTTCATTTTAAGAATAGAGTTAAAATTGCTTTTGGGCCTGACCCACCATTTTTGTCTTCACCAATCTTTTTCTGCCATGTCCCAATTTTCAAGGAAATTCACTGTTGAGGGGGTTAAGCTGTGAAAAGCAGAATTTTTGGGGAACATGGTCTAACTTGCTACATGCACTGTGGCCTTTGGGACGACGATGAAGATGGGAGCAGAGTCAGCTTGGCTCTGTCCTCTGTGCTCGGGAGCTCTTCTGAGTATGGTGGTATAAGCAGCACCATGCCCAGTGGTGCCTGGGGGCCACCGGCTCCTCAGCAAACTGGGGCCTCCTGGAGGCACAGCCTTTCATGTTCTCCGGGCTGTGGAAGATTTTACAATTAAAAATACATATGTATAGAAATAGGAAGGCTAGAAGAGATTTTTTGTGTGGGACCTTGAGGCCTCCTAAAATGCGCTTTCTTAAGACTAGAGATAGTTTCTGGGAGAAAGTCATGATGATTAACTTCCCCAGAATCATTTTGTGTCAATTTTCCTTATTATAATGAGGTATAATTACTTTTTTCATTATCAGACTGTAGAAGTGCTGATGTTATCCTGACTTCTCTTAAGATAAATTAGCACTTAGATAACATAATCAGAATTTCAGAAGCTGGAAGACCTTTCTTTCTTTCTCTCTCTCTCTCTCTCTCTCTCTCTCTCTCTCTCTCTCTCTCTCTCTCTCTTTCTTTCTTTCTTTCTTTCTTTCTTTCTTTCTTTCTTTCCTTGCTCCCTTTCCTCCCCTTCCTTCCTTCCTTCCTTCCTTCCTTCCTTCCTTCCTTCCTTCCTTCCTTCCTTCCTTCCTTCCTTCCTTCCTTCCTTCCTTCCTTCCTTCCTTCCTTCCTTCCTTCCTTCCTTCCTTCCTTCTTCCTTCCCTCCCTTCTTACCTCCCTTCCTCTCTCTTCCCTCCAACCCTCTCTCCCCTCCCTCCCTCCTTCCTTCCTCCCCCTCCCTCCCTCCCTCCCTCCTTCCCTCCTTCCTTCCCTCCTTCCTTCCTTCCTTCCTTCCTTCCTTCCTTCCTTCCTTCCTTCCTTCCTTCCTTCCTTCCTTCCTTCCTTCCTTCCTTCCTTCCTTCCTTCCTTCCTTCCTTCCTTCCTTCCTTCCTTCCTTCCTTCCTACCCTTCCGTCCTCCCTCCCTCCCTCCTTCCCTCCTTCCTTCCCTCCCTCCTTCCCTCCTTCCTTCCCTCCCTCCTTCCTTCCTTCCTTCCTTCCTTCCTTCCTTCCTTCCTTCCTTCCTTCCTTCCTTCCTTCCTTCCTTCTTTCCTTCCTTCCTTCCCTCCTTCCTTCCTTCCTTCCTTCCTTCCCTCCTTCCTTCCTTCCTTCCTACCCTTCCGTCCTCCCTCCCTCCCTCCTTCCTTCCCTCCTTCCTTCCTACCCTTCCGTCCTCCCTCCCTCCCTCCTTCCTTCCCTCCTTCCCTCCTTCCTTCCTTCCTTTCCTTCCTTCCTTCCTTCCTTCCTTCCTTCCTTCCTTCCTTCCTTCCTTCCTTCCTTCCTTCCTTCCTTCTTTCCTTCCTTCCTTCCTTCCTTCCTTCCTTCCTACCCTTCCGTCCTCCCTCCCTCCCTCCCTCCCTCCTTCTCTTTCTCCCCCCTTTTTGGGGAGAGGGGCAGCCATACTTGTGTGGTTCTTCAGAGTCATGTGATCATGCAGCACCCAACCTGCATCCTGTGTGTAGAACACTCACTGGAGTCCTTGTAGCCATTTCCTGACCCTGAAACACTACCTTCAGTCCCCGGTTCTTGGGAGGAAAAGGAGGTCCTAGGCTGTACAGAGGGTAGTCATTTTGTTAGTTGTTTCCTAACCTGACCATACTTTCATGAGCCATTTTACTGCTAAATGAGAGAGGAGAGAAAGAAGAAAAAAGAGGGAAGGAAAGGGAAAGGACACCCCTTCCTCCCTCAGTGTCACATGCCATAAGTAGAAAGGCACGCTCTAGTCGGGAGATAGCAGTGACTCTGGGAGCAAGTGGCCCAATAACTCACTTGTGATGGTAGCAGCCTCCTTGGCTAGTTTTCTACAAGACCCTCATAAGCATATTGGCATATCAGCTTCTATTCATATCGTCATTTCCATGGCTTGGAACTTTTCCCTACTGAGTGTCCATCACGTTACCATTTGCTTTTACTCCTGGTGTGTACCCTCAGACAAAATGGCCTTGACAGACATTTGAGGGATTTGGATCAGAGATGAGGAGGGGGCTGCTTTTCTTTGTTTCTTTATCACAGCATAGCCATTCAGTGTTTTTCAGACATAACGTTTATTTGGGATTACTCTTCTAGCAACTACTTCCAAAGCTAACGTGAAATAGGTGAGCTAGTGAACAGGGTGAGGAGACTAATAATTAGGGCTGAATGATGGTTGATTCTACTTTATAACAAAGTAATTGGAAAACAACCTCAATAGCAAATAGGAATATTAGATTAAGTGATCCCAAAAGTCTACTTCAAAATTCTCTGATACTGTTATTGTCGCCAACCATTGAAGATGGTGTGTTAGGGAGTGCGTGAATATTTCACACAGTTCCTTGTGGTAGAATACCTGTTGTTGACAATTTATCTCCAAGTGAACTTTGTTACTTGCATTTGCTATAAAATCTATAATTATTGTCATTAAGGTGGGTAATTAGAAAGAACTTGTAAAATCATGGACATGGTATGTAGTACAATGTAGATGAAGAAGCCTGATTTATAGTTAGACTTTCTAAAATGAGCTTCTAAATACTTGAACAGATTTTTCTCTGTTCAGTGTACTTTAAAGAGAAGAGATTGTCATAATTTTTTTCTGACAACCATTTATAGATAATTTTGCCTTATTCTTTATAGTAAAATTTGGTTTCTACTAATGAAGCTAATTTTAAAAGTTTTATTTTCTCATGCCCCCCATCATATTAAATCAGACCTTGCAGGTGCTGGTCAGCTTCTGTGAAGCATATGTTGGTATTGGTGACATTAAAGAAGTACTTTGATTATGCTTTTATAGCATAATAATTTCCCTTTTCTGGCTTTGGGAGAGATCATGGTCTTGTAGCAAATTACATAGTGTTTCATATATGCTATTCCTTTTTTATAATAGATGAAGATGAGTGTTTGAATAGCTGTTTGTTGTTTTTTTTTTTGAAACAGAACTGAATACTTTTTAACTTACAAAATAATCATTCATCGGTTGAAGGCGTTAATGTTGCACAGATGGTAGCAAAGTACTTTCCTTTGATTTTTAATAAGGGACTAGTTTGTCAAAGAGATTTTTCAACTTCTGTTGTGAAACCTATAAAAGACAATAATTTGAAAAGCACACAATGTACATCATTATAACCCTTTGATGTAGATTAATGGTAGCGAAATCACAGTTTCTAATTGCCTCTCTTTTCTATAGTTTATTAAATTCTAGGGGAAAACTTCACTATGCAACTACTTAGCAACATGTGTGTCTCTGTTCCTCAATATTTTTGTGGAAAATATTGAATATTTAAATTCAGAGAATGGAATTCTTCTAAATATCATCATTAAGAAATTTAGTATATAGAGGAAGGACCAATATTTTTCTTAATGAAACGTGCGTGGTAGCTTACCATTCTTAGAAGCTCTTGTCCATTAAAGCTGTTAGAACAGTTTATAGTATAATTTCCATTCCAGCAGAAGTGTTTGGTGTTTCTGCTTTTCACCACCATAGACTGGATGTGTAAAATTCAGACCTCACAATCAAGTCCCTTGTGTTTCTTATGTAGTAAGGACAAGATACAAAATTAAAATCTTGTTAATTTATTACTTCTGAACTGATTACTGAAATCACTTGTACCTATAACTCTCCAAAATATCTACTTCTTCCTTTGTTCCTTGACGAGTTGGGAAATATGTACACCTGCATGTGAAATTTGTTGTCTATTTGGATTTAGATTTTCCAGTCTATTGAGTCTTAATTTCCCTTTAATTGCCTCATTGTACATTTTGTAATTTTTCTAAGCACTGAGGACGACCGAATTTGTGAGTTTTTAACTGAAAGTGTCATCTTCTGTGGGTAAACTCAAAAGAAACCAAACACAAGGTTTTCCAGAGGCTTCAGGGACCGCTTTCTTGTGCCCCGCAGTGCTAGAACTAGGCAGGTTATCAGACTTGTGTCCTTGTGTCAACAAGGCATGTGCTCATGCTCCCCACACTCTCTTTCTGGCCCCTCCAATACAAGTTTTTACAGACTGCCAGGGGATTAACCTTCTAAGTTTTGTAATCCTGAGTCAAAATGATTATGGCCACCTTTTATTTTGACCTTTCCTTTAGATATGGTATTATGTAAGAAATGACTTGGTTTTGAAATATAGTTATCACGGCAGAGAACTGACTGTGTTTAGATTGCAAGTCTCAGTGTGAATGGATGATCTCATTCACTTGTTTCAAGTTCGAATCAAGGTCCTGTTCTAATACAGCTTGGTGGGCCCGGTGATGTCCGGTATAGACAAAAGAAAGATGTTTAGGGTCTACCTTTATTGTATCTCCTTACAGTTGAATCTGCCCACTCACTGCTCTCCTTTCTGAAGTTTTCATAGCCCTAGTGGGAGGTGGGGGCTTCTTAGGAGTGGAGTGGAGCAAAAGCTTTCACTCCTCAGGGATCTTGGATTAGAAGTTTCTGGTCTTCCCCCCATTTATTATTTTTTGTTTATTTATTTTTGCTTCCATAAAGGACTGGACTGTCTTTTAAATGGGAAGTCTGTACAGACGTTTTTACTCAAGAAAACATGAGGTAAAACAATAAATAAAAGAAGAGATTTTGATCTTTGTGACACATTTGAGTGTTTAGTGCATTAGTAATGCTTAGGTGGCAAAATAATAAAACAATACTGTGCGAATGTAGCCTGTACAAAAAGAAATGGTATTTCAGAACTTCCCCTTCTCTTACCAGTAGTCGAGGCGTAAGAATATTCTAAGTAAATAGTTTGTAGAAAAAGGAAAATGAAATTGAAATAATGTTGTATGGTTAGTTTTAAATCTTCTCAGGAAAATGCACACTTGACAATTTTATATAGCACTGTAGTGCCATCATCCGGGTTTATTTCCTCTGCAGTGGTTGTTACCTGCCTTCAGGAGAAGCCCAGAGGCCATTGGTTTTCTTAAAAATTGCTTAGTTTTAGAACTTAGTTCCTAAGTTTTTTTTGTTAGGTTCTGAATGTCTGAAACATTTGATGCCTAGTTCTTTTCCTCGAAGTGAGGTTTGCCGAAGACCAGTATTAGACACACACCTCTGTCCTTTCCTCTCCCTCAAGCCTCTGGGTAAGTAAGAACCATCTCCATCACTTACTCTTTCCCCACAACCTAACACTTCCCTGTCTTATTTTTTGGGGCGTGGATGGATGCCCACAACCCGGGGGCACTCCGGCCACTTTTGATTCTGAGCTCAGGAGTGAGTTCTCGAGGGGCTCTGGGATCTGACCTCATGTGGGGCTGGGAATCTAAGGGCCTGGCCACCCCAGGGCAGCTCCCCAGGGCCTGGACCCTGTCTCCAGCCCCCTTTTTAGGTTTGTAGCTACGATAAGAAAGTGTGCCTTGGGAGACCCTGAGGAGAGCTTATGGGTCTTTCTGGGGCTCCCTCGTCTACAACCCACCTTCTTCAAAATATGCTTCCTGCTTCTCTTGGTAAGAACCTGCTTCTTATGACCGTGCAGACAGAGAGGGTTCCTTTGAGGACCCGAGTCGGCCGTCTTCAGACCTTGTGTGTGCTTCCAGTAAAGCTCTTTTCCCACAGTCCCTGGGCCTTCCTTTCCTAGGGTGAGGTGAGGGGTGTGTTCAGTGCCCCAGTAGAGCAGACCTTTAAGATACTGTCATTCTGGCAGTACCTTGTTTCTCTAATGGGATAGAGAACAAATAGCAAGTATCCTGTTGTTCCATGGGACTAATTAGTTATAATTACTCTGTTAATTTGCAGAAACATTATCAGGTAGTGTGAAATTATTTGCCAGTCATGTTAATTTTGCTATTTGATGATGTTTGTGTGTTTGAGGCTCCCCCACACACTTTCTTGCCTGTGTTTGTGTGCCCGAAATGGCCCTTGATTTGGGCTCACAGAACACTGTTGGAGCCTAAGGCTTTCCTTCCTTTTCCTTTCTTTAAAGTTTTTTTTTTTTAACTTTTAATTCCTCATTCTTTTGTAATGAGTTAATTAGTTGAGAAGGTACTCAAGTTTTCTTCTGGTCCTTAAAATTAGTTCTCATTTGTATGAACACATGTGAAGTTTGATAAAGGATATCAAATAATGTATTCATCACTCCTTGGTAATTACTTTTAATATGCGAATCAGAACCTCACTTACCTGTTTCTGTGCTGGGGAGGTTGGGGATGGAACACTGGCCTCCAGGTACAAAGAATGTGCTCCTTTTGAACTCTCTCTCTCTCTCCCTCTCTCTCTCTCTCTCTCTCTCTCTCTCTCTCTCTCAAGATAAACATTTTAAAGGAAATCCAGTGGGTTTAACAGTAAAATCAGGTAACACGATTTGAAGTGAATTCACTGCCATAGTTACCTAGTTCATTTAGTAGCTGTTTCTTGAGCATCTGTTAGTGTGGCAGGTCTAAAAAATAATACATGAACTGTAATTTTATGTACATATTTATACCCTAGAAAAATTTCCTTCGTTTCTCTTCTCACTGCTTGTATAACACTACTCACGCAGCACACCAGATGGGCTTTCTCTGACTGGAGAGAGTATCTGATCTCACCGGTTTAGGCTCACCCCAATCACTTTGAGGTCCAGCTTATTCCCTGTGCTTTGGACTAATGGAAAGTCGTGGTTTCCACAGTCTCTATGGGTTTGGTTAATTTGGTTGCCTTATTCAAAAGATCTACTTATTAAATTATGGGTTTGTTATGAAAGGACCTCGTAGGAGAGATTTGTGAGGATAAGGTGGGTGGGAAAGCGTTTCCTTTTCTCTGATTGCTGCATCCTTTTCTTGCATTGTTTTGGTCAAGTTCATGTGTGGCCACTTATGATTCAGTCTCTGCTTGATTCAGCATCTAGTTGTCCACCCCTCTGGAGGTCAGTTCCACATGCCTACCCAGGGTTGGTTCGCTTTGGCCACTTACTCCGGATATTCAGACGACATCCCATTAATATAAAGTCTGGTAGGATTGAAAGAGCTTGTTCTGAGTACCCGGATATTCCCATTCTGTCGTTATTTTTTTCTGGCCATTGTTTTCAGAAAGGGGAACACAGCTAAATATCAGAACAGTCAGTACCCCCATAGTTTATTTGTAGGCTATTACAAGGATTTTAGAAGCTGTGTGCTAGGAAGAATAGATGGCAACTGTGTATTTATTTGTGATTTTAAGTATCAAAGTGTGTACCTAGTGAAGAGCCTTGGTTTTTGTCTAATGAAGATACACACAAATTTCAGTACCCCAGCACTGTTACCATAAGCAGTACACAAACTTTCGGTTTCTGTTTAATTTACACAGGAAATATAGAACTTGCTTTTTTCTGATTCTAGGGAAGGCACTTGATTCACTGGAGATAAACGACAGGTTTAATTGTGTGGGCAGTATACAGAGTCTCCCTGGATGCAAGGACGAGATTCAGGAAGAAGTGTTTTAGTGCTGCGAATGTCTGAACGCCACCGTAAATATCTCAGGCTAACGACAGAAGATGGTGGGAGTCTGTGTTATGGGTGGTTTTCAGTCTTTGCCTTCACAAACAGGATCTGAATTGCAAGCATATTTAAATCTCTGTTTTCAGGGCCAAGCAGTAGTACAGGGTTTTTTGCCTTGCCTGAGGCTGGCCAGATTCTATCCCTGATCCCCAGTGTCCCATGTCCCATATGGTTCCCTGAGCACTGCCAGGGGTGGTGTTGCTGAGTGTGATCCCCCCAAAAAAAAAGTGAGTGAGTATTGCTGAGTGTGACCCCCAAAAAAAAAGTGAGTGAATGTTGCTGGGTGTGACCCCCAAAAAAGTTACATACATTTAAAACAACCTAAAAATAAAAGGTGGAGGGAGTGATAGTACAGCAGGGAGAGCATTTGCCTTGAATACAGCCAACCCGGGTTTGATCCCCAGCATCCCATATGGTTCCCCAGCACTGTCAGGACTAATTCCTGAGTGCAGAGCCAGGACTCAGCATCACTGGGTGTGACCCAAAAAGCAAAAACAGAAATTAACAAATCTTGCTTTCCTCATTGACAAATTCCCTTGGTACTGAGCAGGCATTATTACCCTTACAATGGATGTTCTGTTTAAACCTTCTAACCTAAGGGTCGCTTCTGTAGGGTACTCAGGTGCTTTTACTTTGTCTACTGTTAGTGGGAAATAGTAAGTTCTTGTTAAGATACTACACATGCCAAGAAGATCTATTTTGAAGTAGCAGAAATGACTTCTCATCACTAACATAGAAGATCTTCAAGGCATTTGAAGGTGAAACACAATCAATCCCATTATATATAAGAATCTATCAGATATATAGTCGATATAAAAAACCTAATGCTTTTATGAAGGACTATAAGGTTAAGCAGTGGAACCTACTTCCAATAAAGACCTTATTTTGGTTTGTTTTGTTTTGCGTTTGCTTTTATAGTTGGGGGAGAAAATAAAGTGGGATTTTCTCATTTTCTTCCGCACACTTGGGTAAGGCTTACTCAGCTGTGGTGGGCGCAGGGGCGGGGCTAGGGGAACCTGATTCTTTCTACTTATGAAAGAAGGCAGCAACCCAACAACCCCTCCCCAACCAGGCAGGCCTGCTCATGGATAATTACCATTTTAGGGCCTAAATAACCCTTTCCTTAATATTAAATGGTGCGGAAGGAAAAGTACATTAAGCTCTAAGGGTGAAAGGGGAAGCCCCGAGACCAGACCGCAAAGAGTTCACAGGAGCACACTAAATAGTGGACGGGCTCTGCGAGCAGGCCAGATAAAGCCTAAGGCCTCCCAACCAGATGTCAAGGGAGGAGCCCTAACTATAACCTTGAGTAACATCCTGATATGTGCACCCTGCACCTGGAAAAACCGCAAGCTTGCTGTACTGTAAAAGTTTCTTTTGTCTCAGAATGCTATAAAAACTGTGCTGTACCTCAGTTCGGGCTCTTAGCCTCTAGCCTGCCATCGGTTATGCTGAGAGCCCCAGAATGCTTGGAAAATAAAATAAAACCATAGGCCCTGTCTCTCAGAGTTTTCCTTGATGGTGTTCTGAGGCTCCCAGTCGGTCACCCCATCAGGTGGCCAACCCTTTCACTTACTGATTACAGGTGGCAGAGGGAAGGCCACTCTCTGCATGTTAGTCTTTTTTGGTTGAAAGCGTATTTTTAGTTGTTGATCCCGGATGGATAGAACTGATTGAAGCACAATACAAGCATTCATTGAGGGGGAGGGAGGATGGGAGGGGGTGGCCTTACTAGGACTGCAGCCTAGGAAACCAAATTCTAGGAATCCTGGAACCTTGCTGTGGATTCAAAGAGCCTGGATTCCTAGGCACGCGGGGTCATTGTCGCTCAGGTTGTCTGCAGATTAGAGCTAGAGGCTCACCAGCTCAGATCGGTGCAGTGACTTGCAAGTCAAGTGTAAAGTGCATAGTGTCCTTGTGAAGGCCCCTTGCTACTGCAGAGGCAGGGCTGCAGATTGAGAAAGACGTTTACTGGCACCGAGTTGACTGCTTGGAAGATGGTGGACTCGTCTGCCAAGGAATCATCTTGTGTGTATGGTCACAGGAGACCAGGGAAGCCCCTTTATAGAAAGGATCAGTCATAGGGCAGCAAGTGAATCAGATTCCCTAATGTTCCCTGGGACACACTTATCTGCAAACCTAAGCCAAGCAAGATTTAGGCTTTGGGTTGAAGGTTAAACTAAGGCCTTCAGGTTTTGGGGAGAGGCTGATGCGAGGACAACCTTGCCTAGGCCAGATGGGGCTATCATTGTTGGACGGGTTTTGTTTCTGTTCTTTGTCAGCAGCGCATGTGGCGACCTTGTAGGACCTCCCTGAGCCTGATTTTCAACAGTTTCCCAAGGACTCTTAGTTAACCCACTTAAAAGACTTCAAATGTTTCTCTAACAGAATACTTTCCCCATTTTTATTGAGGCAGTGTGATTTATAATACTGTTCATGATCATTTCTTGCATGTATTGTTTTCATTCAAAATGTTTATTATTTTGTTATATTGCCTTACTTCAAGCAATAGGAACTCTGGAACTCCTAGGATTGTAGCAAGCTGTTCATGAAGAAGACCACGAGACCCCTGGGTTGGCGAGGAAAGGCTTAGTGGCAGCATGGGCAGTCCACAGCTGTGTAACCATGGCAGAGGGTTTCTCATGGAGGCCCGTCCCGATTTCCTGCACACACAGTTGGTTGCCAAACAGGGAAAGAACTCTGGCCTTGGGCCGGGCTGTTGTTGTAGGAAGCGGGGGTCTGCTTTTTCTCCGTGGAAGCTGCTACAGCTTTCCCAAGAGGGGGTTTGCTTTTGGTTGGTGGTCTGGGTCAAGGTCAGCAAGTCCTTGATTTCTTGGCACGGTCTGCAAGAAGGGCGGCGCGGGCAGGGCCCTGGCAGAGCAGACCCTCTCTCCCGACCTTATTCTCCTTTCCCTATGTGTGTTGGGTCCATTAGCCAGAAACGCGAATCAACCTTAGCGTCCCTTTGGATTTTTATTTCATCACCATGTTTTCTCCCGCCAGTGCTGGGGCCGGGCCTCACTCATGGGAGACAAGCGCTCAGCCTCCAAATGCTTCCCTCGTCCTCCTCCGCCAAGGTCTTCACCGTAAAGCTTTACAAATCATTCTGCACTTTCTTTCTCCCCGCTGCCTCTTCAAGTTTTATCTTCCATTTATGTTGAACTCTTAAAAATTATTTTTTCCATCTATTCTTACGTTCCGTTTTTTTTTTTTTTTCTCATGTAGCAGCCAAGAATGATTGATTAAAACAGATCTGGGGGCTGGAGAGATACGTGCCCTACAATGGGTCGGGCGCCTGTCTTGGCATGCGGTTGACCAGCGCTCCTTCCCTGCACCCCAGCTGGTCCCCAGAGCCCTGCCAGGAGTGATTGTTGAGCACAGAGCCACGGGGAATAAGCCCTGACCAATACTGCGCGTGGCCTAGAAACCAAAGCCAACCAAGCAAGGATAAATAAACAGATTTACCATCTGACTTTGTAAAAGATTTTATTGGCTTTCCATTGCTCTTAGCAAGCGTTGAAGTCCTCACATGGCCTGCGTTGCCTGCTTTTATAGACTCATCTTTATAACTGGTTTCCTTGGTCTGTGCCAGGAAGGTCTAGTGGCCTTTTATGCTGATCTTTTAGTTCCTTGAATAAGTTACACTCTCCTCTGCTACTGAACCTTTAAACGTTTTATTGTCTTTCCCTTGCCTCTTAATTTAGCTAATGAGTAGTGCTTTAGATTTTGTATCTGATACTTTTTTATCTTTTATATTGCTACAGGGCTTGTTAAAGCTACTATGACTTTCCTCAGTTATTAGCTATTGATTGGCTGCCGCGTCCTTTTCCCCCCCTAAAGTTCCTCCACTTCCCAGCCAGAATGGTCATTCTTCCACGGAAAACGTTAACTCCCTTCCCTGAACTGCATCCAAGTGAGATCGAGGTTGCTTTCTAGTATTATGAGAGCTTTAGCAAATACCTATTGGAATATCTACGCGCGAGTTGAGGTTGCTTTACGCACTGGGGATATGGCAGGGAGGGGGCCACACATCTTCCTCCTTCACTGGCTTGATTATTTTCATGGGAAAATAGACAGCACCTGAAATTACAGATGAAATGGAACTGAGGATGAATAGCTTCAAATAGATTGTAGGGATGGTCCAAAAAGCAGTAGCAGTTTTGAGTGTGAGAGCAGCAGGCAGACGTCTTCTGAGAGGTCAGTGGGCAGGTGTGGATGCTGAGGGAAAGGCAGGCCAGGAGTCTGCGGGACAGCACGGAGGGCAGGAGAGCAGGAAACTAAAGCCTGAATGAAATGAGGGTCTGGCTGCTTCTGTCCTGTAGGCCTTTGCACAGGCTTTCACAGTCTTTTACTCAGTCAGATCAAGTCTCTGGGGGGTCTTAGGGATGTGATGTGCCTAATTATAAAGTGTGTTTCCTGGGCCGGAGCGGTAGCCCAGCCGGGTAGGGCGTTTGCCTTGCACGCGGCTGGCCCATGCCGGCCCCGGTTCTATCCCGGCTCCCATATGGTACCCGAGCACCGCCAGGAGTAATTCCTGAGTGCAGAGCCAGGAGTAACCCCTGAGCATCGCCAGGTGCGACCCAAAAAACAAAACAAAACAACAAATAAAAGTGCGTTTCCTCCCTCTCTCCCTCCCTCTCACTCTACATCTTTCGCTCTTCTTTCCCCTTGCCCCTCTGCCTTTTTGTTCATCCCAGAGGACTCCCGAACTCCCCTTATCTGGTGCTTCTGGGGCTGCTCCTAGCTCTGTGCTTGGAGCCATTCCTCGCACTGCATGGGGTTGCCGCCCCTTGTGTTTTGAGGACCCTGCGGTCAGATTCCTGCCAGGAAGTGGGCACTTTCTTTTCCTTTGTTTAGAAAATTCGTTCCTCGATCCTTACAGGATGGCTTCCCGGTTTCCTTGTGGGTCTCAGTTCAGAAGAATTGGTTTCTGATAGGTTTTCCATGAGGGCCATTCCTTGGCGCAGTGGAGATTCAAGTGTCCGGGGAGAGTATTCAGCCACAGAATGTGATGTCTTATTTATTGGGGACAATGGTTTTTCTTTTTTTTTTTGCTTTTTTGGGGTCACACCGGCGATGCTCAGGGGTTACTCCTGGCTCTGCACTCAGGAATCACTCCTGGCGGTGCTCGGGGGACCATATGGGATGCTGGGGATCAAACCTGGGCCGGCACGGGCCGGCCGCGTGCAAGGCAAGCGCCCTACCCGCTGGGCTATCGATCCGGCCCCTGTTTTTATAAATTCCTTAAATTGTGTGATTAAGGACTGATTATATTGTTTTAAAAACACCGTACATATGCTTTAGAGTATTATTGATCACCCAAAGTAAGTTCACTACAAGCTCCTGCCCTGTTCCACCCTGTTTCTGTTAGTTACTGCTTCTTGTGCCCATAGGGATAAAAGAACTTCCCACAATAAATTCGTTTTTGCTATGTTTATGTGCTCTTTTGCATCTGGCTTCTTTATACAACCGTATGTGCATGTAGTTACAGACCATTCTCTTTGATTTCTAGGTTACATAAGAATTGATTATATTGATAAGTTTGCGGCTGTGTTAGATGGTACAACTAATGCGTCATGAATGTTTTGTTACCTTTAATTCTCTAGATTATTTTGTTTGAAGTTAGGTTGAAATCAGGTAGTCTGAGGTTTCTAGCTTTATGCTTTGGTATTGGATTGGCTATTCTCTGTCACTTGCCTTTATATATATATATATATTTGCTTTTCTATGTCAATTATAGGATTATCTTGTTTATTTAATTAAGTGGGCAGAGGTGGGGGGAACCTGCTGGAGTTTTCATTGAGATTATGTTAAAGTTTCTAAAATCTATTTGAGAGAATTTACATTTCCAATATATGAAAACAGAGAGCCAGAGAGCTAGTACAGCAGGTAGGGCACTTGCCTTGCATGTGGCTGACCCAAGTTGGATTTCTGGCATCCCATATGGTCCCTGAGCACTGCCGATAGGGATTTCTGAGTACAAAACTATGAGTAACACCTGAGCACCGCTGGTGTGGCCCAAAACCAAAAAAGAAACAAACAACAATTTATGAACATGGTATGTCTTTCCATTGGTGTGGGATTTCATTCTTAAATATTATTTCTAATTTTCAGCAGACAGCTTTTACATATGATTCATTTTTATTGAAGTAATTTGGTGCTTTTTATATAATTCAAAAGTTTAAAAATTCCAGTTTATATATGTTCATTATGGGCATATTGAACTTGGTATATTCTGTGAATTTATTTAAGTTTCTACTGTTTTTTAAAAATTATTTACTAGTAATCACATCAAAATCAACAAATTAAAATTTTTAATAGTTCATATAGTAATGAGATCAACTGTAAATGATAGTATATTTACTTTCTGTTACATTCTCTGCCCTTTATGTCTTCCTGTCTTGTGTTCCCTACGATGTTCAAATTTGGTGTTGAGTAATAGCAGTGAAAGTGGACGTCTTTGCCTTGTTCTCTGTAGTCAGAACAAAATCACCAGCTTCTCACCCATGAAAAGTGATGCTAACTGTATCTTTGCAGCTGCCCTGCATCGGGTTGAAGAAGTTCCTTTCTCTCCCCAATTTACTGTGTCTTTCTATTCATTCATTCATTCATTCATCTATTTATTCATCTATCTATCTATCTATCTATCTATCTATCTATCTATCTATCTATCTATCTATCTATCTATCTATCTATCTATCTATCTATCTATCTATCTATCTATCTATCTATCTATCTATCTATCTATCTATCTATCTATCTATCTATCTATCTTTGGCTTTTGGGTCACTCTGGCATTGCTCAGGGGGTTACTCCTGGCTCTGCACTCAGGAATTACTCCTGGCAGTGCTCAGGGGACCATATGGGATGCCAGGGATCAACCTGGGTCCGGCCGCATGCAAGGCAAACGCCCTACCCACTGGACTATCACTCCGGCCCTACTGTGTCTTTTGAAAGATCATGAAGAGATATCAGATTTTGTTAAATTGGTTTTCTTTCTGTGTCTGGGAAAAACCAGCCTGTTCTGTCAATTATAGTGTACTGTTGATATTGTATTTTTCAAGTCTTTAAGCATCAATTAACAAATCAATCCTTTGGTTATTGTCGTTGAATCTCACATCTATTTCCTTGCTCATTTATTTATTAGAATATGTTTCCTGTGTCCCATTTAAACACTGGTGCACTGCATAGTCTACTTGTTTTTTTGGTGTGTGTTTGTATTCTAATAATTTGTCTCTAGCTGCAATGGAATATAAGATCCATGTTTTGTTCTCTGCTATATCTATTTACAGTTCCTAGAATAAAATAGGATGCTAAAGTATGTTTTGCATGAGTGAATATCTGCTCTCAATAAATTCATAGTCTGAGAGAGAAGAAATAGGTACACAAATAAAAGGTCATACATCCCAGAAAACTATAAACCAAGTTCTTTTGGAGTCGAAGGTGGTAGAGATTAAATTCATATGCAGGTTTCTTTTTTCCTTTTTTTTTTCTATCAGATTCGAAAGAAGATACAGCTCAGAAAAATTTATTTTCTGACGCAGAAAATAAGAAGAATTCAATAAAAATGTGGTTTAGTCCCCGAAGCAAGAAGGTCAGATACGTTGTGAGTAAAGTTTCAGTGCAAACACAGCCTCAGATAGTAAATAACTGAAAATGGTCAGCAGACTTCAATGTATGAATTTGTTTCTGCAACTCCTCCAACAGTTTCTGAGAAGCCTAAAAAGCCTACAGTGAGATCTGGGAAAAAGAAAAAGAAGAAAACATTAGCGGGAAATCAACCAGAGCTGGAACTCGGTGGCCGATCGAGATGACTCACTTGACTCAGGAGCCGAGGCGAAGGGCAGACAGGTGTCCTTTTGTAGCCAGCCGGCGGTCATCGCCAGCCCGCAGGCCAATGGGGAAATAGACTTACTAGCTAGTGCTTCCGACGCAGATTCTATATTTTGCGCTAGCCCAACTGAAGTCTCCTTGCCGTTGGCCGAGCTTATAGTGTCTCCAGAAACTGAGAGTCAGAATGAAGTCATGGCTCCTACGGAGATTCTCTGCGAAGATGATGATGATGGGACACCCAAGAAATCCTTCCCTTCCAGTCATAATGGAAAGCGAGACAGTTGCAACAGATTTTCCACGCCCATTTCTAAGAGATGTAGGCGCAGTGTTCCAGATGCTGGTGGGGAATCTTCCACTCCAGCAGAAACCGTGCCATCGCCTGGCTGCACTTTGCCACGTCCAAGTATCCTGAAAGCTGGTGGCACATTGAGGAGGAAAACCAGCAGTGGATTAGGACGAGTCCTTCAGGTTTCCAACAGGCACACCACCGCCGACACTGAACAGTTCCAGTTACAGGCGAATGATGTCTAGCCCTTCAGCCAAGAAGCTGACACCCGGTAGCCTTGCGGCAGTGAAGAGGAATCACAGAGGGGAGACTTTGCTGCATATTGCTTCGATTAAGGTAGGGTACTTAACTCTGAAATACGGTTGCCCAATGAGCCCAAGTGTAAAAATCCTTTTGTTGGTGTTTGTGAAGGATGCAGAGCTACAAAGATGATTTAATTTACTGCCCTCTGATAAGCTGTGGGCCTGAGGAACCAGGTTAGGCGGAACGCACTCTGCCTTCTGGGGCGCAGTGGTTCTCCACCCTGTCCGCTATTTCAACTTACTGATGCTGCTCTGCAGGAAATTTGCCTTTTGTCCGTTTCACAGTGGTCTTGTTCATTTCACCCTTCTGTTGACCCATCCTTTTCATTCTTCGTGTTTGTGGACAGTGAGCTCCATTAACTCCTGAAAGCCATCGTGACCAGTCAGAGAGCTATGGGCATTGGGAGGGCAGCAAGCTTCTGTGTGTTTGTCTTTTCTAGCTGCGCACTGCGGAATATTGAAGGTTGAAGAAGGTGACCTGGAGGTCCAGCTGTCAGAAATGTCCTGTCTTTGCTAGTAGAGCCCAAGGGCATCCGCTTGCTACAGGAACATAAAGAGCCTCAAACCATTATATTAGGTCATGGGAATGACCTAATATAAATGTTACTGGTATTTAGCGTATAAAATACTACACAAGCAGCGTGTGGCTCACAGCAGACGGGCTTCTTTGGGCCTCACAGCTGGCCATTCCTTTTATTAGCCTGTTCTTGTGTTGCTCAATCCTGAGATGGGAGCTGGCCGTATGTATTCATGTTCTGGAAAGGGGCCCATTGTGAACATGTGATATACTGCCATGACTGATCTTTGGAGTGGACCCACTGGTTGGTAGGAAGGAGGGTGGTCAGCACCAGGGCTTTGACCTCTGGCTTCTAGCAAGTGTTGGGATGTTGTATGGAAGCGGAAGTTGGAGTCTGCTGATGGCCTTTCAGTTAATTCGCCAGGGCGTCTTTGTGTTGCATAGACAGCAAACTTTGGAGCCCGAGTTTGGTAAACAGCATGCATCTTGGAAAAATATGGAGTGGATACTAAAGCTAAGGGATTTCTTTGTTTTTATGGGGGGAGGGGGAAGGGAAAGGCAGTAAAGAGGTTTTCTCCCATCTCTAAGTCCTTTTTTTTTTTTATCTCTTGGTAAATATTTAATTCTCTGATGCCAACAACAGGGGAACTGATTACATGATTCTGTCCTAGGGATTGCATAGCCTTTTTGCAAAGGCTAGTTTAAAAATCAAACCATATCTGTGGTTATCTTTGTATGCCTAACACATGTATGTTTATTACATACTTATATATCACATATTCAAGTACTAACATTATACTTATACTATTCACTTATCTTAAATACTTCATAAGCTTCAGTAGTTATGTTTTTTATTCATTTTTAAAAAACTAAAACATAAGACTATAGCCTACTTTAGTTTCTTTGTTATTGATTTTGTTTTGGGGCCATGCCCAACAATGCTCAAGGCTTACTCCTGGCTCTGAACTCAAGAATTACTCCTGGCAGTGCTTAGGGGATCCTATGGGATGCAAGCACCCTATGCATTGTATTATCACTCCAGCCCCTGCTTTAGTTTCTACAAAACTCTTGCTTTCTGGGAATTATTTTCAGACCATACCTGAGCATCCAGTTAGAATGGTAAAGGTGTTTTTCTTTAGGAATGGTTTCTTTCTGTTAATGACTTTATTTAGGATCTAGGTCAAATGTCATGATATGGCAAATACTTACCTAAAGTAAAGTAAATATTTTGAGTTTTCCTGGTAGTCTAGTCTCTAAGAACTGTTCAACTCTGCCATTTTAATGTAAAAAACAACCAAAGGCAATATGAACACTGTAAATAAAGCTCTACATTCAAAAATCAGGTGTTTGGCCCCAGCCTATTTGTTTTTCTTGGGCGAATCCATTTGGTAGATAAGCATGGCCTATCTCAAGACAGAATCCTGGTGGTGTGATGCTGTCTTGGTGAGTGTTTCCATTCATACAATCAACATGACTTCATTTTAGTTTTGTCAGATTGTCGTTATCCTCAAAGTCTTGTTAGAACTACAGTTATCCATTTGATTCTTTTTAACTTATCCATTACTATTTACTGCCAATAGTTGGCACATTTTGCCATAGCACATTCAAGAAAAGTTAGCATTTCTATTGTTTCATAGAATCATTATTAGACAGGTGTTCCCTTTTAGAAAATTGTTGAGTTGAATATATGCTTCCACCCCAGCCTGATTTTAATCATCAGGACAAATGTTCAGGGGAAAAAAAAATCAATGGAATTATCAGTGTATTTATCTTTCTGTAAGCAGTAGTTTATTTTGTGTCCTAATTTTTTTTCATTTGCAGCTGAGAATGAATAATCTGCATGTCCTAGAAAACCGGATATTATAATTCTGCTGCCTTATGAATAGCTTTGCACTCAACACCTACTCAGAAAAGATTGAGGTTGAACCTACTCTAAAGCAGAGCAAGGAGTATAGAAAGAGGAAGGAGTTACCTACCACAGTGAATAATGAATAATCTCATGGTAGCCGGGCAAGGAACCGGAAGTACCGAGTCTGTCATCCGCAGTTGAGTGTTGTCAGTGTTGTAGTTTTCATTTCTCCCTCCAGAGTCTTGGGGAGATTGACTGTTTCCACACTGCCATTGTTTACCTCTGATTCTAGCAATACACATGTGTGGTGTATCTGCGGTTGGGACCCAGGATACTGGGCTTTCGCTGGCTCCTTTGGGTTTAGTTATTATCCCCCTCAGTGTGTGAGGGTTTTACTGAATGTCTTCTGACCTAGCGAAAATTACCACAGCATCCTGGGATCGTTTTGTTCACTATCCCCTCTGTAGATACCACTTTGGGAAAGTTACTGTTTTGTTTGTTTTGTTCTGGCCCATCTGCATTTGTTCTCCTAACAAATGACCTCAAGTTTAGTAACTTGTAATGAGAAAAATTAATTTTCCTTAAAAGTTTTGTAGGTCAGGAATGTGGTGTTGGTCTCATCAGATTCAGTCATTTAGTCAGCATGTTCCGGAGACTGCAGGAGGCGCCAGTGTCCTTGGCTGCTTGGGCTGTTGGCAGGAACGGCCGTGTTCCGTAAGGTCCCCTTGCCATCCTTTCTGAGCACTGAGTCATGCTCAGGTTGGAGAGACAGTCCCACTTTCTTGGTCACCAAAGCTAGCCACAGTCGGTGGGGATCAAGCTAGGAAGGATTGACTGCTTTGAAGGACTTAAGACGGTTATATTAGGGCCACCCTTTTTAGTGTGCTGTGGCGCACCCCAATACCTGTCCCCCTTTTGTTTAGTTTTGGGCCACACCCCATCCAGCCACAGTGCTCCAGGCAGACTCCTGGCTTGTGCTCAGCAGCCATTGCTGCCGTGCCCAGGAACCAGATGGATCTCTCTGGCACTTGTTTTTGGTTTGGTTTTTGTTTATTGTTTTTCTGCTTTTTTCAAGGTCTCTATCCTTAATCGCATTCTATAGTTTCTTGGTGTAAAGTAGCAGTCATAAGTTGTGTGGAGAACAGGATGTGGACATCTGGGGGTTTTTGACCACAGCACTGAGGTTGTTTACTAATTTCTTGCTGTGCCTTTCTCTGTAGCCTGTAGTCTGTCCTCTCTTCGTGACAGGAGAGTCTGACCTAGGCCAGAGCTTGTCATTTCTCTGCTCCCCTGCTGTTAAAATCTCATTCCTTCCTGTAATGTGTGCAGTTCTTGAGGCCTTGCTTGGTTGCCCTCTCTTCAACCAGACTCTAATTCCGCTCAATTAGCAGCTCCCTTGCTTGTTTTGTTTTCCTACCCATTATTCCTGACTTTACTGTCGATCTGTTTGTTGTCTGTGTCTTAGGATGAGAAAATTGTTTGTTCCGTTTGTTCACTGTTTGAACTTCAATATCTAGAACATTGCCTGGGAGGTTTAGATTGATAGGAACCCACTTTCCCTGTTGTCAGGAAGCTGCGGGGCTCCCCAACAACATTGAGGAACAAGTTCCCTTTTATCTCAAGGACTGGCCTCAGATGGACAAACCAGGAGCTCGCTCAGTTCCAAAGCCTTTACTAATTACCAATAATAAAATAAGCTCTGCTCCTACAATCCAAGCTAATGGGATTCCTCGGACCTCTAGCTCTGGGTCAGAACTCCGACCTTGCTCTCGGGCCCAGGTCTCCCACCTAAGGGGATGATTCTACTTCAAGTCAGTCCCCTTTATGTACCCAAAAGACATGATTCCTTCTTCCGGGAGGGTAGTGTGAACAACGATCACAGATGGAGTATTTTCCTTATTCAGTATTCATTTGAAAATATAAGTTCTAATTTAGCATTTCAAAAGTAAGAATACATCAAAGGTATTTTCGAGTCAAAGTCCCGTTCTCCCCACTCACCCATTACTGACAGTCTCTT
Organism: Cryptotis parvus; assembly: GCA_021461705.1. NCBI lineage: Eukaryota > Metazoa > Chordata > Mammalia > Eulipotyphla > Soricidae > Cryptotis > Cryptotis parvus. The sequence goes on from JAJIBD010002046.1 coordinate 160,842, forward strand.
ATCAGCTGCTGTTCTTACTTTCCTGTGCACATTTTGTGAATTACTTTATGTAAATATAAGCAAATGTTTTCCATTTTTAGTAGAGAACTTTCTGTACATTTTGACAATAACACAGGCTTCGGCGATGAGTTCTATTAGCGAACTGGTCCTAGATCCCTGGCTACCTGATTCTCTTCCTTTGTTAAAGGGTTACAGTAAGTGATATTTTTGTTTCATATGTGATGGCCTATGTCTTGGGATCAATTCCTAGAGGAATGATTTCTGGGTTAATGTAAATAATCTGTTGTTTATCTTGATAACCTTCCTAGTAGGTTCTGGAAGTCTCTCAGTGACTGCCAACGTTGTCAGGCTCTGAATGTGGACAGTGTAACATCAGAGTTAAAGCTTGGGGTACCGTCAGTGCTCATATCTCTCTCCTCTTGGATCATGGGCTTACTGTCCAGCCAGCTTGTTTCGTACAGCAGCACCTCTTGAAATCAAAACCAGTGCAGAATTATTCTAGAATTCTTCCCACCCCCTTTCCCCCATTCTAGAATTCTTTAATTCTACTTTTTTATTCTCTAGAAACCATGCAGGGTATTTTTCAATATATCAGGTATAGTTTAAACAGCCTCATTTAACTAGAACAAAAATTAAGATCCACTTAACTTTCCCCCATTTTTCTGTTTGCATATGTATACCGTCCATCCATGGTTAACATAACATTGAGGACATTGTTTATTATGAATTATGCCTAAGTAGACATGACGGATATGTACATTCTTAGGATTTAATACAAATAAAAATCCTTATTAGTATTTGACATTTCTCTGTGTTCTAGTAAAATTTTTTTTAAAATTTTTTTTCTCTCAACTTTATTTGAAAATTTGTAGGTACTGGAGTAAACTTCCCCTGGTTTATCTAGCGCAAGTTCTCTGGAGGATTGTGGATGTCGTTCATGCCAAGGCAGGGGACAGATGATAAAATAGAAGAATGGCTGGGAGTTGTCATGTCGTGGTGCATTCCTGATGCGCACCGGGAGAGCCGTCTGAAGGCAGCTAGTGAGGCGGGACGGACCACAGCAGAGGCGCTGAGGGTCTGCACAGCAGCAGGAAATCCCTTGGAGGACTTCCTGCCTCCACACTTTGGCTGATTTCACAGCAGCTTCCGAGAGAAAGTAGGAGAGAACTCCGAGCTTGTGCACGTGATGGGTTCCAAAGTTCTTCATTTCTAGAGCAGCTTTTGGAGGCTTTTTCACTTCCCTTCATGACACACCCCACTGAAATAGCAATACCTTTATCCTTTTAAGCAGTAACATTGTCAGATGACTTGGTTCTTAGAGCTGTCTGTAAAATTTGGTGTGTTCTGTCAACTGGCTAAGGAATTGGGAAGTAATTCATAGGCACTGGAGCACCATTGCAGATGACTGAACTTTAAAATAAAGCCGCCTAGTAACTTTTCAGTTACCTGGACGTAGAAATGTGTTGCCCACTTGGGTAAGTCATTCTTGATTGGTCCCCGTGGGTCCATGGGGACCACTGGGTGGCTGATGTGAGGCTGAGAGGAGAGAGGCGCTCACTTTCTTTCCATCCACCTCTGCCATCCTGGAGCCAGCTGGGAAGGCTAGGACTGATCAAGTCTGCAATGAGTCCCTACATGGCATAGGTCACTGTTCCCAGCTCCACCAGGTGGCCGCCAAGCCACCCCCTGACGTCCACTTGGTCTTCTCAGCATGGGAGTTTAATCCCCACCACCCGAGATTTCTCAGGGAGCCACGGACTCGGCTGGAGTGAGAAAGACTCTGCTTTCTCGGCTGCCTGTTTGCCAGAAAGGAAGGTCAGCCCTAGGCTTTTGTTTTTTTTTTTGCTTTTTTTTGGGTCACACCCGGCCGTGCTCAGGGGGTTACTCCTGGCTCCGCACTCAGGAATTACTCCAGGCGGTGCTCAGGGGACCATATGGGATGCCAGGGATCGAACCCGGGCCGGCACAGGCCGGCCGTGTGCAAGGCAAACGCCCTACCCGCTGGGCTACCGCTCCGGCCCCAGCCCTAGGCTTTCTTTACCCAGCGTTTCTAGGTACTTTGTTCTGTTTCGCAGAAAGGAAATTTCAGGAATACGCAAGCAGTGAAGTAAAAACAAATTTTATTTGGAGGCATTTAGGAAGGAGAAGGAGAGTGAGCAAAGGGAGAGAGAGCACTCGAGACGTGGGCTTCTTCAAAGGCGGGAGAGAGCCCAAGCACCCATCTCAAGAAGGGTGATGCCGGCGACACATGTGCTAGACCGAGTGCGTGCGTGCGTGTGTGTGTGTGTGTGTGTGTGTACTTCCTTTAGCAAGTTAGCTTTTATAGAGTTTCTCCAACCTGCTCCTACTTGGGGCTTCTCTCGGAGGGGCTCCAGCCTTCTCTGAGTCTGTTGGTACTGTGAAATGTCTTAACAGGCCTCTGAGCTGTCAAGGTGGGCTTTTTACAGTCTCGGGCTATTCATCTTATTACTTTCTAGGAATTCCCATGGCCACGGGCCCTTCCCTGTCTACCTGCCTACATCATTACTAAATGCAGTGGTCCTGTGCTATTTTTTATAAGAATGTTTATTGCTAATAGTATTTGAGCAGCTTTTATTAAGGAAAAATGTTCTTTTGTTTGTGTGTGTTTAGAAAGTTAATTTATGTTGTTGTAATTTCTGTGAATATGTGTAGATTTGTTCCTTTGACAGATAAGCAATAAGAAAATTCAATATGATAGAAAAAGAAAATTCAATATGGCATACATTTTCCCTTATTTTCTGTCTTAAAGTTATTGGAAATACCAACGCCATTTAAAATTTCTTCCCTTGGTAAATACTTTCCTTAGCTGATTCCTGACACCTCCTCCCCACTTCTCTCCCCACTGGCGCTGGTTTAGGAAAATCTCAATTATACCTTTAAGTTGTGAGGAACCTAAAAGTGTTTACGGAAAAAATATAAGGAAAGAGAGAGACATAGAATGAATGCATTTATTTGCATGACATGAATATATTAGGTGATCTTACCAAAAGTAGAAATTACCACAAATGTGTGGGACTCAGAGGTTAGGTAAGATAGAGAAGGGAACATGTGTGAATAAATGTCAGAAGGGCTGATACCAACATAGAACTGAGCATTAAATACAGGCAAAAAAAATGCACATGATGGCTTCTAAGTGTATGTAGTGCAACCCACAATGTGTAAGAGGGGGAAAGAGAGAGAGGGAGAGAGAGAAAATAGATAAAGAACCTGCCATTTAGGCAGGCTGTGGGAGGGAGAGGGAATTGGGGACATTGGTGGTGGGAAATGGGCACTGGTGGAGGGCCGGGTGCTGGAACACTATGTGACCGAAACCTCCAAACATGAACAACGTTGTAATTGTATATCTCAAGGTGGTATAATAAAATGTTTTAAAAAAAAATATAGTGTTGGAGGAAAAAGTAGTTTAAAGGAATCAGAAGCAGAATTAATTTATTTCTGGGAAACTTCACATTGTTCAAGCTTACCTAGTTACCGTGGGCCCTATCTAATTATCATAATTTTATTTATGTGCATGACATTAAATTTACGTAAAGTAGAACAATAAAAATATGACAGACTTTTAAGTACTAGGGAGGAGAGAGCAGATTGAGTATAAAAAGCAAATCGTTTACATGTCATCTACACATTTCAGGGAAGTCTGGGGGTAGAATGTTAACAGGAGTCACCTTAGATAACATGAAGTAGTGACATGAAAGGAAAATACTGCTGTCTGGAAACCTTAAAGGAATTCTGCTTTTAGTCTCTAAATTGTCACCGTGATGTTACTGTTCAGTGTGACTCTTCAGTCTATGATTGTGTTCGTCATTTTATAGACTTCTTTAAGCTTCGTGATTGTCCGTAGAATTAAGATGAAGGTGTGTGTGTGTGTGTGTGTGTGTGTGTGTGTGTGTGTGTGTGTGTGTGTGTGTGTGTGTGTGTGTGTGTAAATCACGTTGAAGGTTACGGATGTATATTGCTTTTCTGACCCAGTATTCATCGGACAGTTTTGAAAATAGTGAACCTGTAGCTTGTCAAATGTTCCTGAGCTCCCGTGGAACAGGCTTGAGTATAGAGGCAGACGTGCCGAAGATGTGTTATCTAACATTTGGGCTGGACCTTTGTATCCCTCAGGGCCTTTGTGCAGAATTTTAAAAATTAATTGCAAATGGGGCAATTAAAATGCTTGTTTTGAATATTTCAGGTCATTTTCTTAAATTAGAACCAAAGAAAAAATTATGTTGTATGTGGATTTGTTTTTAGTGAAACTAACCACTTTCAGATATACTATATTTTAGAGGTAGTTTAACATTTAGACACAAGTGAATGTTACTCTATGCAGGCAGCTCATTGGCTATACAGAGGAAAAACACTATCACACTAACACACTTTCAGAAGAGTGTTAGGAGTTGGTATTTTAAGGGAGATATTTCCTTTCTAAAGGCTCTTCACAAAGCTAGCTGAACACAGCAATGTCATAAATGACTTATGATATGTAACTTACTTATTCACTCTTTTTCAGAATAAGATATGTCAGGTTTTTTTTTTTTTTTTTAGAAAATCAGTTTTGCTTTGGCCTAAAATATACTTTTCACAGATAAGATAGCTATAAATTGATGCATTAAGGATAAACAGTAGCTGCCATTGGGCCAACATTTTAGTGGCAGTTCTAACTTGATTTTACTGGGTAGCCATTTGTCTTTGACTCTTTGAACTAATACTCAAAGACTATCCTTTGCTCAAAAGGATGTATGTTTCTCACAAATGATGAGTTCTCTCTGATTCCCTTGATTTGATATTTTGAAACTAATTTTGATACAGGTTACTAACAGCAGAGTTTTTGCATTCTGAATATTCAGAGAAAGATCAATGACTTTCATGACTGTAGTTCCTCAGAAAAATTTGCATGCAGTTGTGTGTGTGTGTGTGTGTGTGTGTGTGTGTGTGTGTGTGTGTGCTTGTGTTCTGGGCTATACCTAGTGTGCTCAGGACTTAAAGATTTTTGCTCAAGGATCCCACTCCTGGCAGGGCTTGGGGGACCATAGGGGGTGCGGGGATCAAACCTGAGTTCTCCATGTGCAGGTTAGCACCATCCCAGTATATACCTTATTTATAGACTTATGGGTAATAAGCATAAAAGGAAAAAATGAATTTTGGGGGGGTGGTGGGAAGGACAGTGGAGTTTGGACTATACCTGGTAGTGCTCAGGGCTTACCCCTGTCCCTGTGTTTAGAGCTCACTCTTAGAAGTGCTCAGGACCATATGTAGTACCTGGGAATGGAATCTTGGTTGGCTAAATGCAAGGCAAGTACCTTACCCACTATGCTACCTCCCGGATCCCCAAGTTGAAGTTTTATTCATTTGAAAAAAGGTTTACAGCAATGACAACAGGGTGGATAGAAAGTGTAGCAGGTGGGATACTTGTCTTGTCTGGCCTTGTACACAGCTGACCCAGGTTCAGTCCTTGGCACCACATAAGTTCTGAGCACAGTGGGTGTGGTCCCAAAGCCAGAGAGAATAATAAGCACAAAAGAAAGTCAACAAAATGAGACCAACAAACACAGCAAAATTAACTTTTCATTTTTCTTTCTAGGGTGATGTGCCTTCTGTTGAATACCTCTTACAGAACGGAAATGACCCAAACGTTAAAGACCATGCTGGATGGACGCCACTGGTGCGTTCCCACTTTCATTTTGCTTCTTCCATACTGTGTACAGCTTATGGTTGGGTATTGATTTCTGTACTGGCCCCCAACACACATAGACGCTTCGATGAACTTATGTTTTTACTAAGAGAAGTCACTTGATCACTTGATCACTTAGTTTTCAGTTGTGACAGGCAAAAAATGCCTACCTCTTGATTGATTTGCCTTTAAACATAGGAATCCAGCAACACTGCATGCTGAATTTAGCTGAGAAATACTTGCTGCAACTGGCATTAGACTCTGTTCTGCATTATTGGCATTTTATGGAAGCCACATTTTTGCTACTTGATGACCTCTCAGATTTGTTACTTGAAGCTTATTCCTCATTTAGTATTTAATATCAAAATATAAGATCATGATATTTTGTAAGCAAGAATGAATGAGAGGAGAGAGTATCTGGTCATGGGAATGTATCACAAATGATGTTTCTTATAAGAATCTCTCTCTTAGCTTCATGTTTGCCCTTTCCAGTTCTGAAAGTGTAGAGGTAGTAGTATGTTTTTGCTTATATTTGACATTTTATATATATATATATATATATATATATATATATATATATATATATATATATATATATATACATATATATATACATACATTTTTTTTTTCAATTTTGGGACCACCCTGGCAGTGCTCAGGACTGATTACTCAGAGGATCGCTCCTGGAGTGGCTCAGGGGACCCTGTGGGGTGCCAGAAACTGAGCCCAGCTTGGCTGAGTGCAAGGCCAACACACTGCCTGCTCTTTCTCTCTCAGTCTTAAGTATGGGATTTGGATGTAGCACTAGAAGTGCCCGTTGAAGTGGGAGGTGTGCGGGTGGAGCTGGAAGGGAATAGATACCTTTAGCTTTAAATGGACAATTCATCACAAAAACTGGGAGAGTCAGATCAGGTGCAAAGAAAGATTTAAAGTTGCATTTCCCTGCCAGTTGAACTGACAGGAGTGTGAATCAGAATCATTTTGTTTGGATTTCACAGCCAAGCACTCTTCCCACCCTCACCCCCCAATTACAAGTCAAATTGTAGTAAAGCTTGTTGAGGATCTAGAGAACTTCATGCCTAATTTGATTTTTTTTCCTTCTTGAAATAGATGCTAGTGGCATATCACCTAGCCTCAGTTGAAGAGGTGTAGCCCTTATACTAGAGATTTATTAGAATAAGCATAGTGGTATTTCTGTACTCATTTGACCTAAGGCAAGGTTTGCATGTGAGGGTCTTCGATCATTTCATTGTGCCATTATTCATTCAGTAAGCTCTTTCTGAGCACTTTTATTTCTGTTCTCATTGACACCAGCCCAAACCACTAATGCATTGATACAGATGGAGAGGCTTGTCTTACTAATCCTCTTGAGGCTTTGTTCCTTATGTTGGTGGTCATGTTACATACACTGCTTATGTATGGCTAATTCTATGTTGCCTTGGAGAAATCCAGCTTTTATGGATGATCTGGTTGTTGAATGTTTTCTCTTGTTTTAAATTTGTTATTATAGAGTTGTTTAAAGGTATATTTTTTGTTTTGAAAAAAAGGGTGCTGGATCCCAGACTCAAATAACCTCGTTTTCTTCAAATTACATAATCCTCCCTCACCATGTATCTGAGCTCAGACATTGCTAATTGTGACATTTGCTCTGTGCACAACCAAAGTCAATGTGAACATTTAAATAAGAACCAATGACTGAGGCTCACAAATGTTTTCCTAAAGTGCTCTATAAGTTTATTATGGCGTTGCTCATTGCCCCTCCTCATCTTTCTTATTTTGATTTAATTAGCATGAAGCCTGCAATCACGGACATCTGAAAGTAGTGGAATTGTTGCTCCAGTACCAGGCCTTAGTGAACACAACCGGGTATCAGAATGACTCCCCACTTCACGATGCAGTCAAGAACGGGCACGTGGACATAGTCAAGTTGTTGCTTTCCCGTGGCGCCTCGAGGACTGCTGTGTAAGTGTCAGAGCTGTTTGTTTCATTGGCATAAATTCCTGCGCCAAGGCCTGCCATGAAAAAGATGTCTGTTCCAACTTGGTGCCGTCTTTCCTCTTTCACAACTAAAGTTAACTCTGGCCATTATATTCGGGATTTAAGATTCTGTGTTCATGCTCTCTTGTTCTCCAGCATTTAAATATTTGAGGGAGACTGGGTCTTTTAATTTTAGAAATAATTGCTGAATTAATTTTGGAATTGGTTTTCTGGACACTTTCACTTAATTTTTCTGTTCTGTAGATTGATTAATGCTTAGTAATAAGAGAAGAATTGGAATTGCAGAAATAACTCTCTTGTATGCATCTCCATACTTGCACATTGTTTTAAATATTCTATTATGCATTTTCTTCATAGTATAGCAACCAGTAAAATATGTAAGAATTAGATGTTGGGCAAGTGTAGGCAGATTATTTCTTGACTATCACATTCTTCAAAGGCAGCTGTGGGTAAATTGTTTGGCAATGTTGGGACGTGGAGGTGCCTTAGGAGAATGCTGGCGACACATAGGTGACTCCATTTAAGCATTGCTATTGTCACGGTGTCACAAGTTAATACCATGCGTGGGTTTTATATCTATAATTTAGTTCATGTCTCCTTATATATTTTTCACTTTTTCAATTAATGAGGTAGGTGGAATGAAAATGCAAAAATTGCCTCTTTGCTTCCATTGCTTCTATATTGGCAGGAATACAGAAAGTGTCAGCCTTTAGTTACAGAGGCAAGTAAGAATCACAAAGCGCAGAGCTTCTAGGTTGTAATTTTTCAATAGGTAACCATGGAACATAATTGAAAACCAAACTAATAATTTGTTGCTGGTCATTCCTCATTCCAGTTAAAGGGTAAAAGTAACCTTTGTTTCCTAACGTGTGTCATGAGTTTGGGACAAATTCAAGGGATAGTTGTTATTCTTAAAAAGTCTTCTTTGATGTACTCATGAACAAGGTGCGAGTTATTGGTGTATGGACCGCACCAATTTGACCCCTCCTGTTGGCCTAACAAGCCGTTTTATAAAGCAACTGGTTGCTTGGGTCAGGTGAAACTGAATAGTTTCCGTTCTTGGGTTCTTAAATCAGCCATGACTGCTGTAATGAATGGAGCATGGTCAGGGCACTAGGGAATCCAACACTGATTTGTGACTCCGTTATTGATGCTGTAGCCTCAGGCAGGTTAATTTCTATGCCTTGGTGTCCTCACCTATATAAAACACGGGTCATGCTTGCTGCTTTTCTACTTCTTTAGAGCATGGTAAGGATTAATGAGCCAAAACACAGGGCTTGTCTTAGGGTTTGTGGTCCATGATTCTTCCTGGAATCCTGAAACGTATTAATATGCAAGTTGTGTGCGTGTGACAGTGAACAAGTCTTCCTTTACGTGTGCCTTCTCAGATAGGTGTGTCCTTTGAAATAGGCTCACCCAATAGAATAGCAGACATAGCTATATTTATAGCCTACCCATGTGGGATGAACCTCTCTTTAGTGACAAGGATGCACCGTAGCAGTGTTGGGCATTTGGGCCACTAAACCAATTGTTACCGTGGAATATTTGGAATGAGGCTATTTCAAAACTAGCTTGGGTGGGGGTGGGTGGGTGCTGGGTATTTTTTTTTAATTTTGCTTTTTGGGTCATACCTGGTGATGCTCAGGGGGTTACTCCTGGCTTTTCGCTCAGGAATTACTTCTGGCAGTGCTTAGGGACCATATGGGGTGCCAGGGATTAAATCCGGATTGGCTGTGTGTGAGGCAAATGTCCTCCCGCTGTACTATATCGCTCTGGCCCCAGGTGCGGGAGTTTGAGGTGCTTCTTCACATCAAGTTTACTTTCATTTCAATTATTTTATCTGTCTGTCGTCTGTCTGTCTGTCTTTCTATTTTGTGGATATGGGCTGGGCCACACGTGGTGGTGCTCATTGATCACTCCTGGCAGTGCTTGGGGACCCTATGGGTGCTGAGGTTTGAACCGGGTTGGCTGCATGCAAGGCAAAGGCGCTGCCTGCTGTACTATTGCTCTTGCCCCATATTCTCCTTTTAAAACAATCCTGACATGTTTGCAGTCAATTTTTTGTTTGTTTTTGGCCACACACCGGTCCATGATCAGGGTTTGACTCTGGACTTTGGGGGTCCCTCCTGGTGTGCTCTGATAACCATATGGGGTGACAGGAGTTGAACCTGATAGGCCACATGCAAGGAAAGTTCATTACCCATTTTTATCTCGCTCCACATTGTCAATATTAGCATGAAAAATAAAACCAAGATTTTCTCCTGTTATTTTTATCACAATAATACCTTTATTAAGTGATTTTAGGTTATATTGAGTTTATCATACTTTTTGTCTGTCAACATCATTAATAATATTTGAATGATATTAGATTATCATTCCTAAACTATGTTCATGAGAAATGAACTAGTTCCAGAGTCCCATTCACTGTCAATGGAACAAACATCTCTGAATGCAGCAGTTATGTGTACCTAGGTCGAGAAGTCAACATGATGAATGACCTAAAACCTGAGCTGCGCAGGAGGAAGAAGCGGCATGGAATGCCTTCAAAGGCATCGAAGAAATAGCTAAAAAGGACAAAGAAACTCCAGCTCTTGCTCTTAAACTCCACCGTTCTCCTTGCACTAACATATGCTTCAGAGACCTGGGCCCTATGAAAGCAGGATGAGAATGCTATTCAGGTCTCCCAAAGAGGAATCGAAAGAGCTATGCTTGGAATATAACGCCTCACTCAAGTGAAAGAAGGAATCTGGAGCTCCGACCTCCATAGCTGTTCCAGAGTCAGGGATGCTGTCTCGTTTTCCAAGGCATCAAAAAATCAGATGGGCTGGACATGTAATGCGATTTAGAGATGACAGCTGGACTAGAGCCATTACCGACTGGATCCCACGGGATGTCAAAAGATCACCTTGTAGGTGGCCGCCCACCTACAAGATGGTCAGACTTCTTCGTCAATACCCTGAAGGAACGGTTTGAGGCTCTTTGTATTCCTGAAGCAACCAGATGCCATTGGGCTACACTGGCATGTGATAGGGTCAAATGGAAATGTTACTGGCTCCCCTTCGAGCAAATCGATAAATAAGGGGATGTCAAGTGATCAAGTGATTAGATTATTAGATTCCTGGGATAAACTTTGGTGTAGTGTTTTTCTCTAAACATTATTTTCTTTGGTATAATATTCATATTATGCCCATAGCTTCTTAAGTGCGTGTAATCAGGAGTTTGTCTATCTCTTCTGTCTCTGGAACATGATGGGGCATCATGGAAATATCAACTCCTCTTCACCTGGCATCTTATCTTTTTGATAATTCACATATTTGAGAACAGTGGGAGAACTCTCCGGTTTTGGTAGTACTTACTTGAAATACAAAGGTATCATTTGTGGAAGACAGGTTGTAAATGTAAACCAACTTCCCATCAACCTGTTGAGCTTGTCCATCAATGAGGCCCGTGAACTGGACTAAGAAAGCGAAGTTGGTGTATTTGGTGATTTATCTGAGTTTTAGCAGCACGTCCAGGAATATCATCATTCTGATGTTCAGAGTTGGGCATATCGCTGAGAATCAGGGTCTGTAAGGAACTGTGGCGGCTGCTGGTTCCCATATACATCTCAGGAGATCTCAGACCTGAGACTCCAAGTTGTCCTTTATAGGCGTCCGAGTGTAGGTATATGCTTGTCTCGTGAATGCTAGAAAAATGACAGTTTTGTTCCCACATACTTGGGCGCTTTAAGCCAAAGTTGATCCATAGCATATTACACATGCAGTGTTTTTCTTTGTGCTCGGGAAGTGATGGGTGGTAGAAACCCCGGTCGTCACGCCAAGTGTAGCTGCTTCTTCCTCAGCATCGGGGAAACTTCGGCTTGACACCTTCCTAAAGCTTTAAGAATTTTTGTTTAATTCGTTTCAGTTGGAGGTAATCCAAATTTTCAGAAGTAAAGAAAGACTTTTGTAGGTTGGCCCTGGGGGGTAGATGGAACTGAAGGAAATGAAGAAAGACTTTTATAAGTTAGCCTGGGAGAGGGGAATAATCCCAGACTTAAGAAAATCCAGTCTCAGAGCTTTCTTGAATGTCTTAGAAGAGAGGGTTGAAGGATCACGATAGAAAATAAAGGTCTGGGTTTGACATGCTGTCAAGTCGCATGAGTGTGCTCGGTCCACTTTATGCGCTAAATCGTGGAGACAAGGCTCGCTAGGTATGTTTTCACAATGAAAAGAAACTGAAGACTTGTAGTCTAGCTGGTGGGGAGAGAACAGCAGCTCAGTAGTATAGTTAGAAATTTTATGGAAGACCAAGTATAGCAAAAGATAGAAGAGGAGCTTATTTATTACAAAGCGAGGTGAATTTAAAATAAGTGTTTAATACCGGTTGGAGGAACATGTTGAATATTTTTAAGATAAGCAAAGATTACTAGGAATTAGACACAAGATACTAATTGAGACTTGTTGACCATTATTTGCTGTCTTCATTTTTTTAATTAAAAAAGAAAATAACGGGGCTGGAGCGATAGCCCAATGGGTAGGGCGTTTGCCTTGTATGCGGCGGTCTGTGCCGGCCCGGGTTCGATCCCCGGCATCCCATATGGTCCCCTGAGCACCGCCGGGAGTAATTCCTGAGTGCAGAGTCAGGAGAAACCCCTGAGCATCGCCGGGTGTGACCCTAAAAGAAAAAAAAAAGGAAATAACAACAGGACTTGAGACGTAGTGGTGGCGGAAAGCCGCTTACTGTGCATGTGACTGACCTGGTCTGGATCCTGGCACCACTTCCGGTTCCCTGAGCGCCACCCGTGACAGCTCCTGAAAACAGAGCCAGGAGCTCCTGAGCTCCAGGGAGCTCTGGCTGTTTAAACCTTAGCTTTTATTTTTTCAATCTACTTTGCATTTAAATACAACATTAATAAATTTGGGCCTGAATTAATTTTTGTTTCATATAAAAATTTACCTCGAATGAGCTAAAATAAGTCGAACACTAGAATGAAAATTCTAGTTTAACCTGAGATAATGAGGAAAGGGTTCATATCTTTTATACCTTTTTGTTTGTGAATACTTAATATTGGTAACTGCAAAGTCTGTTTTTCTTCTCTACTGACCTCTCTGCATCCCAGCGTTCAGTCGAGATTAAAGTTCTTCCCATCACATAGAATCATATGAAACATACCTATGTAATTTTGATTTTTTTTTCTGGATTTTGGTTTTTTGGGCTACACTCGGTGGTGCTCAGGGCTGATCCTGAGTCTGTGCTCAGAGATCACCTCTGGTGGTGCCTGGGGTCATGCAGGGTACTGCGGATTGCACCCGGGCTGGCAAGCTCCTTACCCGCTGTACTCTCTCCAGCCCCCAGATGGGTAGAGTTTGATTTGGTACGAGGTCTGCTATTAACAGTTTTCTTGGAAGGTAGTTAAATTCCTAAGTAGAAAATATTATATGAGCCATTAGACTTATTGTTGTACTCCCTTAGTTAATTAAAAAAATCTTTGTGCAGCAGATAATTTATGCATTACAGCTTTATAAAAACATACTGCTCTTTTGAATATCTCTGTGTTTTTATAAAAGTATTGTCCTGTTGTGTTGTCTTGCTTCACAGCTAGCCAATCTGTGCTTGTAATTTAACCGCTGTTCATAAAGGATTTCACCTGCTTGTCTTGCATTAGTAAAATTGCCCCTTTTGCATATATGTTTGGAACTGAATGATCGGTACTTGCTGGTGGGGGTTAGATTTGCCAGTTTCTCTTTCAGCAGTGGTCCGGTTTAGGTGGGGCACATCTGTAGGCAAGTTTCTCTGATACGTTCTTGAGGACATAGAACATTGAAGAGTTACATCAGCTTGTTACCTCTGGTCTGCTGGGTCAGCATGTGAAACCTTCAACACCTTGGAGTACCGTTCAGTGATGCTTCCTTTCATCAGTTGTTCTGATCAAGTGCAATCTAGTGAGGAAAAGGATTTTCAGAATGGAACAGTGTGCTAACAATTGTCGAGGGTACTAATACCAACCTAGAACTGAGCATTAAATAGAGGCAAAAAGATACACATGACAACCCTTTAATGTATGTTCTGTAATCCATAGTCTGGAGGGGAAGGGAAAGAGAAAGAGAGAGAAAGGGAAAGAAATCAAGAACCTGCCATGGAGGAGGGCTAGGGGAGGGGAGGGAACCGGGGACGTTGGTGGTGGGAGATGGGCACTGGTGGAGGGATGGGTGCTGGAACACTGTATGACCAAAACCCAAATATGAGCGTTTTAATTGTATTTCTTTGTAATTGTAAAAAAAATAATAAACTTTAAAAAAAAGAAAAGGATTTTCAGAGTCATTTAACTCATACTGTTTATATTGTATACTACAGGAAATAAAAATTTCTTAGTGTAATTTTGTTATGAAAAAGACTTCTGCATTTTCTTTCTGTAAATATCCAGATTACCTGTACAAAGCACGCGTGATATACACATATTAAAATGAGGGAAAGTGAAGATAAAGGACCACACTGCTGGTGTAACTTTTGTTCACTTGTCTCTTCATTCTTTATCTATCTTCCAAAAAATATAAAACTAATAATATTAGTAGCTTGACAACTACTGAGCTTTTATACTGCCAGGCACTATTTAAATACTTTTGATATATTAATTTATTTACTCCCCACAAGCAGGGTTTCTTTATTTGTTTTTTGATTTTTTTTTTCTTTTATTTGCTTTTTGGGTCACACCTGGCAATTCTCAGGAGTTACTCCTGGCTCTGCACCCAGGAATTACTCCAGGTGGTGCTCAGGGGAACATAGGGGATGCTGGGGATTGAACCCAGGTTGGCCACATGCAAGGCTAACATCCTACCTGCTGTACTGTCGCTGTAGCACCAGCAGGATTGTATTTTTATTTTATTTTACAGATGAGGAAACAGCTATTGAGGAAACTGATTGAGGTTTTCTTGTTACCCCCTGGAGAAAGTCCAGCGCCAACTACCACTGCTCTTCTGAAAGTGTCGCACTGTCTTGAAGCCTTCCTCCCCCACTTCCCTCTCTACTGGGATCCTGTTGGTATCAAATACATTCGTATTCTCCTTTAACTTTTCTCCATTTTCATTAAAGGGACTCTGTTTCCCTCATCTTTAATTTCATTGGTTCTTCATTGACTAAAATATTTTTTTCTTAAATGCAAACTAAGACCTATGCTTACAACCCCCAGTAACTACAAATAATCAGTAAACATCTAGAAATGTTAACATTTACTCCTGGCTCTGCACTCAGGAATCACTCCTGGCGGTGCTCGGGGACCATATGGGATGCCAGGGATCGAACCCGGGCCTGCATGGGCCAGCCATGTGCAAGTGTAGTTGTCTGGTTTATTAAAAGAAATTTTCCAAGTAAAGGATTTCTTGAAAGAACCTTTTTTTTTTTTTTTTTTTTGGGTCATACCCGGCAATGCTTAGGGGTTTCTCTGGCTCTGCACTTAGGAATTACTCCTGGCGGTGCTCGGGGGACCATATGGGATCCGGTGATCGACCCTGGGCCGACACAGGCCAGCTGTGTGCAAGGCAAACGCCTTACCCGCTGGGCTATGGCTCTGACCCCTTGAAAGTACCTTTTGACTGAGTATTTGGCTTAGTGATGATGCATTATATTGGTAACTTTGATCCTACAAACATATGGACATACATTCATTTTGTTATAAATTTAAATGATACTTTTTCTAGTTACCATATATATGTGTGAATTAATACATAGATACTTTTGTATTTTAAAATAGAATTTATTAAATGCCATTGTGAGTTCAACACATTGAAAAAAAGATGGTTTACTTGTCAGTATTGGCACATAATGAAGACTTAAAACACACTCTTATGGGGAGGGGGGGAAAAACACACTCTTACTTAATATTTCAAAAACATTTTTATGGGGCCGGAGCGATAGCCCAGCGGGTAGGGATTTGCCTTGCACGCGGCCGGCCCATACCGACCGGGTTGATCCCGGCATCCCATATGGTGCCCCAAGCACCTCCAGGAGTGATTCCTAAGTGCAGAGCCAGGAGTAACCCCTGAGCATCGCGGTGTGACCCAAAAAAGCAAAAAAAAAAAAAAAAAAAAAAATTTTTATCTTGTTTTATAGAAAAATAAAGCCTAATAGTGTCACAAAATAGTACTTTGCACTAACTTAAGTATCAGAGTGCTAAAATTCCATACATAGATAAATTTTTTTGTAGAACCTGTTGATCTTTTAAGAGCAATGATTGCCCAGTATTTTAGCAGCCTCTCAGTGGTAAGAGGCAAGAATGAGTACTTAGATCTTTTGTCAGATTTGAGAAATAAATTTAAAATCTTTACTCACTAAAAGTTTTATATGGAATGCATTTCAAAAAGTATGGTATCAAATCACAGCTAATACAGTTTGAGTAGGTATGCACTAGAGAAGGGAAAATTAAATCATAACATTAAAATTTTTGTGAAGGAACAAGGAAAATAAGTCAGTAGCAATTATATTTTCTTTATAAAGCTCATGTAAACTGTGTCGGTAGTATCAAAAAATACAAACCCTGTTATCAGAACAGGTTTGCTTTGATGGGCCACGAAGAGAACTGTGCTGTCAGGAGTGGTACAGATGAAAGACATTCCTCTCCTGAATGCACCAGTTGTAAATTAAGCAGAAAAGATGTTGATGTTTTCCTGTATTCCTCCAACATCCATAATTACTTGAGTCTTTCATTGACACATCAATTTTAACTAGTAGATTCTGTGGCTTTCTATTTTCACAGCTGCATACTGACTTTCTTTCAAATGTCCTTTTCTTTGTGGGTGATTATTTGATGACTTTTCTCCTACCAAGAGCACAATAGTGATCAGATTTTGAGCCTTGATAGAACTCCCTCATGTGTTCTATCCAATTCAGTATAGATGTTCTTGTTTCCTCAGTAGCTCTTCACATTCACCGTATAGCTGTTTCTGGTACTGCGCTCAAGGACATTTTGTTTGTTAATATTTTTTTAATACCTACGTTGCTTGGCTTGGTTTATACTTCATCATCTTTATAATTTGTTGAATGCATCTTCAGTAGATTTGTAGGTAAGGATAATGTTTTCAAGTCTTGTGCACCCCTCCAGAATAGCTTGTCAGTCTTTTAAAGTGTTAAACATTTAGGTTAAAGTAGTTGGAAAATGAAGAGCATACTATTTTTTAAGTATATTTAGAAAAAAAAAATCATTTTACAGCCTCCTTGGGAATATGTTATTTTAAAGCAGCAAAGTAATTATCTTGAATCCATTGATCTTATATTAAATTATCAAGACAAAATATTCCTTATGTACTGTGGGAAAATAACTGATTTGCCATTGTTTTCAATTCATCAGTCATAATGATAGTCCTTTTGTATGAGACATGTGAGCTCTCTTTGTAGTACTATTGTTTTATAGAACAAATTTGGAGCAAGAGAAACAGTACGGGTGTTAGGGTACTAGCCCTACATATTCCATGCCCTACACTGCATATGGTTCCCTGAATCCCATCAGGGGTTATTCCTGAGCAGAGTCAGAAATGAGCCCTGAGCACAGCTAGTTGTGACCCAAGAAACGGAAGAAAGAAAGAAATCGGATTATGTGCATTTTAGATTTCTTTCAGAAAGGGAGTGAGGGCAAGATGGGAAGGAAGATAGAAGCTGATACATGTAATTAGATTTTTCACACCACTTCTGTTCGCAAAATATCAGTTTGGTTACATCCTTATGATACATTTCATGATTTCTTTTGTACCCTTATGATAAAGTAGGATTCTTCATTAGGCCCTTTTTCCCCTCGTGATGGTATTCTGATGGTGCCACCTGCAAACTTGATCCGATTTCCAATTGATACAATTGATTTCCACTTGATTCCAATTGTATCTGAATCCTGCCAGATTATGGCTCTGTTGAATGACCCTCAATAGCTCTTAACATTTTCACATTCATGTCTGGTCATACAACAGAGCCATAATCTGGGAGGATTCGGTTTGCTCCATTTGCATGATGCAGGACTGAGGTTTAATTGATTATCCTGTGACCTGTTGCATTTGTTTTATGCCATTCTCCAGTGCCAACACAGGAGGATTGTGGTGATTGAATTGTGTGATCCAAGGGAGAAGCCATGTGGTTAAAGATCACATGCTTGAAGCCTAAGTGTAAATCAGAATCTTTCAACATGGACATTTTACAAACCCGCATCTTAACAGGACAGACTTGTTTTATTGTCTAGTTTTTGGTTTAAGGTTTTTGCCAGTTGATGGTGGGAAATACTTTGATTATTAATATTTTTAATGTCTTGGAGGGCTTGTATAAAATCCGCTATAATGTTTCAGTATAAAATACACTATAGTGTCACTTGTCTTCCCATTGTTCATCGATTTGCTTGAGTGGGCACCAGTAACATCTCCATATGTCCTGTCAGCAAGCAAGTGTAACCTAAGGGCATCTGCTCCCTCCAGGAACACGAAGAGCCTCAAACCATTCCTTCAGGTCACGGGAATGAGGTCTATAATTGTTACTAGTTTTTGGCATATCAAATACGACATGGGTAGCTTGCCAGGCTCTGCCATGCGGGTGGTATACTCTCAGTAGTAGGCTCTCAACTTGTGCATTTACTGATGAACCGCAATGGGGGAGAGATCGGCTTTTCTCTTGGGTGGAGCTCTAACGAGCTGTGGAGTCGGGATGTTGAAGATGACTCCCCTCATGATGTGGGGGGGTTCCTGTGACTTCTTGAGAGGCTCTATTGGGATGGCGGGCCAGGGCTAGAACCCACCTTCCCTCCCGGGCGCTTCATGATCAGCTGAGCACATCATGTAAGCAGCTCTGCCCCATGTCTCTGAGTCTCTGGATCAGGCATACCTGGGCTTGAAACAGTCTTGCCTGTAGGGTGTGACTCCGACAAGCTGGGCTTGAGATCAAATTTTCTCTTGGGTGGAGCTCTGATAAGCTGTGGAGTCTGGATGTTAAAAATGACTGCCCTCCTCTGTAGGGGTTCTTCTGGCTTCTTGCGAGGCTCTATTGGGATGGCGGGCCAGGGGCTAAAACCCGCCTTCTCTCCCGGGTGCCTCGTGATCAGCTGAGCACAGGGAGAGCCAGTAGCAGCTCTGCCCCGTATATCTGAGTCTTTGGATCAGGCAAATCTGGGCTTGAAACAGGCTTCGCTGTAGGGTGGGACTCTGGCTATAGTGTATCAGTGTAAAGTACACTATAGTTTATTATGCTTTGTGTAAAATATGCTATAGTAAATTAAAGATGATAAGTCTTTTTTGCATTTATTTTTTAGGCATGAGACTGATGTTTCTTAAAAAGACCTTTCATAGTAAAATGTAATACATGTTTTTCTTACCTGTTTACTTTTTACTTGGTAATTTAAGACATAAAATTCATTCCTCAACTTATATTATTTTTTGATTGTCATACATTTCACTCTTTTGTGGTGCAGGTTTGTGCCACACCTGGTGGTGGTCAGGGCTTTCCCTGGGCAGGCCTCAGGGACATGTGTCATCACTTGATCACTTGATCACTTGAATCCCGTTATTCATCGATTTGCTCGAGCGGGCACCAGTAACATTTCCATTGGACCCTATTACGTGCCAATGTAGCCCAATGGCATCTGGTTGATTCAGGAATATGAAGAGCCTCAAACCGTTCCTTCAGGGTCTTGACAAGGAAGTCTGACCATCTTGTAGGTGGGTGGCCACGTGATCTTTTGACATCCCGTGGGATCCAGTCGGTAACAGCTCTAGTCCAGCGGTTGTCTCCAAATCGCATTACATGTCCAGCCCATCTGATTTTCGATGCCTTGGCAAAGGAGACAGCGCCCATGATTCTGGAATAGCGACGGAGGTCAGAACTCCGATTCCTTCTCTCACTTGAGTGAGGCGTGATATTCCAAGCATAGCTCTTTCGATTCCTCTCTGGGAGACCCGAATAGCATTCTCATCCTGCTTTCATAGGGCCCAGGTCTCTGAGGCGTATGTTAATGCAGGGAGAATGGTGGAGTCAAAGAGATGTGCCCGGAGCCGGAGGTTCTTTGTCCTTTTAGCTATTTCTTCGATGCCTTTGAAGGCATTCCATGCGGCCCTCTCTTCCTCCTGCGCAGCTCAGGTTTTAGGTCGTTCATCATGTTGACTTCTCGACCTAGGTACACATAACTGCTGCATTCAGAGATGTTTGTTCCATTGAGAGTGAATGGGGCCTCTGGAACTAGTTCATAACATGTATTATGACATGTGTCATACCAAGGATTAAACCAAGGTCAGCTGCATACAGGACAATGACTTAGCCACCATAATCTTGCCGCATTGATTGTCATGCTTCACAACATGTATGTGAGAAAATTGTGTTTGTGCTACGTGGGCCTTAGTTGAGAATGAATAAAGTGTAGTAGAAATGAGTGCGTTTTAAAATAAGCTGAGAGAGTCTGCTCTAAATTTATAGTCTTTTATATTTATATTTATAGTCTTTTCAGGTCCCCAGATACTCAGATTCTGGTGCAGGGACTTAAATTGTTTTGCTTGACATCCGAAAGCTGAAACATAGTCCACTGTGTTATACTTTGGGCAGAGAAAGAGTGTTGCCAGGCAGGGACTGGGCATTCTGACTTGGGCATAGAAGGGAATGTGAGAATACAGATTTAACGGTGTTTACCCAGTACTGACCCACAGAGCCGGACTGAACCTGGCAGTCCAGAGCCGTGTCTTTAAAGACTCGCTGTGGTTCATTCCTTAGTTTTAATTTACTTGCTTTCTTTCCCCCCTCTTCCACCAGACTCTTTCTCCAAGGTCATTATTGAGCTTATGCCCTACCTGCCCCCTATATGAAGCAGCAGATAGATTTGACACTTTGTTCTGCCTCCTCACTTGTGGACTGTGTCATTCCAGATCTGTCTTTTGGGATACATCCAGCACCATTTAGAAAATGATCTTTCTAAAAAAAATATTATTGTATGTCTTGTTTTGGGGCAGAGGAGCATCTCAGGCAGTGCTCAGGAGACCCAAGAGCCTCACCAACCACTTTTAGCAACTGGGCCAGTGGGTCACTCTTGAGCATCACACTCAAGAGTGTGATGGAGCTCTACAGTGTTGGCATTAGCTAGACCACTCCAGAGGTTCCAGGGGGGGTCTCAGGGCTGCTTCTGGTGATCAGCTGGGTACCATGCAGTGCTGAGAATTGAGCCCAGGTCCAACCACTGTGCTTTCCAATCTCCCAGCCCCTCTATTCTGCCTAAAGTGTTGTATTTTCACAACTTTAATGACCAGTGTCAAACATTGTGAAAGAAATTGTTTTGGGAAACTTTCTAAAAAAAGTTTTGGAAAGTTTTGGCATCCTCGAGTTCATGTGTAAGGCAGTGCTTTAGAAGACAAAAGTAGTGTTGTTTCAACAGTTTCTTCACAGTTTGTTAGTTAATAATTTAGAGGTTATTGAGCATTTTATTAATGAGCATTATTATATTGAGCTGTCTAATAATTTAAAGGTTAAAAATAATTATTTGACAATTAATATTCAGCATTTTTAAATTGGCCACATTGGCAAGGCCACTGGAATTACATTCTCATTTGTGAAATAACTGTATTGTGTATTTTCTAAAGTCTGTTTAGAGAAAGTCAGTGACTTATAGATTCATGCGTCCTGAGAATTCTGCATTAACTGTTCCTTGAACCATACTAGTTTGGTCTCTAATAACTTATGATTATTCTGATAGATTATAGTGTATATACATATTAAAATTGATTTGAAAAGTATCCTGCTCACTACATTTTTAACTAATTTGACACGTGGCATTGTTTTTATGTTAGTGGAGCTAAATGCCTATGGTGTGGATTTATCTGATTTCTGTATTTGTTCATATAGACTAAAGAGCCTATAATAGCTAGAGCAAATGATTTTTATTTGCATTTTAGAACATCTCACCCACAGTGGTTAATGATTATGAAGGCATTATTTAAAAGAACTTGAATACAAAAGATTAGAAACTTGTGTAAAAAAATTAAAGTGTAACAATATATTTAAAAATATTGGATTTGATGTCAGATAGAAATTTTACATCTTTTTTCCCATTGAGTTTAGCAGCTTGTGATACTTGATCTTTCTGTCGTTCGTGATTCAGAGTCATTTATTTTAGTAAAAATTGGGTCATTAAGGAAGTTGAAAAGTTGTTCTGCTAGGCATCTACTTAGTTAATAATCAGGTCACACATTTTATTTACTTAAATCCATCTGCACTTATTTTACCAGTAACATATTTGGTCTGCGGCCTGTGGATTATGCAGACAGTGAAAATATGAAATCACTATTGCTGCTCCCGGAGAAGAGTGACTCATCATCAACTAGCCATGGCTCAACGGTAAGTATGGATTTAGCTTAGGGGAGTTATATCTTTTATTGAAATGGGCTATGGAAACAACATAGTGGTGAAATTTCCAGTTAGCAAATTACTTTCCTTGGCCAAACAGTTATTGAGCACTTCTTGTGTACCAGCTACCAAAAATTCAGAGACATATTTGGAATGAATTCATCCACGCTTTTTTTCTTCACATTTTGGGTCATACCCAGTGACACTAGGTATGACCAGGGGTTACTCCTGGCTCTTCGCTCAGGAATTACTCCTGGCGGTGCTCGGGGGACCATATGGGATGCCAGGAATCGAACTAGGGTCGG
This sequence comes from Cryptotis parvus, assembly GCA_021461705.1. Classification (NCBI taxonomy): domain Eukaryota; kingdom Metazoa; phylum Chordata; class Mammalia; order Eulipotyphla; family Soricidae; genus Cryptotis; species Cryptotis parvus. The sequence goes on from JAJIBD010002046.1 coordinate 183,150, forward strand.
CCACGTGCAAGGCAAATGCCCTAGCTGCTGTGCTATCACTCCGCCCCACATCCACACTTTTTATTGTTCCCCCCCTCATATCCCGTTATTTTTGGCAGCACTCACATTCCAATGTAATCAATATGGGTAGTGGGACCGCTAATACTCAAGCAACGTGCATCCTCATGAGAGACAGGAAAGAGATTGTAAATATGGAGGCTCTCCAGGCATAAACTCTTCAGGCAGAAAAAATAAGATGATTTCAGGAACTGATAATGCTTTGAGAAGACTTTGTTTGTGGTGTGGACTCCAGAATAATCACTGCTCAAGCTGTGGCTATTAAGGAGAGCCTTAATAAACAAGCTCATATTTATCTCAACATCTGGAGGATAGTGAGACAGCAGGGTTAATATCTGGAGAATAAGTGTTTCAGGCAGCAGGAACCACAGTACAGGCTTGAATAAGTCTGTATCCTTAATGCAGAAGATTGGCATGTTTGAAGGTTAGAGAGAAGGTTATTGCTAGAGACTAGTGGGTATCCTAGAGTAATGGGAAACCACTGAAAGGATTTAAAGCAAGGGAATGACATGATTTGATTTATGCTTTACAGAGCTGATTTGATTTATGCTTTAAAAAGTTCACTTTGACTGCTTTGTAATAAAGACGCTGAATGGCGGGGGCCAGAATGAAGCACTTAGAACAGTTTCATTGTGACAATAGGAAAGAGAGACCATAATGACTTAGATTCAGATAATAGCAGTAGAGAGTATTGGAAGTCGTGAGGTCTGGTGTGTACGCTGAGTTCAGAACTTCGTGATGGATTATATGTAGATGAAGTGGGGAGCGATTATAATCAGTATGAGCAGAGCAAGTGGAGTAATAATGGTGTTGTGGGCTGCTACAGAAAGGAATTTCAGAATTTTCTTTTGTTTGTTTCTTTGTTGTTTGGTTTTTGGGTCACACCTGGCCATGCCCAGTGGTTACTCCTGGCTCTGCCCTCCGGAATTACTGCTGGCTGGCAGTGCGCAGAGGAGCACATAGAGTGTTGGAAATCAAACCCGCTGGGCAGCATATGAGGCTTGTGTCCTACTCGCTCTACTATCTCTCCAGCCCTTGACGTTAATAGTTTTCTTTACCAGCTATTTGTTGGTTAATAGACATCCGATGGTGACCGTGAATAGACAGTTGGATGTTCAGGTCTGAAGCTTCGGAGAGGTACAGGCTCGAGATAAAGAAGGAAGGAAGTGTATTCCTTAGGGGTTTGTCAATTATTAGCAAATTTGGATGTAAGAGATTTCACTGCATGCTGTAATGTCTGACAGAGGTGTCCCACTCAGAAAAGAAGTAAGAAGCTCACTTCAGGGGGCTGTCAGGGTAAGCAGCACAGGAAAGGTGATGAAGATGCCCTTTTTTTTTTTTTTTTTTTTTTAAAGTATTTTATTATACCACCGTGAGATATACAAATAAAAAGATATACAATTAAAAAGTTCATGTTTGGGTTTTGGTCATACAGTGTTTCAGCACCCGTCCCTCCACCAGTGCCCATCTCCCACCACCAACATCCCCGGTTCCCTCCCCCTTCCCCAGCCCTGCTCCATGGCAGGTTCTTTATTTCTTTCCCTTTCTCTCTCTTTCTCTTTTCCTTCCCTTCCAGACTATGGATTACAGAACATACATTAAAAGGTTGTCATTTGTATCCTTTTGCCTCTATTTAATGCTCAGTTCTAGGTTGGCATTAGTACCCTCGACTATTGTTAGCCCCCTGTTCCATTTTCTGTCTTACCTAAACTCTGACTCCCACACGTTTGTGATAATCTCCACCTTTGACAAGACCTCCTGATATATGTTTCACTTGACCTTGGATATTGGTATCATAATATGTACATATATATTTATGCCATGCAAATAAATGCAGTCATTCTGTATCTGTCTCTCTCCTTCTGGCTAATTTCACTCAACATAATCTTCTCCATGTCCATCCATTTATAGGCAAATTTTATAACTTCATTTTTCCTAACAGCTGCATAGTATTCCATTGTGTAGATGTACCAAAGCTTCTTTATCCAGTCATCGATTTTCGGGCACTCTGGTTGCTTCCAGATTCTGGCTATTGTGAATAATGCTGCTATGAACATAAAAGTAGGGATGGTGTTTCCGCTGCGTATTTTTGGTTTCCCAGAGTAGATTCCCAGGAGTGGTATGGCTGGGTCAAATGGGAGTTCAATTTCTAGTCTTTGGAGGAAAGTCCATATTGTTTTCCAGAAAGGCTGTACCAGCCGGCATTCCCACCAACAATGGATGAGTGTCCCCTTTTCCCCACATCCACGCCAGCACTTGTTGTTCTTGCTCTTTTGAATATGTGCCAGTCTCTGTGGTGTAAAGTGGTATCTCATTGTTGTTTTGATTTGCATCTCTCTGATGATTAGTGATGATGAGCATTTTTTCATATGTTTTTTGGCCATTCGAATTTCTTCCTTGCTGAAGTTTCTGTTCATTTCTTGTCCCCATTTTTTGATGGGGTTGTTTGTTTTCTTCTTGTAAAGTTCTACCAGTGCCTGATATATCCTGGATATTAACCCCTTGCCCCCTCTCACCTCTTTTATTCAATATAGTACTGGAAGTACTTGCCATAGCAATCAGAGAAGAAAAGGACATCAAGGGCATCCAGATAGGCAAGGAAGAAGTCAAGCTATCATTATTTGCAGATGACATGATATTATACCTAGAGAACCCTAAACTCTCTACCAAAAAACTCCTAGAAACAATAGACGCATATAGTAGAGTGGCAGGATACAAAATCAACACCCAAAAGTCAGTGGCTTTCCTATATACAAATAGCGAAACAGAAGAAAGGGATATTAAGGAAACAATTCCATTCACAATTGTGCCACAGAAAATCAAATACCTAGGAATCAACTTACCCAAGTATGTAAAGGACCTGTACAAAGAAAACTACAAGACACTGCTCCAAGAGATAAAAGAGGACACAAGGAAATGGAAACACATTCCCTGTTCATGGATGGGGGAGAATCAACATTGTCAAAATGGTAATACTCCCTAGAGCTCTGTACAGATTCAATGCAGTCCCTATAAGGATACCGATGACATTCTTCAATGAAGATGCCCTTTAAGCCTTTAAAGGTAAATGTTTCAGCAAGGTATTGTTATAGAATGTTGTTGATTGCAAATGAAAAACAGCCAGGAAGCTTTTACTCAAGTGCTTAGGAGACAAATGTAAAAAGATAATGCCAATATAAAGTAGTTCCCTTTTGGTAGCTCAGGAGTTAAGGCGACTTGCAGCAGCCCAATTCTTACTGACTTGACTTTGCCATCCTCAGTTTGGCAGCTTAGACCTCACCAAACTGACCACCCATAGTTAATTGGCCATAAGAAATGTTCTTTTAACGGGTGACTTAAAACTCAGGTGCCTAGGGTGAGAGATAGTGCAGGGTGAAGGTACCGCCTTGCACAGTGGTCAAGCCCTGTTTGGTTACTGACAACCCATACAGTTCCCTGAGCATGGCCAGGCACGCAGAGCCAGAGTAATCTTGAGCGTTGCTAGTCACAATCTCCCCTGCCTCCCGCCCTCATTCTCTCACTGTGAAAAGATAAAGAATCTAAAAATATACTCCGATGTCTTAAATTTGGGGCCAGTACTCATCAGTTAGTCCCATACTAAAAATATCTGTAAATTGACATTTATTTGAACATAAACTCTCCTGGCAGAATATAGCCTAAGTGATCATTTGCCAGTGTTCCTTTTACATAAAAGCTGGAGAAGGATTATTTTAAACGTGCCGTAAATAAAGATATCTTGATGGTATTCTTGGATCTTAGGAGAGCAGTGCCCTTCATGAAAGAGGAAAATGATTATCCTTTTGATTCAAATGTCCTGCTCTGCTGTGATTTTGATTCAGAGCTTGAAACAGACTTTCTGCCCATCACGTGGATATGCCTTGTACTATCACAAGTATCACTATTTACTATCTGGTGTCCCCATTATTTACTATCTTACTGGTGGACACTTTGGCTAAGGAGAAAGCAGTGGATGATTTAAAACACCTAAATTGAAAGGAAGTATGTTTGTTGTTGTTTTGGCATCATGGCGTCACACCCACTGTGCTCAGGGTTTGCTCTTGGCTCAGAGTCCCTTGGTGCTGAGCATGGAACCCAGCTTGGCTACTTGCAAGGCAACAGCCTTACTCTGATACTTAATGGCTTCCCTCTGTAAGAATGGCTTCAGTACTTAAAATCTAAGCTTTGAGAAGTCTTTTCATACCAACTACCATGCTTCCTTCACTCATTGTTTTCGGCCTCACGGGCTGCCTGGCTGCCTTGAAAGCTCCAAACGGGGCATCTTTCAGCTCCTTTGCACTACCTGTACTCTGCCAGGTTGAATGTTGCATCCAAATGGTGGCTTCCTCGCTCCCTGCGTGTCCAGCTCAGCTTACATCGTGTAATATGTTATGTGTATATCAGGAAGGGCACTCCTTATGTATTGCACATAAGTGCAGGTCTGTATGTATACACACATAATGTATTCGATGATATGAGTGATATGATAAAGCAAAGGGGTAGGGCTATAAAAAGTATTTATATATCTAAACATATGATTTTATTTGATTGTTTTCTCCTTGCTAGTTGAATATAAACTGCTAGTGTTGCATTTGCTCTTTTGTAGCCCAGCCTCCAGGAAGATTGCCCGCAGACTCTGGGTGCTGGGGGCTGGCAGAGAAGGGAGAGAGAGAGAAAGAGAAATGCGTGAGTGGGCTCTGAACCACCTTTCCTGATACAGAGAGAAGGGAGCGAGAGAGCGAGAGAGAAGACAGAGAAGGGAGAGAGAGAGAGAAAGAGTTATGCATGAGTGGGCTCTGAACCACCTTTCCTGATACATGTTTGCCCCTAAAATAAGCACAAATGTTTGGTAGCTCAGTGTGAAATTCTTTAAATCAGTAATTTGCCAGCTAATGATGTAGCCTGCTATAGCTTGCCCAGGTAAGGTGAGGAGTGATAAGTGGGTAGCGGTTGAATTCTTTCATTTCCTAGTTAGAGGTTTTGTTTCCAAGGAAGAAAAGCGGTATTGGAGAGTACTTCAGGTCTAGGGAAGCAAAAGCGGCGAAGCGGAGCTCCGAGAGCAAGCTCTAGACGGGAAGACTTAAGCAGGTCGCCCTGCTGCTTTCCTAACTTCGCAGCCGGGAGCCCCTGGAGAAGCATTTTTATCCTTTCAGTGCCAGGATTGAAAAGTTTTAGAGTTAAAATTAGTTTTCATTGTTTTCGAACTACACCTGGTGGTTGGTTCTCTCTCTGTGGGTACTGTTGGAGTGATGCTCCTGGGTCACTCCTGGCTCTTCTTGTGGGGGTCCTTGGGTGCAGGGATCCGGTCGTTTGCATGTGTGATGGGAGTGCCCAGCCCTGTGAGCTGTATGCTGTCCTTATAATTTGTAAAAGCTATTTCTGAAAACCTCTAAATTTGCTAATTTCAGATGATTTAATTTATCTAAGAAAATGTTCCTATCGAATTATGCCTCAAATAAAATGTGTTTACCAGTGTACATAATGTCTCGTTTCTATAAAATCTGGGTTATTGACCCTTTGGGCTGCTCTTTAAATGTCTTTCAAAGCTCGGGTTTCAGAGACATCTGCTTCCTTACACTCAGTAGATGCGCTTCCACGCCCTGCCCCAGATCAGACACGTGGCTTTGGCAGCTGTTGGCTTTATGTTTGTGTTTTTTAATAACATTTCTTAACTATAAGAAATTAGTGCCAGTTCTGTCTTTTGGGGCTTTTTTTTTTTCATTCCAAGTAAAACACTATGAGGGAAAAAATGATTGACCCACTTTGGTGCTTTCCTTGGGTTGGTAGAAATAGTATCGCATGCTATATTTAGAATGGATATCTTCCCTCTTGTATTGTGCATAAAACTGACTTAGCTGAAGTGGAGTTACATAAATTAAATGTAACGTGCTCCGCTTAGAACTGTTTTTATGCCACTTTATTTGTATAACTGACAACACTTTGAAATACTTTTTCTAATATTAGCCTAAAGTAATTGAGCAATCCATAAAGTATTGAACTATTTTCATGTTAAGGAGTGTTTGCAATCTTTAGATTAGACATGGTTATATGGTTTAACAATGCAGATACATATATATGTATATATACATATCTATACTTTATATATGTTATATAACATTAAATTTTGTATATATGTATATATACATATATATGAAATGCTATACTAATGTTTGTATCATAAGTGTACCATGACCTGCAAAACTTTTGTAATGTTCCTTACAGGAAATAAGTAACTTAGGCAAGTGGAACTTTTAAGTGCTAAGAGCTAACATCATAAAAAATATGTTAGGAATAAAACTTGAAGTGGCTTATATACATCCTTGTTTAATATATAGTAGACACATCCTGAATGAATTCTTGAGATACCAGTTGTGTATGGGCTTAGACGACAGTTTAGATGCAGCATTACTGTTGGGCATCTAGCTACCTAAATTATTGCTGCTCCTCTGCCAAGTGACTAAATACCAGCTACACTGAATCAAGTTACTGAACTACCCTAGTGATCACTTCAGTTTTGTTTATGGTCTTCAGACCTTCAAGAGCCCAGAAGTCCGGTGTACCTATAGTCGGACTCTTTGGAGGATTTCATATCTTATATTTGAAAGATTACATTTTTTCCTTGAATACATTAATTATTCAAGGAAATCAATGCTAATTTATCTTACCTTCTTTGCTGTAACGTTGCTTTTATTTCATAAAATAACTTTTGACAGAGTCTTATTCCATTACTATGTAGTAAAGTCTATTAAAATTCTCCTTGCTGCTTTTGAAGACAGTATTCCATTTTTGGTTATTGCTGCATTTTTTTAACATTTTTTTTCTCCTAATTTTTGTTTCTGCTTTGAGTCACACCCGGCAGTGATCAGTGCTTACTCCTGGCTTCAGGGATCAAAAGAGAGGAACCTGGGGTACCTGCTATTAAGGCGGGTGGGGGACGGGAGGGGAGGGGGTACATTGGTGGTGGAAATGGGGCACTGGTGGAGGGATGGGTGCTGGAATACTGTATTACCAAGAACCAATTAAGAACACCTTTGTAATTGTATGTTTCACGGTGGTATAATAAAAAAAATTAAAAAAAAAAAGTGATGCCAGGGATTGAACCTAAGTTGCCTGAATGAAGGACTGTGCCTTACTTGTTGTAGCATTTCTCTAGTTCCTTCTAATTTTTAGTGCTGTTCATTGTTGCCTTTACACAGATTTTCATTGTCATTTTTAGTTTTCTCTAAATTCCAGACCCTTGGTAATTTTGTATATGGATACCATAAACTTTAAAACTGTAACATCTACGTAAACTAAACTAAAAATACTAGGTTTTGTTAGAGCTTTACTTTTTTCTTGGAGTGGCATTGATACTGCTATTGGTGGACTTGATTCACCTTCTGTTTCCTCTTATGTTTTTGTTTTGTTAGTTTTTGAGTTAACTTTTGATGGTAAAGATCTTACATACATCTTTGAGATGAACACTGTATTATGGAACCATTACTATTCTTTGTATTTTTTTTAACATGCATCTTATTTTAAATGCACCAAGTTGAGGTTAACATTACTGTAGTAAATTATTAGAGGAAGGATACTTAAAACGGAATTTAAAAGCTCATTGGTGGAGTTGGAACAATAGTACAGCAAGGAGGCTGTACTATTGCATGTGACCCATCCCTGGCAACCCTGGTATCCTGGTTCAATCCCTGGCACCCCATATGGTTCCCGAGCACCAGCAGATGTAACTCCTGAGTGCAGAGCCAGGAGTAACCACTGAGCATCTCCAGGTGTCACCCAAAAAGCAAAATTAAATAAGTAAATAAATAAACACAATCAGAGCATTCCTTAAAAAAAGACTCACTGGTCATAGAGTGAATTTCTAAAATCTTGAGAGACTCTTTTTGAGTTAGAGATCTATCCCAAGGAGTGTTTTATTAAGTGGAAAATAGGAAATAGGAACACAACTCTTTAAATACGTTGAGCATTAAAACTTTGAGTGATGAGCCAGTGGGATTATTCAGAAATGCTAAAGTAAGCTAAGTAATGAAGTTCCTGGTTAGACTTATCTAGTGAAACTGAATTTACCTTCATTCCCTGGTTTTCAAATGTGTTTAATGCTGTCGCATCTGCCTTTTCGTTACCAGATAAACACTGGTCAGCGCAGGAGTGGCCCTCGAATACTTATAGGCAGTGGACTCTCTTCAGAACAACAGAACATGCTCACTAAACTTGCAGCAATTCTTAAAGCTAAAAAATGTGCTGAGTTTGATAGTACAGGTGAGGATGTTTATTTGTTTCTGGTAGAAAAAAATTCTAATGTGTTTTACTATAGATATGCTCTTACATAAATTATATATGGTTTAACCGTTGGGATATGGCTATAGAGTTTGACTCTTGTAATAAATCTAAAGTGTTTTTGTAAACTATTTATAGGCTTAATTGAGTTCTGAAATGTAAAGTTTAAAGCTTTGCCATACTTTAGGACAGAATAATTATATGTCAGAAGGACAAGTCAGTGAGTTTGCTAGTGACAAATCGTGGTAGACTTGTAGTGCTTTCTGTTGTTAGTTCCAATTTGAAAGTAAAAGAAAAAAAATTTGTATTGGCTAACGTGCCTTTAAGAAAATATGGTTCATGAACTGATTTTTTTATGTTGCTGTGCAGGCTAGAGAATGAAAAAAAGACATCATAAGATGTCCTTTTTTATCTTAAAAAAGATGTTGTATTTAATATACCTTAAATATAAAGATGGTTAAAGAGGTGTCAGGTTTGTGTAGTACAGACTAACTGGTTATTGATAGCAGACTCAAGAATTATTTTGTTTCTTCTAACTTGTTTTTTTTTTATTCTTTCTAGTAACTCATGTCATTGTTCCTGGTGACGCAGTTCAAAAGTACTCTGAAATGTATGCTTGGGATTCTCAATGGATGCTGGATTCTAAACTTTGAATGTAAGTACTAGATTTGTGTGAATTAGAAAATAAATTTACTAGACTGATTTTTTAAGAAAATACAGTGTATTTCAGTCAGTAATTATCCAAGGAATTTTGACTACTATCCTTATCTTTTGCTCTGTTATTACACTGTGAGAAGCTCATTAGAAATTGGTCCTGGGTCACACCGGTTGCTTCTTACTCTGAGCTTGACTCGCTCCCTGCGGTGTGTGGAGGAGCACGCGGTGCTGGGGTTGGGATCTAGCGGGATTCCGTGTATCAGGCCACACCTTCCCGTTACACCGTCCTCCCAGCCCAAAGCTTGTCGTGTTAAAGGTAGCAAATGCTCTGGGAACGTCCATAGTATGTTCTGTCTTTTTTAACTGTTATTCCACAATACCAGCTATTGTGCCTAAACAATCTGTATGACTGTTCAGTTATGTTTAACTCAGTAAACTCATGTTTTAGAGATGTTACTACAAAATATTGTTTTCATATTATTGCTTTCACATTATTAGTTCTAAATTTTCTTAGCTAATCTGGTATATTTTGGGATGCTGTTTGGACATTCAGATTATTTTGTACTGTATTTCTTCACATAGTCATCACCACTGTAGAATTGTCTGACCCTGTGTTTTCAGTTCAAAAGTTGGTTTATAACCTTAAAAATAAAAAGGCAAAGACAAAAGAAACATCCCATACGGCCCAAGGAGATCAGTCGTGTGCTGGAACTCTTTGTAAGAGCTATGCAGGTTCTGATCCCTGGAATCAGCTGTCCCCCAGCGAATCTCAGCAGATGTGCTAGGTGAAGTCCAAAATCAACAAGAAGTCCAGCTTTATCTATTACTTTCACCCCACATGTTTGCACCCCTATCCACAACATGACATAAAGTCTTTGCTGCTGATGTAACTGTGGTGAAATGCTTTAGTTCCTGGTTTGGTGTAAGGCAATTCACTGCTGTTGTCGAAGCTCCTGCTGAACAGGTGTCTCTGTTCCCTGCTTCTAGGTGGTCATCAGATGTCACTACCTTCAGAGCTCCCTTTCGTCTGTCTTTGAACTCAGGTTTATTTGTGTTTCTGATCTTGGATTATAGGATTTAAAGTTTCACTTGTATCACTTGTCTTTCCATTCATCGATTTGTTCAAGCAGATGCGCCAGTAACATCTCCACTTGTCCTTGTTACTTGCTAGTACAGCCCAAGGGCCTCTGCTTGCTCCAGGAACATGAAGAGCTTCAAACCATTCCCTCTGGCCATGGGAACGAGGTCTATTATTATTACTGGTTTGGGCATATCAAATGTAATAATAATAGTCCTCATTCTATTATTTAAAATTTTTCTTAAAGTTTAAGAAAAATAAATAAGCACATGCAGGCAGGGTCATTTGTAATCCTCAGTAGCTAAAGTTTCTACTTCAGATCAGGCGGTTGATGTAGATCATGGAGCAACTCTTGTTTTTGTTTGGGGATGCACGTGCCAGTGCTTAGGGAGGACTCTGTGTCCTGTACCACCACGCCTGGCTGGTACTCAGGGACTGTATGCAGTGCTAGGGATGAATGTGGGTTGACTGTTCAAGGCAGGCATCTTTCTCTCTGTGTTATCTCCCTTTATGAATATAGTCTTTTTTAAAAAAAAAATTTTTATTATACCACCGTGAAACATACAATTACAAAGGTGTTCATAATTGGTTCTTGGTAATACAGTATTCCAGCACCCATCCCTCCACCAGTGCCCCATTTCCACCACCAATGTACCCTTCCCCTCCCGCCCCTGGCCGCCTTAATAGCAGGTACCCCAGTTTCCTCTCTTTCTCTCTCTATCTCTCTCTCTGTCTCTGCATCTCTCTCTCCCTCTTATTTTACACATTGTGGCTAGCCCTGCAGATATTTAGAGTTTATCACTTAAGTCTCTTTGTGTATATTCAGTGGTGAGTTTTAATCTGCCATTACCATTTCCCCTATTTAGTAAAACACTGGTATCTATTTATATCCTATTAATGAATGCAGTCATTCTATATCTGTCCTTTTCCTTCTGACTAATTTCACTCAGCATGATAGACTCCATGTCCATCCATTTGCAGGTAAATTTCATAATTTCATCTTTTCTGACAGCCGCATAGTATTCCATAGTGTAGATGAACCACAGTTTCTTTAGCCAGTCCTCTGTTCTCGGGCATTTAGGTTGTTTCCAGATATGAATATAGTCTTGATGATGTTGAATATCTTGGTATCAGAGGTGACTTGCATTACACATGTCAGCAGATGTTACTAAATTACTTACATAGACCTCTACATACTCAACACACACATATCCATGTTTAACTGATGTAATTTGATTCATCTGGATGGATTGTATAAAATTCTTGGCTTTCATATTCTTTCAAGTTTATAAAATGTTACCAGTGGACATGGGAGGAGCAGTCTACATTATTTCATTGTGAATGCCTTTGCAGCCTCCTCTGAATTTATAATTATTTTAATTAAAAAAGTTGGGAAAGCAAATTTGCTACTTTAATGAAACTTTCTAAGGAGGGAGTGCTGGGTTAGAATGAATTGGGTCCCCCCCCAACTTTGTTTTATGTCTTTGTGCTTTGAAGGTTTTATGGGAAGAATGCTTGATTTATCAAGATCTTAATTATATTATTTAATCTGTGGCTTGGAGTTAATTTGGTTTGTAAAATAGTTTTACTTTAGCAATTGATATGCACGTCCTCTCTGATGCAGCTACCGCTTTCCTGCTATGATGGGTGTCTGCAGTCTGATCGCCCTAAGAGGCCAAGACTGGCTTGTCTCCGCCATCTGTCGCCATCAATCTCTGTGATCAGCATCTGCCAGTCATGAGTGGTTTAAGTAGTCTGATCAGCATTTGAACTGACTGCCCATTTTCATAGAAAATAAAGTACCTCTTTGTCTCACTCTGCTCTTTGGAACTTTCTTTCCCTTTTCCAATCCATAGCAAGTTTTACTGAGCCTCAAAGTTTAAAAATTGTTTTAAATTGGTTCTATTATGCATAAGCTTTTGCACTGAGCCTGTGCCAGAAACCTTGCCTATGGGTATAGGAAGGAATAGATTTTCATAATAATTTGTCCTCAGTAATAAAGAGGCCCTGTAAAAAATGTGAATGTTAAGTCATTCACCACTTAACTTGTGGTCTTGTTCTTCCAAATGTGCTGAACTTGCATCTGGTTGCAGATACAGGCAGCCCGATTCATTCCCATAAAACCTGCCTTCTTCAAGAAATGGAGCTTTCATCACTTTAATGGTGTAGCCATGTCATTTTTATAGAATCTCTGATATACTCAAGCTGGCTTAATAGTGTGTTATTTGGTGATTCTCACAGAAGTGAGTAACATACACTGATATCAGTGGTTCGTGCAGGATAAGGGATGGATGGAATCTTATTGAAGTTCATTTCTCCGTATTTTCTCATACACTTGGCGCAGTTGTATCACTGGTCTTCCGTTGTTCATTGATTTGCTCGAGCGGGCACCAGTAACGTCTCCATTCATTGGGAATGAGGTCCATTATTGTTTTTGGCATATCGAATACCATGGAGTAGCTTGCCAGGCTCTCCCATGGCTCTGGGTTCATCCCAGGGAGCCCAGTCTTTTTCTTTGTCAGACCATCAACCATTACCCTGCAACCTGCCCCTCAAGGTGTTGCAGGTGTGGCTGTGGTGCCCAGCTGCATACTTTTATGAAAATTGAAATAGTGTAAATATATGGTATATATGTGAACTGAAAAACAAAGAATTAACAATTTAGTAATTCCGTTTTTAGCAAGTTGCATTTAGCAAGTTGCATACCAGAAAGTCCTGAAAAACTAAGCTTTTTAAGGCTATGACTGAACTGTTGCTCCTTGGCTTTTGGCTTTTTGCTCTTTGGCCTTTCGCTCCTTCTTTTGGGTAGGACTCCTCTCGGGTGAGATCCTCTCTTTGGTGGGAGATTCAGGCTCTTTTGTATGGTCTAAGTTCGGACCAGAGCTAGAGTTTGTTCATTATATTGGAGTGCTGTGAAAGAGCTTTTTGCACTTTAAAAGCCTTTTTTGGAACTGCACCGGACTCGTGAGTTTTCATCTGTTCCCCGGCGTCCTTGGAGGCAGAAGAGAACTTCTGTCCTGACACTGTCGGGGACCCGGCAGCATCCCGGCACAAGTGCCTTATATATCTTGGATATTAATGTCCCCTTATCAGGTTCTGAATTCAGGGATCACTCCTGGTGGTGCTCAGAGGACAATATGGAAGACTGGGACTTAAACCCAGTATATGTGCTGCCGAGCGAGAGACTCACAGACATGGGGCAGAGCTGCTACTTGCTCTCCCTGTGCCCATCCGCTCACAAGGCACCCAGGATGGCGGGCTCTAGCCCTGGTCCACCACCCCAGCAGAGCCTTGCAACAAGCCAGATGACCCCCCGCTCCATGAGGGCCTCCATTTTCTACATCCGGACTTCCCTCTCATCAGAACTCCACCCAGCAGACCAGCCTATCACAGCCCGGCTCGGCGTGGCCATGCTGCGCGGTTCATCAATAAATGCTGGACTTAGAGATGACTACAAGACTATGCTACCTGCACGGCAGAGCCTGGCAAGCTACCCGTGTTGTATTTGATATGCCAAATACCAGTAACAATTATAGACCTCATTCCGAATGGATTGAGGCTCTTTATGTTCCTGGAGCAAGCAGGTGCCCTTGGGCTCTACTAACATGAGACAGGACATATGGAGATGTTACTGGTGCCTGCTCGAGCAAATCGATGATGAACGGGAAGACAGTGATACAGTGACTGAGCTGTTGAGCTGGAGAATTATCTGGATGATGGCTGCTCTCTCAAGCATATTTCTCCAGGGGCTGCATTTGTCCAACCATCCCCTCACTTTTCCATTTCTCCATATTTTCTCATACAAAGTCCTAAGCAAAGGAGGGTAGGCTGTGAGATAAATACTTCCCATTGTTCCTGGCTCTAGGAAAGTAAGTCAGGAACTCTCATACCTTCTCTCCCAATGCATATTTCTCAAGGGTTTCTATATTATTCTTACTGTCAGTCATCTCATGTTAATTGTATTATTTTTTTTATTATTTCGTTTTGGCGGCCTCCCAGTTCTCAGACAACTGTGCTAACCGTTCCTCGCTAGGATGAAGTTTGTGGTTGGTTCTGTGGGTTCCTGAGATGGCTCGGGGCAGTGATGTTAGGTACCCTTCTGGACTGCCTCTGGCAGTGATGGGGATTGTGTTGTGCTGGGGGTCAAACTAGGCAAGTCATGTGTCTCAAGCCATGTAGACAAAGTCTTTACACATGACTTAACTGCGTAGAAGCTTTAATGTTTTGTCTTGGGCTATATGATTGGTGCTAGGGATTACTCCTACCTTGGAACTAACAGGTTACTCCTAAAGTGCCTAGGGGACCATGTGTTTGATCCACTTAACAAATTAGATGTTTAAGTAAGTTGAAAGAAAATAAAGGTCTATTTAGATAAAATTTAGCTCTGGGAAGCATCCTGTGTGATTTGTCCCATAGTATCTTAATTGGTTAATATCTCATTTTCCCACTGTATATGTAGAGTATCTTCTAACATCAGTAGACATAGCATGAAGGCACTGAGAATGCTTTCTGCACTGTTTTACCAGCCACCGTGTCTCATCATTTATTTTATAGGCTTGCATTTGTATTGTACAGAAATTGTAGTTAGAGTGAAGGTCCTTCTTTAAGAAAAACTGTGAAATTAAGCATCACACGTAGTTCTGATATTACTTTTTCACAGGTGTTATCTCTGCATAAGGGTTAGTTTTAGTAATTAAGAAGGTGAGTAGATTGAAGGAACCAAAAATATTTCAATAAATTCTTTTTTTAAGAATTTTATATTTTGGGGGTCACACCTGGTTTTGCTCAGGGCATACTCCTGGCTCTGTGCTCAAAGTCACTCCTGGCAGGTTCAGGGGACTGTAGCGGATGCTGGGGATCAAAACCAATTGGCTTTATGCAAGCGACCCCCTACCTCCTTCCAATCTGCTTCTGCATTTTCCTTCTGACCACCCCAAGTTCTTTAAAAGAAGAAACTCTTAGACTATAAATAAGGTGGAATCTGTTCTGCCAATATAGGCTCACCTACAAAATGATGGCGCTTCTTTTATTGATCTAAGTTAAAATATAGATTTCAAATTTTTTTCTGGTCTTTCATATTAAAATTCTTCTCATTGTAAAGAGAACAGATAGCTGTCATCTTTTCTTTAACTTTCTCACTCTCATCTCTGTTTATACAGAGTTATTGCTGTATAAGTTTTCAAAGTTCTCAGCATGCAAGAGAAGAGCTGTGAAAATGTGCCGTTCCTGTCACACTGAACTTGTGTCTGGTACAGAAGGGCCAAATAAAATTTTGCATTACATGGGAAGGATGAAATAGAACAGACAGTTGTCTTGTTATTTATTGAGTTGCTCTAAGTAAACTCAATCAAATCAACGAATTTCCATATAGTGTTAAAATCTGCTTCTCCAAATAGAATTTCAATGTTCTCTGGAATTTTTAAAGCTAATCATGATTTTTATTGTTTTCAAGCTGAGTTAATTATTAAAACATAATTTGATATATATAAAGTACCAAATAAGATTAATGGTGAGGGATCTTCATGCTTATAGAATTCCTTACCCAAGATTCTCTGAGTCCTTTAAAGTGATGTCATGTGTTTTGATGTGTTGATCAATAACTGGTCATACATGCCACCATGGTCCCTGTGGGAGACCCCGTCCACCTAAGAGGGTAATAGGCTTCTCCTCCGGCTTGTGTTAGCTCTGTGTGCGCGGTGCAGTGCTTGTGCAGCAGTGTCCTAAGGATGTCCTTGTTCACTTAACTGTAGCCCCCTCTGAGAACTTACTCTAAGACAAGTCATGAAAGTAAAAAGAAAAATACTGTGCATCATTACTTGAATGGTGAGAAATAAACTTAATTTTATAGGAGTAAGAAAATTCTGAACTACTTAGAACATCTACAAAATATTTACATAATTATAGATATAAATTATGAAAATAACAGGAATTTTTAATAGGAATTTTTAAAAGCTTTGAGACATGATTAATTATATCTTTATTTTTGAACAATGTATACATTTTAGACTGCAGTTTAGGCAAAGACTTAAGGAAACCAGGGACTTTGTATGGAGAGACTTGTTTGTGTCATTTCAGATGTGCGTGTTAGCGGGTCAGAGGGCTGACGAAGCACTGTCGCCTGCACACCGCAGCTCCGTTTCAGCCTCTGGTGTCATTTCTCTGCTGCTCACCGCCGCCCGACCTGACTGAGAACCTAAATAAATAAAATGCAATTTAGATGAAGCTCTATTTCACTTTTTTTTTTTTTTTTTTTTTTTTTTTGGACAGGGGGTTACCACTATATCCTCCCTTGGTTTAATATACTTCCTAGAGAAGTTTTAGGGCTGGAGAGATGGCCCAAAGGGCTGGAATGCATGCTCTGCACCCAAAGACCTGGGCTGATCCCCAGTGGTGTGGTCCCCCGAGCACTGCTGGGAGTGACCATGGAGCAGGACTGAGTGTGTACCCCTCCAAAACAAAAGGTAATAAAGGGAAAATGTTTTAGAATTTTAGGGAGTTCGCAGGGGTAGTAGGTGACCTCCATATATCCAGTGCCCAGACATATCTTGCATTAGAGTACTATATTATAATCAATGAATCAATAACTGCATTGCTATTAAATCTCATACTTTATTCAGGTTTTCTTAGTTCCTATCTGTTGTCCTTCCCCCTATTGGCTATATAATTTCCCATACATGATTTTGACGACTGTGAGTGTTCTGAGCAGTTCTGACATTCTGTTGAGTGTCTCTTCACTGGATCCTGAGTGTTTCAGAGGAGGAGCATGGAGGAGCACAAGGCCACCTTAAATCATATGAAGGGTTTATGCTCTGTGCATGCCTTCCTAAGTTGATACTGACCTCTATCTCCTGATTAAAGTAAGGCATCAGTAGGAGAGTATGCTCTTCTCCAATGAAAGGACCCTTTTCTCCCATTTGTAACTTCATTGTGGGCTGTAAGTACAGACAGACAGACCAGCCAGCAGAAAGTCTATATGTCTGCGCCATCATGTGCCAGAGTCCAGGCACAGGGTTTCCTGGTCCTTATGGAGGCCTGGAGCCAGACTGTCTACCCTGGCCCTAGAGCATGAGGAAGCCAAACCCAGCCCTAGGTTCAGTAATGCAGAATTTGGAAATTCAATATATACTCAAATTACTGTTAAGGTTTCTGTGCAGCGTTCATATGAAAAATTTAATTTCTTCCCTCAGATCAATGTACACAAGTTATTCCCTTCATTAAATAAAACACAGGGCAGGAGCTATAGTTGCAACAGGTAGGGCCCTTACCTTGCATACAGCTGACCCAGGTTCCATCTCCAGCATCCCGTATGGTCCTCAGCACCATCAGGCTTAATTTCTCCGTGCAAAGCCGGGAGTGACCCCTGAGCATCTCCAGCTGTGGCCCCCAAAACTCACGATCACGATCTTCCCGTTGATCATCTATTTGCTAGAGCGGGCACCAGTAATATCTCCATATGTCCTGTCTCATGCCACTAGAGCCAGGGGCATCGGCTTGCTACAGGAACATAAAGAGCCTCAAACCATTATATTAGGTCATGGGAGTGACCTAATATAATTGTTACTGGAATTTGGCATATCATATACAACACGAGAAGCTTGCCAGACTTGTCGAGTGGGAGGCAAACTCTTTTAAACACCTCCAAATAAAGCAATTATTGATGAACTGTGCGGCCGCGAGCCAGGCTGTCATGGGCTGGTCTGCTGGGTGGAGTTCTGACGAGAGGGAAGTCCAGAAGTGGAAAATGGCGGCGCCAGCGGAGTGAGGAGGGGTGGTCTGGCTTGTTGTGAGGCTCTGCCGAGGTGGTGGGCCAGGGCTAGAACCCGCCATGCCTCCCGACTGCCTCATGAACGGCTGTGCACAGGGAGAGCAAGGAACAGCTCTGCCCTCTGGACCAGCATACCTGGGCCAGATTGAGCAAAAAGCTGCGGCAGGGTGGGTGTCGGTGATCCGGGCTGTGATGGGCTGGTCTGCTGGGTGGAGTTCAGAACCCCAAAACTAAATAAATAAAATGCAATACCCCTTTTCTCTTCCCCTGCCTGTACTGTACGGTGGCAGAGCTCAGCTGAGCCCAAACTTTCATAAGCAGAGATTATTTGGAATTGTTGCCTACGAGATTTGTCTCCTTTTCCTCACACACTTATTTGTGTGTTCATTTGTTTTTCTCAGTATGAGCTCATGTAAATGTATTTCATACTTCAGACTATCCGGTTTTCTTGTTCTCAAATTCAGTTGACTCTGTATCCTCATATTCCCCCCAAAAAACAAAACAAAACATTGTGTTCAGGGCTTACTCCTGAATCTATGTTCAAGGTTCACTCCTGGCAGGCTTGGGGGACCATCGGGGTGCCAAGTACAAGGCAAGTGGCTTCTCTTCTGTACCATCTTTTCTGGTGCAGCAAGATGTCATAGGCTCTTACTTTTGCCCTCTGTCTCTGTCCTTTCACTGGAGAATTGTATTGGAGAGTGAGGCTTGGGTTTTAGCTGCATTCATTGACACCTGGGTGTGCGGTTCAGTTTTAGTGGGTTTTGCTGGCACAGTTCATTGCTACTGGCATTCCTATGGGACACTGTGGTTCTTATACATAGTATATTTTGACTTTTGTCTCTGTTTTCTAAAGCTATTTAACCATATCACCTGACTCCTTTTAGTAAAGCTTTTTTTTTACATTTTTTATTATACCACAATGAAACATACCGTTTCAAAGGTGTTCATAATTGGTTCTTGGTAATACAGTATTCCAGCAACGATCCCTCCACCAGTGCTCCATCATCACCACCAATATGCCCACACCCCCTCCCGCCCCCCCCAGGCTGCCTCAATAGCAGGTACCCCCTTTTTCTCTCTCTCTCTCTCTGTCTCTGCCTCTCTCTCTCTCTCTCTCACTCTCTCTTTGAGTCTGCATCTCTCCCCCCCCCTTCTTTTACACATTATGGCTAGCCCTGCAGACATTTAGGGTTTATCATGTAAGTCTCTTTGTGTATATTCAATGATGAGTTCTAGTGTGACATTACCATTTCCCACACTCAGTAAAACTGATATATATTTATATCAGTGCTCATCAATACACAGGCTCGGCTCTTCACACGCTACCTGTCCGAATGCAAGGTGCCCTCCCAATGGAAAACCAGCAGGACAGTTCTACTGTTTAAGAAGGGAGACATCCATGACATTGGCAACTATCACCCCATCTGCCTGTTGTCTGTCATCTACAAGCTGTTCACTCAAGTCATCCTGAAAGGATTGGCAGAACATTAGATGAAGGACAACCATGCAAGCTGGCTTCTGAAAAGGATTCAGCACAATCGACCATATCCACGGTAACCAAGCTAGGCAAGGCGAACAAGCAGTGCCTGATAAAATTTCATGTGCAACCTAGGCTGCCAAAACAAAGAAGGACTATAATGACTGTCCGTATTCTCAATGCACGTATGCAGGCATCGGAAGCATACATCGAGGATCTGATGGTACAAGCGCAAAAGATCAAGTACGACATCATTGGTCTGACTGAGACGAGGGAGGCGTCAGTCATATCACGCTGTATTTACCGGAGAAGAATTGTTCCTTGGAACATGTGACAAAAAGAAGCGTCGGTGGCGTTGATGTCCTTGTCAACACGAACATGGCCGTAAACATTGATTGATTTGAATGCCTAACAAACCGGATAGGATGATTACACTTGAAGAGATGTGGCCCACTGCCAGCAATTTCTATCTACATTGTCTATGCACCAACATCCACGTACAAGGAAGATGAAATTGAGAAATTCTACATGGAACTGGAGGAGTTCTATAAAAAAGATCACACCTTCTACAAGATCATAGTGATTTTAATGCCAAGATAGGACCGAGAAGATCAGCTGAAGAACTCCACATCGGGACACATGGCCTAGAATGGAAAAAACAGGGTAAGAGACTATCTGAGTTCATCGTGTTCACCTAGACCATTCATGGGAACTCACAGTTTCAGAAGGCTGAAGCGAAACGTTGCACATGGAAAGCTTCTGGTAGACAGTTCCACAATGAAATTGACCACATCATCTTCAATCGACGGTTTTGTTTGACTGATGTTCCTGTCGTCCCCAAATTCTAAACAGGATCATACCACTGTCTCCTTCATGCAAAATTCTACTTCAAGCAGTGGGGGAGAAAAGGCTGCAAAGTTTAAGAAGAGAACTCCCAGAACGACCACCAACTGGGAACTCTTTGGCATCATTGCAGCAACATGGGAAGATACCACCATTAATGACATCGATGAAGAATACAACTGACTGGTTCAGCACCTCCATGATTGTGCGAAGAATGCCGAGAGAGAGAAAGACACAAAAGGATGCCTGTCTTCAGAAACTCTTGAGCTCATTCATCAACGTGGCAAGTCGTGAACCTCAGGCGACCAAATGCTGACGTCCAAGCTTGCAAAGCAGTGCAGAGAAGCGATAAAAGTAGACCTCAAAGACAGAAGAGCAGAAATACTGGAAGAAGCAGCAGAAGCCGGGAAAAGCATTCGCACTGCCCGCCTGACCTTCGCCAAGTATAAGACCAAGATGACTGCCCTCCGACACCCTGATGGATCTATCACATCTTCCAGAAAGGCAATGGAGAAGATTATCCATGACTTCTACTCAGATCTCTTTGATAGCCACGTCCACCTGCCCACATACCAAATTCCACAGGATGGATATGTCATTCCCAACGTTCTCCCTTCTGAAATCCGACATGCCATTTTGGCAGTAAAGAAGGGAAGAGCACCAGGCCCAGACAAAGTCAGACCTGAACACCTAAAGAATCTGCCGTCGGTACTCATCAATACACGGCTCAGCTTTTCACATGCTACCTGTCCGAATGCAAGATACCCTCCCAATGGAAAACCAGCAGGACAGTTCTACTGTTCAAGAAGGGAGACATTCACGACATTGGTAACTATCGCCCCATCTGCCTGTTGTCCATCATCTACAAGCTGTTTACACGAGTCATCCTGAACAGGATTGGCAGAACACTAGATGAAGGACAACCATGCAAGCAAGCAGGCTTCCGGAAAGGATTCAGCACAATCGACCATATCCACACAGTAACCAAGCTCATTGAGCTTTGTAGGGAGTACAAGATGCCGCTCTGTCTCACGTTCATTGATTTAAAGAAAGCCTTTGATTCTTTGTAGACTGAAGCGGTCATCGAAGCCCTAGTCAAACAGGGTGTTCAAACCCAATACATCAAGATCCTTCGTGAGCTGTATTACGGATTAACCACCAGTATCTCACCATTCTACAAGGAAGTGATCGTTGATGTCAAAAGAGGGGTTCGACATGGTGATACCATTTCACCAAAACTCTTCAGAGCCACCCTCTAGAACATCATGTGACAATTAGAATGGGAAGGAATGGGAGTGAAGATAGATGGTCGGCAACTACACCACCTCCACTTTGCTGATGACATCATTCTAATAACACCAAACATTAGCCAAGCGGCACAAATGCTGGCTGACTTTGACCGAAAATGTGGAAAGATAGGTCTACAGCTGAATCTCAACAAAACTATGTTCATGAAAAATGAACTAGTTCCGGGAGGCCCCATTCACTCTCAATGGAACAAACATCTCTGAATGCAGCAGTTATGTATACCTAGGTCGAGAAGTCAACCTGATAAACAACCTAAAACCTGAGCTGTGCAAGAGGAAGAGAGCGGCATGGAATGCCTTTAAAACATCGATGAAATAGCCAAAAGAACAAAGAATCTCCTGCTCCAGGCACTTCTCTTTGACTCCACCATTCTCCTTGCATTAACATGCCTCAGAGACCTGGGCCCTGCGAAAGCAGGATGAGAATGCTATTTGGGTCTCCCAAAGAGGAATCGAAAGAGCTATGCTTGGGATATCACGCCTCACTCAAGTGAGAGAAGGAATCCAGAGTTCCGACCTCCGACGCTGTTCCAGAGTCAGGAACGCTATGTCGTTTGCCAAGGCATCAAAAATCATATGGGATGGACATGTAATGCGATTTGAAGAAGACCACTGGACTAGAGCTGTTACCAACTGGATCCCATGGGACGTCAAAAGATCTTGTTGGCGGCCCACCTACAAGATGGTCAGACTTCTTAGTCAAGACCCTGAACGAGCAGTTTGAGGCTATTCATATTCCTGAAGCAACCAGATGCCTTTGGGCTACACTGGCACGTGATAGGATCAAATGGAAATATTACTGGCGCCTGCTCGAGCAAATCTATGAATAACGGGATGTTAAGGGATCAAGTGAAGTGAATGAATGCAGTCATTCTATATCTGTCTTTTTCCTTCTGACTAATTTCACTCAGCTTGATAGTCTCGGTGTCCATCCATTCGTGAAGTTTTTTTCATGCATTTGTTTGACAATTAGAGTTTTGGTCACAATTTGCAGTTCATGTTAGGATCCTTAGGAACTCCAGTGTTTTTTTCCCCCTTTTAATTGCATGTATTGAGGTTCTCTCTTCATGATACAAAGTTCTGTGTAGTTTTTTTGTCTGTTTTGCTTTGTTTTGGGAATCACACTTGAGTATCCTCAGGGGTTATTCTTGGCTCTGCATCCAGGAATTACTCCTGGCAGTGCTCGAGGGTCATATGGGATGCTGGGGAATGAGCCCAGATTGGCTATGTGCTGGGCAAATGCCCTCCTCTCTGCATTATCACTCAAGCCCCACCCAGTTCTGTGTGTTTTGACAGATTATGTATCCCCCCCTTAGGATTTTATGCAGCATAGTTTAAGTGTCAATATCCCATATTTTCCCTTCCTATGCTCCTACTACTTCGAAGACCTTTGTCAACAACTACTCATTTTCGAGTTGTCTCATCTTTTCTGCTCGTTATTTGGAGGGTGGGCGTGGGGTTGCTTACAGGGGACCCGTTTTACCTGTTCCAGCTTTCCAGCTAATGGAGTAATGGTAAGGGGAATTAATTCTAGGTCTAAAAGTATGGTGCAACTCAACAGCTCTGCTGCCTGGGGCCTCCACAGTCACGGCCAGTGACAGAACCCAGTCCACGTCACTTCGGTCACGTGCAAGCCTCATGGGTGTCCTAACCCACATACCATGTCCCAAGCTTCTTGTTTTGCCTTTTTAAGAATGTCATAATTGAAATTACTTTGTAAGCCCTGTTCACATTTAGCTGAACAAAATGAATTTAAAATTCATCCATGCCTTATTATGGCTTGATATCTCATTTGTTTCTCTTCATCACTGAATAATAATACACGTTTTATTATAGAATAATTGTACCAAAATTTATGTATTCGTCTCTTGAGGCACAAGTCAGTTGCTTTCAGTTTCCACTTTATAGTTGCTGTAAACATTCAGGTGCAGGTGCGAATGTAAGTGCTCGAGTCTCTGAGGACCAAGTAGTGCCATTGAAGGAACTGACAGGCTCTTCCAGATGACCGGGCCACCGGTACTGAGCGAGTTTTACTGTTTCTCTTCAAGTTTTAATAACTGTTAGACACTGCTTTTAGTTTTTACCATATATTAGTTGATTGGGGCTTTCGTCTTGGTGAGGAATTTAAAATTTATGTGTATAATCTTTCTTAATCTTAAAGACCAGGTCTCTATACCTGTATAGACCCAGCAAATATGAGTGGATACAGGGATTGTTCCAATCAAAGTCCTTACATAAGCAGGAAATACAAAGCTTAAAAAAAAAAAGCTGTGGTTTTTTTAATAACTTATTGTGAATATTTTATCCATTAAACTAATTTAGTCTTAATCCACATTTATAAAGTTAAAGCTTATTTTGATAACATTTATAAATGCAGGGCATTAGAAATTAACCAAAATTTTACCTAAAAGTTTTGGTATACAGAATTTTTACATGTTCATAATAGAATTTGACCTTCTGGTATGCATTATATAAAGTAATTTAACTCAGCAAACTATCCCATGAGGAAATGTGGATTTGTTTGTTTTTTTTTTTTTGGGGGATGGTTTTGGTTTTATCTTTTTTGATGTTTTGTTCCACAGCCCCCTGTGCTCAGGGCTTATTTTAACCTCTGCCTCAGAGGTGAGGCTTAGGCTTTATGTAGTTGTGGGGATTGAACCCATGTTAACTGTGTGCCATGCAAGTGTCTTATCACTGTCTGTCTGTATCACTGTCTTCCCATATATCATCAATTTGCTCAAGCGGGCACCAGTAACATCTCAATACGTCCTGTCACAAGCAAGATAGCCAAGGGCATCATCCCGCTCCAGGAACATAAAGAGCCCCAAACCATTCCATCAGGTCATGGGAATGAGGTCTATAATTGTTAGTGGTATTTGGCATGTCAAATACGACATGGGTAGCTTGCCAGGCTCTGCCATGCGGGTAGGATACTCTAGTAGTCACCTCAAAACTCGAGCAATTATTGATGAACTTTGCGGCTGCGCAAGCTGGGCTCTGATCAGCTCTTCTGCTGGGTGGAGCTCTGAGGAGAGGGAGTCGGATGTGGAAAATGGCGGCCCTCATGGTGTGGGGTTCCTCTGGATTCTTGAAAGATTCTGCTGCGGTGGCGGGTCATTACTAGAACCTGCCATCCCTCCTGACGGCTCATGATCACCTGGGCACAGAGAGAGCAAGTAGCAGCTCTGCCCCATGTGTGTGAGTCTTTGGATTGGAGAAAGAGATAAAGAGGAAAAATAGAGAAAGATGCAGGAAGAAAGAGACAGAGAAAGTGGGCCGGAGCGATAGCCCAGCGGGTAGGGCGTTTGCCTTGCACGCAGCCGGCCCATGCTGGCCCGGGTTCGATCCCGGCATCCCATATGGTCCCCGAGCACAGCCAGGAGTAATTCCTGAGTGCAGAGCCAGGTGGAACCCCTGAGCATTGCCGGGTGTGACCCAAAAAGCAAAAAAAACAAAAACAAAAAAAAAAAAAAAAAGAGACAGAAAGAAAGAGAGAGGGAGGGAGAAAGGAATAGGGCAAGGCTCTGTCTGTACAGATGAGAAACAGCTATCACGTCTTCACATGCAAAAAGCATCAGGAAAAATGGGGGAAGATTCTCACAAAAATTTTAGAGAAGGAAAATGGAAAGGAAAAGACAAAGTATTAAAATTCGACCTGACAATAGAGTGACTTGTAGTAAAGGATTCTGTTCAGCTCTTCTTGTCTGAGCATTAACGGATGTCCTCAAGGTCAAAATGTAACCTTCTAGTATGTCTCTACAGACACAGAGTGGTGCTTTGGGCCAGTGACTTCGGCTGTGTCAGAGTTTTCTCCTTCCCCCAAAGGGCCCTCTTGTCATATCCATTCCCATTTTATATCCTGGCTAGGGAAGTGGGGTGCAGGCAACACGTTTGGAGATAGTTTCTCTCTAGGCCAGTGTTTCTCTACCTGGGTTTCTCAATACGGCTTCCCTGTGAGTCCAGGGCACCAAGGGTGAAAAATCACAAGGGCTGGGGAGGAGATCACACACATGACCCTCGGGGGACAGACAGTGGGCAAGGCTGGCAGGAAGTCAGGTGCAAAGGGGCTGAAAGACAGCCTCCACGTCTCAGACAACCACCACTGCTCACTGTTTGGCCTGAGGGAGCCGCTTCAGTCGTCTCAGTGGGAGCAAACTTCCTCGGTAGAAGTGAAACCTGAAACAGAGAAAAGAAAGTTAGTGCTACCGAACTCATGTTTCAGGGCACTCGCCATTAGAAAACTCTGTAACCAATTTTAGGGGCCAGAGAGGCAGTACAGTGGGGGAAGGCGCTTGTCTTGGGCGCAGCCAACCCGGATTTGGTCCCTGATATTCCATATGGTCACTTAAGTCCTGCCAAGAGTGATCCCTGAACACAAAGCCAGGAATCAGCCCTGAGCACTTTTGGGTGGCCCCCAAGTAAAAAAAAAAAAAAACTAAATAAAATAAGAAAGCTAATTTAAAATGTCTAGATTTAACTGAGCCACTTGTCACTTGTCATCCTGTTGTTCATCAATTTGCTTGAGTGGGCACCAGTAATGTCTCCATTCGTTGGGAATGAGGTCCATTATTGTTACAGTTTCTGGCATATGGAATACACCATGGGTAGCTTGCCAGGCTCTGCCGTGGCTCTGGGTTCATCTCAGGGAGCCCAGTCTTTCACTATGTCAGACCATCAACCGTCCAGGGCCCATCCTACTCTTTTCCTATTAACATTCCCCCGTTTTATTTTATTGATAATCTAATTAACCAGAAAGATTAATATTAGATCAAAAGCAACTTTAGTTTTTGTAATCTGGTTCATTTATAGTAGAGTGAAAAAAGGAAAATCTTCACTATTTTTACTAATTAACAATTGTTTTGCGCTACATAAATTCATTGTTTATGACTTATTTATTAGAACTTTTGGCTTTGACCTAGATTGGTTGAACATTTTAAATTGAATGTTAAATTATAGTAAAGGTTATATGTAAATGTATATTTTATTAGAAAATTGGTGTTTTCCAAGTGGTAGTTAATGCTGATTTTCAAGAAAATTCGGTTTCTAATAACTTGTAATACCTGGAGAGTAGTAATTCTTCTAAAATGTGAATTTATGTACTGCTCTAGATTTTGAAGAATATGAGAAAGCTCAGTGGCCTTACATGTAGGGGTAATTTCTCATTTTGAATATTGAACACATCTCCGTTGCATTCTATAATCATATAGTATGTGTGTGAGTGAATTCAGGAACTCCAGTTCCCATATCCTACCCTTTTTATGAATCTTTTTCTCTAAAACTAATAAGTCACTATATATCATATAAATCTATGAATATCTTTGGTGTTTCATCAGCTGAAATGAAAATATGCATTCATTTATGTAGTGTTTTCACGAGGGGCAAGTAGCTCTGGGTGCAGAGCTAGAAGTAACCCTGAGCATTGCCAAAATGGGTCAAAAGAGCCAAAAAAAAAAATTAAGTGTGATTAATTTATAATGATTAAATGAAGTAGTTAAATCCTACAAATGTACTATTTAGTGAGCCTGGAAAGGGAGAATTAAGAAAATTGTAAAGGGAGATCTGAATGAGCCTTTAAAAAATGTAAAAAAATTTAGCCTAATAAAAGGAACTATCTTTTTAATCCTAAAAAAAGAACATATAGACTTTATGTTAGAAAATATTATATTATAGATAATGCCATGTGTCTGCATTTAACAAGTAAAAGATTGTAATAAAAATCTCTAAAGATGCAGCATACTCACCTGAATAGACAGAACATCCAATATAAATGAAACATTAATTAATTATTGAAAAGTATACAATTCCTCGGCAAGCTAGGAATAAAAAAAATCCTCCTTAATCTTATAAAGGGCAGCCACAAACACAGTAAGTGAATACCACACTCAGTGGTATAGTGCTGAGAGTTTGTCTTGCCTGTTACAGAAATTCCTTTACTATTTCTTATAAAACTGGTTTCAAATCTGTGTGATTCCCTTAGATGTTTCCTGTTCATAAAACTATCATTCCTTCAAATATGAATGATAATCTAGCTGGAGGAAGTATGCTTGGAAAAGTGTTCATTTCATTGAGTTTTTATTTTTTCTCCCCAGATCCTGTCATTCTCTTCTGGCGCTTAGAGTCTAATTTGATAGATCTGTGAGTCTTAGAGGCTTTCTCTTGTATATAAATTCTTTTTATGCATTTTTATTTTATTTTAAATTTTTATTATACCAATGTGCAATATACAATTACAAAGAAATTCATGATTGAGTTTCAGTCATACATTTTTCCGCACCTATCCCTCGGTCAGTGCCTTATTCCCACCACCAATGTCCTACCTTATAGCTGGCAAAACTTTTTCTTCTCTCTCTTTCTCTCTTACACATTGTGGCTTGCCCAACAAACATTTAGAGATTATCATATAAATCCCTTTGTGTACATTCAATGTTCAGTTCTAGTGTGGCATTACTATTTCCCACAGTTAGTAGAACACTAGTATATACTTATATCATACCCACTAATGAATGTAGTCATTTTATATCTGTCTTCTACCTCCTGACTATTTTCACTCAGCATAATAATCTTCATGTCCATCCATTGTCAGGTAAATTTCATGACTTCCTCTTTTTTGGTAGCTGCATGATGTTCCATTGTGTAGATGTGCCATAGTTTCTTTAAGCCAGTCTTCTGTTCTTGAGCATTCCGGTTGTTTCCAGGTTCTGACTTTTGTGAATAGTGTTGAGATGAATATCGAAGTGCAGATAGTGTTTCTTCTGTGAGTTTTGGGGTTTGCAGGGTATATTCCCAGGAGTGGTATTGCTGAGTCAAATTTGAGCTCAATATCCAGTTTTTGGAGGAATGTCCATATTGTTTTCCAAAAGGGCTGGACCAGTCGGCACTCCCACCAACAGTGGATGAGAGTCCCTTTCTCCTCGCATCCACGCCAGCACTAGTTGTTTTGCTCTTTTGTATATGTGCCAGTCTCTGTAGCTTGAAATGATAGCTCATTGTTTTGATTTGCATCTCCCTGATGAATGAAGATCACTTTTTCATATGCCTTTTGGCCACTTGAACTTCTTCTTTTTTGAAAGTTTCTGTTCATTTCTTCTCCCCATTTTTTGATGGGGTTGGCTGCTTCCTTGTAAAGCTCTACCAGTGCCTGATATATCCTGGATATTAACCCCTTATCAGATGGGTATTGATTGAATATTCTTTCCCAATCTGTGTGCTGTCTCTATCTTGTTCACCATTTCTTTTGAGGTGCAGTAGTTTTTCAGTTTTATATAATCCCATTTGTTTATCTTTGCGTCCATTTGCATCATGGTCTGAAAAAATAGTTGGTAAAATTTCTATCTTATTGAGGTATGTTTTATGGTTCAGCATGTGATCTATCCTGGAAAATGCTCCATGTGCACTGGAGAAAAATGTGTATTTGGCTTTTTTGGGATGAAAAGCCCTGTATATATCGACCAGCCCTCTTTCTCCCATTTTTTCCTTCAGGGCCAGCATTTCCTTGGTGAGTTTCAGTCTTGTCAGTCTATCAAGAGTTGATAGAGCAGTGTTGAAGTCTCCAATTACAATTGTGTTACTGTCAATTGTGTTCTTTGAAGCCTATTAGCAGTTGTTTTAAGTATTTTGCTGGCCCCTCTTTGGTTGTGTATATATTTAGGAATGCAATTTCTTCTTAATACACATATCCCTTGATTATTAAGAAAGGGCCTTCATTGTCCCTTCTAACCTTTTTTCAGCATGTAGTCTATGTTGTCAGTTACTAGTATGGCCATACAGGCCTTTTTGGGAGGTTTTTGTATGGAGAATTGTTTCCCCCTCTTAGACTTTGAGTCTTTTTTGTTTGTTTGTTTTGCTTTTTTGGGTCACACCTGGCAATGCTCAGGGGTTACTCCTGGCTCTGCACTCAGGAAATCCTCCTGGCAGTGCTGGGGGACCATATGGGATGCCGGAGATCGAACCTGGGTCGGCTGCGTGCAAGGCAGATGCCCTACCTTCTGTGCTATCCTCTGACCCTCTTTGACTTTGAGTCTGTGTTTGTTCTGATTATTCAGATGTGTTTCTTGTAGGCAGCAGAATGTTGGGTTCAGTTTTTTAATCCATCTTGCCACTCCGTGTCTCTTATTTGGTGCATTTAGGCTGTTGACACTGAGAGAGATTTTTGTCCTGGGACTTTGTGCCATCTTCCTGTTCAAATTTGTTGTGCTTTTGGGGTTTGTCTTACCTTACAGTAGCTCCTTCAGTCTTTCTTTTAAAGTTGATTTTGAGTCTATAAAGTTCTTGAGGTGTTATCCATGAAGTGGTGAATCTTCCCTTCAAATCCGAATGTGAGTCTAGCTTGGTAAAGAATTCTTGGTGAGACCTTCATTTTATTGAGTCTTTTCATGATATCCAACCATTGCCTTCGGGCTTGGAGCATTTCCTCTGAAAAATCTGCTGTGACTCTTAGAGATGTTACTTTGTATGTGATTTCCTTCTTTGATCTTTCTGCCTTCAGTATTCTATCTCTAAGGTTTTGTCATTTTAATTAGAATGTGTCTTGGAGTATTCTTATTTGGATTTCTTTTAGCTGGTACCCTTTGGTTCTCCTGAATCTGGCAGCAAGTCTGGGAACTTTTCAGCAATGATGGCTTTGACAGTTTCATCTTCATTCAGATTATCTTCCTGCCTCTCTGGGACTAATGATTCTTATATTATTCCTTTTAACTTCATCCCGTTTATCTCTTGTTGTCTGTTCACTTACTGTGAGTCTTTTTTCCGTCTCCTGCTGTTCCTAGAAATTCTCTGCGCATTGTCTTGGAGCTCACTAATTCTTTCTTCAGGCGTTGTTACTCTGCTGTGAGGCCTTCCAGTGAGTTTTTAATTGCACTTACCACATTTTTAGTATCAGATCTGCTTGTATTTTCGTTTGCATTTTCGTAATTTCTGCTCTCATATCCTCTTCTATTTTATTGACTTTGTATTCCATTGCTTCTTTGAGCTCCTTATGCATCCTTAACAGTTCTTTCCAAAATTCCTTATCAGAGAGGTTTTATAGCTCATCATTATTGCTTGACTCAACTGAGCTAACAGCTTCACTCACTGACCTTGGTGGAATTCTGCGTCACTCTACCATTATGACATTTTGCAGGTTGCAACTGTAATCTTGTGTGGCTAGATAGTACAGTTAAGGGTTGCCTAGGCTATTTCCAGAGTTTTGTGGGAGGAAGGAAATGTTGGGTCCTATGTTCACTGGAAACCTGTAGCAATATACACCAAGTAATTTTGAATTTTGGGTTGTGAGACCTGAGTTTGGGGATGGGAGGATGGTTGCAGGACAGCACAGAGGATGGGAGACAGGCGTCCCAGACGAGGTTTGGTGTGAACTGTGTGTCGCTCTTTCTCTTCAATCCGAGACAGGAAGTATATGTGTGAACTGTGTTAGGTATGATGAGTACATAGCTGTGCACTTCAGGAAATGTGGAGGTGCCCAGCTGAGATCTGTGTTCTGTTTTTAAATGAGTTTGAATAAGGATGTTTAGTGTAACTTCTGGTAATTTTGAATTGGAAAGTACATCAGAAATTTCTTAAAGCAGTTTGGTTAACTTTTTTGAGTATAGAAAACCATAAAATAATAAGTTTTAAAAATCTTTATTCAGTTGATACTATTTTAGCTGATAGATCCTTTTCTTTCTTTAATGATAGTATTAATAGCATTATTTAAGTAGCATAACCATTTCCCTTGCTGAAAGTTTGGCTTTCAGTTTTGTTTTGTGAATTAATTCAACTGGTTTATCTTGAGGTATACTAGGAAGTGAATTTGTAATTCTGTAAATTCTGTAGAAAGTGAAGTATGTCTTCATTCTGAAGCCTAGAGAATGCAAATTAGAATGAGCGCCCGGCATCAGTCACATGCACTGGTCCACAGAATATGGAGTGTGGTGTTCTTTACAGTTTCTATTCAGCACGGTCAAGTTTATACTGTTTGGCATATTTTCTGGCTAATGTCTGAAAAATCTTAATTTTACTTCTATTTAACCATCTATTAAGTGTTTGGTACAGTAAATGAAATCTCAGAATGCATGGTATTTTACTAGGATGCTTACTTTTTTTTAATGAAGTGAAGAATAAGGTTTCTTTTAATTGCTTTGGAGTTGGAGGCCATCTGGATTCTCAGCTCATTTGTATCGTCACTGGGAAAGCAGTTGAAGTCTCTTCAACTAAGTTTTCTTTGTGAGAGAAAAGATTCATCAGAAATTACCAGTTGGCAATCTAAGCAGATAGGAATGGGTTGGCTTGGTCCAACAGAACCATTTAATATCTCTTTGCTATGATACACGTTTTCTTACTAGTTAGTCTCTATAACTTCCCACCTCATGAGCTGCCTTACACATGCATATAATCTGACTGGCCTTGTTTGCATCTGAGTTGCAATTTATTGCAATGAAGGAACAACCTTTGTTCTAGAGGTCACTCCCAGCTTTCAAAAATTTCTGGGTTTTTGCTGTTGTTTTTTGCCTTGGTTGTGACTGCCACTTTTCACTTCAGCAACGCTTTGTCATCAGGCAAACATAAAACTGGAAACTTTAGAGCCGGGAAAGGAACGTTTTCATTTTTTGACCATAGTAGGTGACATGGGGTGTTGACAAATTGCAAGTGGGATGAGTCCCTATCAGATGCATCAGTTTTTCCTCCAGCACAGTGGTTGTAATTAGCATGACGCATTTATCTGCCCTTGTCTACAGAAATGCACCGAAGAATTACTATGATGATGGAAGTTCTATGACAGGTTATATTTTCGCAGTAGCAGTATTTAGCCGGACAAACTCACAGGCTTCTTCCTCTAGTGGTGCCGTGTTATGAGCTTGGCACCTGCTGTACCATTTTCTGGATGCACATTTGCGGGTTCCAGGACCTATTAAGCTGCGTTCTGTTGATGCTTGTTGTCATTACCGATAGGTGCCATTTCATCTTTTTTTTTTTTTTTGGAACATTTTAAATCAGCTAAATCTAAAATAGACTGATCTAAAGTGACTGGTACATGGTCTGTTTCTGTCCTTAGGTTCTAGCCATTTACTGCTCGTTCAGTGTGTAACAGGCCTGTATTCAGTGCTCCCCTCCCAGGCGGTGCTTGCGGGGTCCCATGGCCGCTCTCAGTGATCCTCGGCCAATCTGTTCAAAAAGTGCAGTACTTGCACCTGGTGATGGGGAGCTGCTGAGTCCAGCAGTGCCCGTGAGGTCATGAGGGCCACATCTGTGCCACTGAGGAGCCTCCTGCAGTGCTGGCAGGGTGGGCCGAGGTCTTTGGTGCTGGGCCTTGCACATACCAAGTTGCACACCACCTCTTTGATCTCTCCTGTTTTGCTTATTTATATACAAGTACATTCATTCAGTTAAAGCTAGTATTTGAATGCACTACACATATGAGGAAATTTTAGGAAGGAGGCTCACATAAAGTGCTGAATAAAAATGATCAGTGTTTACTAATGACTTCAGCATCTTTGTAGAGTACAAGTACTGCAAATGTTGAGTTACTATACCCACCTTTGTGGATTGGGGAAATGTTGCAAAGACTTTAATGTCAATAATAGCCGTAGTTATCATTATTTACCTAGGGCCTCTGGAGCAAGTTACTGTCTTTGTTGTCATTTAAAGCTAGAAAAAAGATAGTTGCAAATTTAAAAATATTTATTAGCCCCCAAACACGCACACACACACACACACACACACACACACACACACACACACACACACACACATACCTGTAACCGAATAGTAGTGCCAGTGATTTTAGCATTGATTTTTGTTTTTATAAAAATTAATTCCTGGGGCATAATCCCTGTGCCCAGAGCCAAGAGTGAGCCCTGAGCATCACTGGGCATTGCTCCTCATCGCCTTCACCCCCTGCTCCCGCAGCACCTGACCTCCACATGGGAGTGGCCCTCATGACACACACAAGCACACACCACACTCTCTCTGTCCCTTGATCCTTCAAGCATACATCACTGGTCTTAGCCTAGGGAGTAACCCTTTGAAACACACACACACACACACACACACACACACAGAGTATGTCTGTCTCTCCTCTCTTTGATCTTGTATGTGAAACTGTTGATTTAGATTCCTTGGGAAGGAGACAAATTGGTAATTTGTCAGTGATGCTTTTGATGGATGTATTTGTTTCTTTCTTTATAAGGAAAAACCAACTTTATTGTGTCTTGAATTGGCATAACTAAGGTTTCTATCACAGTAAAACAATACAGCGTTGAAGAATTCACTTCAGTCATTTGCTTAATTCAACAAGAGAGAAATAGTGCTCATTCAATATTTGTTTTGCTTTTGTCAGGGGTAAAAATGTGTCTACAAAGAAAAGAATGGGAACAGGAAGAAAAGTATGAAATTCCTGAAGGACCTCGGAGAAGCAGGATCAACAGGGAACAGCTGGTATTTTTCTTTTGATACTCTTGTTGTCTCATTAAAACTTATTATTATTATCACCATCAGGAAACCCTTCTTCCTATTCAACAAGTACAGGTGACGGTCTAAAGTTTTTATTGTGCTTATTTCAAACCTTGATTCTGACAGGTAATTTTGATGACAGTAACATCTAGAAGGTAATAATTTCCTGTTCTTAATGGTTTGGGGGGCATCTTGAACACGCCCATAAACCTTTTAGAATCAGAAGTAAGTCTCAGGTACAGGAAGTACCTTGAAAGAAGACTTAACAACTGCCTCTCAGATTTAGTTACCACACATCTTGCCACATAGTACAGTGTTAATGGATAATATCCCATTATCTGTTGATAGATAAGTGTTTTAGGAATGACAAAAATTTTCCTAGAAGAGCAATGTGTGGCTTTTTTGCCCAGGGTTTATGTTTTCTGTCATAAGTTGACATACTGAGGTGTGTGTTGTGTCATTAAGTCGACTCCCTTTCCCTGACGTCACAATGTTGTACCTCTAAGACTACACGTCTGCTGCTGTTGGTGCCCTCACCCTCACTGTGATGCCTGTATCTGAATATGACTGATTGCAGACAAGATGTGATACAAGATATGATTAAAATTAATCTAGTGTCCTGAGCATCTTTCAGATGCCTTAGTTATTCTTGGGGCTTTAAGTTCTACAGAGAAGAATGAACATTCTGAATAAGAAAATAGCACTTTTTGCTTGTTTGAGTGTAGTACTTACAAAACACAACTAATGTCTGGGAATGAAAAATAACCAAGATGGTGACTAAATCGAAGGTGGTAAAAAAATTTCAAGTAGGAAACTTTGCATGAGTATTTTTTTTCCTGACAAATCGCCTGCTTAAAATATAGCTTGTCTCTGAATGTCATTAAGTAGATTCTTAGCTGCTTATAACTATTATTTTGATTTCTCTTTGATAGGCGGTGTTTTTGTTTTTGTTAATTGGGTCTGCACTTAAACAGCTTTTTTCCTCTGTAATTTCAGTTGCCAAAGCTGTTTGATGGATGCTACTTCTATTTTGGGGGAACCTACACACACCATCCGAAGGACGATCTGATTAAGCTCGCCATTGCAGCAGGAGGCCAGATTCTTAATAGAAAGCCCAAACCAGACAGCGACGTGACTCAGACCATCAACACAGTTGCTTACCACGCCAAGTCCAATTCGGATCAGTGCTTCTGCACCCAGTATATCATCTATGAGGACTTGTCTATTTATCGCCCGAGAGGGTTCGGCGGGGCAAGGTGTGGATAGCTTCTTCCAGCTGGTTTATAGATTGTGTCATATCCTTTTGAGTTGCTTCCTCTTGACAGCTGAGCACTTTGCCAGAGGAACAGTTCAGAGGGAACTTAGCAACATGAGAGACCCAGCCACTACATGGTGTGTGGGTCACTTACATTTTTGTAAATAGGTAGACCCCTCAGAAATAAAAGGGAAATTTCTTTCTTGAATTAAAAGATAAGCCTTATGCCAGGAGGTTAGAAATTCATTCTGTGTTTAGTTGCCAGAATTTGAAGATGTTCTTTTTTAAATCGGTGTATGCTTTTGATTTATCATGTCTTTCTATTCAAATTAATAAGGAGTTAATCAGAACTGTTGGTTAAACATATAAGTAATGGTCATTATCTCAACTTTTTTAATGTTCTCTGATGAAAAAACTCCATACCAGCCACCAGCAAAAAGATGTCATTCATTAGCATACAAAGAATATTGTCCTAGAGTTTGTTCTGACTTTATTATAATGAAAATAGAGTACTGGTATAAATGTACTGCTGTAGGTGTAAAGCTCTTCTGTCTAAAGTTATCTTACATTGTGATTATTTTGTTTCTTCCAGTTTATTTGAATGCCTGTTTCTAAATTTTTATCCCATTTTTAATCTTATCTTTTCATCAGGCAATCATGATTGAATCTTACCTTTACTGTTCTTTCATGGCAAAAATGAATGATTGGCTCAGGTTGTATATTCACATACTTGCTTAATGTTAACTACCAACTTGTTCGTCTGTTTTACATATCTAGATTCTTGGAGCATTTTCTTTAAGATGTTGTCCTACCAGAATTTCTTACACAATTTTACCAGGATAACAGATTGTTAACCAGTCAATGAAATCAAGAAGCAGTCTTCTATAAATGTTTCAGGCTATTGCTAAAATGATTTTTCTCATGGTTATGATTTCATCTTTAAACTTAAAAAAAAAAACTTTTCAATAGAGGGGGAGTCGGAAGTCAGTGCTTATTTGATTTCACTTTTTTTTTTATTTTTGGTACCGTGCACAAGACCTTAGCAGGCCTGGCAGGGAGGGCAGGGAGGGAGCAGCCCGGGCTGCAGAGCAGTGGGCAGGGTCCCTCTTGCCCTTGTGTGGGGAGACCTGGGAGGCTCCTTGGGCGTGGGTGTTGTTTGCATCCATGAATCAGAAGAGTAGACTCAATCGTGTTCATCTTCTTTCCAAGAAGCCAAATTCCTTCCTAAGCTATTTTAGAAATGGAATGTGTATTGCCGTGTTAAAGAGTGGAAGCAGACAATGGACCTGCCAGCCTGCCGGCCGGGCTCCCTCATGGCCCCGAGACGTGGCTCCTTAACCCCTGGAGCTGCATGTCCAGAGTCTGTGACCGTTACAATCCCCGAATTGGAGAGTTTGAGACTCGGTCAGTTATTTCAGGATAAATTTTAGTTTAATTCTTTCGTTGTCATGTTGCTTTTCTGTATAAGAAATATGACCGAAATAATATACTGCTGACCCCCACCTTCAAAGGTGAATTTGCTCGGAAGCGTTTTCTACCAACCAGTAAAGTGTTTGTCCCACATTTCATTCTAATAGAGAGTGATGAACTCCATGGCAACAAATAGATCTGAAGGTTTAGATAATGTCTAGATTAAATAATTTAAGGCTCTCTGGGATTTGGGTTGTCGTTTTTGATTTATAACTGACTTTTAGTCACTTTCGGTTGCTTCATTGGTCAGTCATAGACAGGTTCAGTCTGTTCTCTGAGTCGCTGTGTGTAAATCACCAGTGGGGCTTGCTGCGTGCTTCTTTTATTTATTTTCCCTTTTTTTTCAGTCTCACTATTAAACAGTTTTACTTTTGGTTTCTTAAATATTTATTTTGACAGCCGTTGATTGATGTTTAGCTCTTGAAGCTTGTACTTTTCCATATAGATTTACTTGTAATTATTTCCATTTCTCTATCACTGAATCAAGTTTCCATTTTAACTTAAATCATTAAAGTTATTGTGTTTCCATCTTTCGTCTATGGAAGTGACTTATTCTAACAAAACCTCACCGTTTTGAAAAGATTTTAATGCTTCTCAAATGGGTTCAGTAGAATAATAGTCATAAAAATATGTTAAATACTTTATAGCCATAAATGCATTTTTTGAGTTTGGTATAATCTTGTTAGGTTTGGATGATAATTAAGAGTGTCAATTTTTACACTGCAGTTCCTTTATTATTCTATTAGAGTTGGCTCTTTTTGGTAGCTGTTCACAGGACTAAGCTTGACTTATTTTCTAGTTATACTTGACGTTTTGTAGATTTTCCCTCCTGGATAGCTGCTATTTTGTAGCTACTCTTTCCATTGATAATTTACCCTCTCTAATTTGTTCATTTATTTTTTTTCTTTCT
The DNA here is from genome assembly GCA_021461705.1 of Cryptotis parvus. Taxonomy (NCBI): domain Eukaryota; kingdom Metazoa; phylum Chordata; class Mammalia; order Eulipotyphla; family Soricidae; genus Cryptotis; species Cryptotis parvus. The sequence continues at coordinate 220,666 of JAJIBD010002046.1, forward strand.
TTTCACTTGCTAGGGAATAAAAGTCAGATAGGAACTTTATTAGAATTCTAACTGAAATAAGGATAAACAATGTATGAGGTTTTGTTGATTCCCTGAGATAGATACTTAAATTTACATACATAACAATTTGTCAGTTATTTTGTGTCCTGATTTCTTTTGAGCCAGCTTTGTGGATTTGTCAGTTTAATAATTTCTACAAAAAGATGATGCTTGAGGAGGAATGATTTTTTCCTCATGGAGAAGCTGCAAAACTAGGGCGTTGTCCCCTTGTGCGTTACCTGTGATTGCCTCCATGGGGTTGGGGGACAGAGTTCTGCTCCACAGGTTCACACGTCTCATTATTGTCACACATGTCTACTCTCTAACCAGAACACATTAAAATGGCAGGAGTTAATGCCTATTTTATTCAACAACCATAAGGAAACGGCAAATTCTGAACTTAATGGCTGTTTTCAACTTAATGGCTGTTTTCATAAGTCATTCCTTTTCAGAGATACACATCAAAGGCTGTAATAGCATAAAAACTGAGCAGTTCTAATGTCTTTCAGCTAATACCCATTGTATTTGGCTACTTTGCCACACATGCTCTTGAATTAGGAATTGTTGATGATTATGTAGCTTACTAAAGCACAAAATGCAGCTCTTGAAACTGACAAGTTTCTACTGGAGAGCAAGCATTAGACAGAATTCTGACTTACAGGGTTTGTAACCAGCACCTAGGAGGATTCCTCTGACATCCATGTTCCATGTAGCCTTGCAGGTTGCGAAATTGGGACATGGGAAGGGACCAACTCCAACACGGGTTTTGAGGTCGTCGATCTGGGCTGGGTGGCCAGATCTACTAGTTTAGTTAGCCTTTGTCTATTACATTGCTCAAGTACTGCTCTTCCAAGGGATATGCAGATGTAGAGAGGAATGAGTCTGCACTCATAGGCTCTTCAGTAGGAGCCATCAGAGATGATACTAAAAGCAGCTCCGTGAAAAACCACTTCTTGATAGTCCAGCTTAGCTCAGTCCTGGGCCGGGCTCTTGCCTGCAAACCCTGCTCAGCTTCACGGTTCTGTCTTGCCTTTATCGCTCTTCGCCTTGGCAACAGCCAGGACCCAACCTGTCTGTCTACTTTCTCTTCTCTGACTTCTTGCCAGCCCATCTGCACTGGTCGAGTTTCCCATCTGTGTAGTCTTGCCTGCCCATTAAATGACAATTTGTTTAGATTTCATTCCTTGAGTGCACTTGCTTTGGATCTGAAAACAGTTTCATCTTTTGTCCATAAGATCCGTAAGGGCTAGAGAGATAGTACAGCAGGTAGGGTATTTGCCTTGCGCCTGACCAACCTGGGTTCTATCATCTGCATCCCATATAGCTCCAGAACACTGCCAGCAGTAATTCCTGAGTACAGAGCCAGGAGTGATCCCTGAGCACTGCTGGGTGTGGCCCCAAACCAGTAATCACTTATTACTTATCTTCCTGTTGTTCATCAATTTGCTCGAGTGGGTGCCAGTGAATCTCCATTCGTCACTGTCATGTGCAAGTGTAGCCCAATGGCATCTGCTCACTCCAGGAACACAAACCACTCAGGTTTTTGACAAAGAAATCTGACCACTTCATAGGTGGGCGGCCACTGACCACCTCATAGGTGGGCGGTCACCACGTTCTTTTGATGTCCCATGGAACCCCGACAATAACAGCTCTAGTCCAGTGGTTGTCTCAAAATCGCAAAACATGTCCGGCCCATCTGATTTTCCTCATCTTGGCAAACAAGACAATGTAACTGATTCTGATTGTTGATGGAGGTCAGAACTCCGGACTTTTTCTCTCATTTGAGTGAAGTGTGATACACCAAGCATGACTTTCTATTCCTCTTTGGGGTACTGAATAGGCTTCTCATCCTGTTTTCATAGGGCCCAGGTCTCTGAGGTGTGTGTTAGTGCAGAATGATGGAGTCGAAAAGTTGTGCCCAGAGCTGGAGGTCCTTCGTCTTCTTTACCACTTCCTCAATGCTCTTGAAGGCGTCTGATGATGATGATAATAATAATAGTAAAGATAGTAGTAGTAGCAGCAGCAGCAGCAGAATAACAGTAATAATAAAATTCTGCACCTTAGCCCTCACCAGACTTCTGCCAGCTGTCACGGACCCTTTAGGGTACCATAGCCTAAGTCTTTTGCTTAAAACAAAGAGGCTGATCTATCTTTTCTGCCTTTATTTCATAATTAGTGAAATAATAGATTGTTATTAATTAGTCATACTGCAGTTTGGCCAATCACTCTCATTTGTCTGTTCCGCTATTTACCTGCTGACTAAATACAATATTCTGCTGGTCAACAAAATATAAAGGTATTTTGTGTGAATTCCATCCATGAGTATCTTCCAAATTTTTAAATAACTTCTTACAAAAAGGTTACATAATTGCAGTAGAAAATACATCAATTGCATAAACCTAAGGAAGAACACAGTCTTCAAGGAACCATAAACTGACATTGTTTTGGTTTCATACATCTTTAAAACATTGGTTGAATATTTTTCTTAGTTCCTACTACTCATTACTATCTCACCCCTTCCATTTTCTTTTGGGAGGCCTTGGGAATACTGAGCTAATTCAAAAATCAGACTGACAACTACTGGCATTCTTATCTTTTTTCCAATGCAAACACAAACAGCTTTTACAGCTAAGGAATTAAATGCTATGGTTTTATCTACAGCTAAGGAATTAAATGCTATGGTTTTATCCTCATTTTCCCCATGTAGTAAAATATACATAATTTCTGGTTTTGGTTTTGTTTTTGTTTGGGGGCCACAGCTGGTGTCACTCAGAGCTTCCTTCTGGCTCTGCACTCAGGAATCCCTCCTGGTAGACTTGGGGGACCATATGTGTTATCAGGGATTGAACAACACAATCAACCCCTAGGTCAGCCGTGTACAAGGCAAGTGTTCTACCTGCTGTACTATCACTCCAGCCCCTTACACAATTTCTAATAATATAGTATTGGGATTTATTTAACAAAATCTGAATTATTGACTATTTGGATCACTTCCCTAGACATCTTTACATATATTTTGCTTCTTGGTAGGGAGAAATTTTCTTGAAAATGTCAAGCTAAGTCACCATTTATCATTACCACCTCTACAGAATTCAGTGCACACCTGACACATTTAAATCAAGACCTATATTTGTGCTTAAAATCTAAAAAAACTTAGAAAATGAGCCTTAATTGATTGCTATGACTTTCATGAGTTGATAAAAATTTACATGTAATGTTTAAAACACTGCGGCACTTCCTTCAGGAGCAGGAGTGTGGGTGAATAAAGATATCCAGCATTTGGGGGGAGAGCTGAAGTCACCGTACCTGTGAGATGCAGAAACAGACCCACAGTCTAGCCCACAGCTCATTGACCAGCACACTGTGAGCTCAGTTTTCTTAGGGTAAAGCGGCTGATTTCAGGGGACTGGGATCTGCCAGACTGAATTTACTATGCTGGTCTTGGACATCTGGAGAGAAGGGGTGGTGTCCATTCCTCATGCTGCAGCCCCTACTTCTGACCTGGCAGAAAGTATCAGAACATCTGGACTTTATGTTTGTCTTGTATTGGAGCCACCCCAGTTGCACCGATATTTTTTTATAAGACTTAAATGGGTCTGAAAACTCCTATCTTTAGTTTTAGATAGCACCAACCAACTGCTCTGGTAGAGTGTGAGTTCCCCCTATTCTCTGAAAGTAAATTCTTCTATGTCTAGGAAGCCTTCAGTAAGATGAGATGTCTTAAAGCAAAGAAGCGCTCATCATTAATTTACATGGAAAATGCTTTTAGCATTTCCTGATTCAAAAGTAGCGTACCAACTCTAAGGCATGAAAGGAGGCCGACCCGGAATGCTTGTTTTTGTCAAGTAGTTCCTGGGAAGGAGTTTGGAGGTGGCCTTTTGGCTGTCCCGGATAGCACTGCCTCTGATTGCTGCAAAACAAACCAGAATGCTATTGTCATGTCTAGCGCTCTGACGTAGAAGAGCTCATCCTCTTTGGATTTCTTCTGGTTAGCAGAAACAGTTACTGATGTAGGGCTTTCATCTAAGCCAAGTGGTCTAACTCAGGCTTTCCAAGAGGGATATTACTATTTATCATCACTGAACTGAGCCTTGTTTTAATGAAAACTTAAGTTTGTGTGTGTTGCTTTTCCTATGCACACCTGATGTATGGAGCAGTTTCCATTAGTAATTCCAGTTCAGTACAGCAGATATTCTCCACCAGGACTCCGTGCCCTCCGAGTTGGAGGTGGAAGGGGTTAAAATGAAAAACCCAAAACGATGACGCTGGAGTGATAGTAAGGCATCAGACCAAGCACACAGCTGACTGGTTTGGGTTCCTGATCCCTGCCACCTTCTATGGTTCTCTATGCCTGCCGGAAGTGATCCCTCAGCACAGAGGTAGAAGTAAGTTCAGAGCTCAGTCTGATGTGGTGCCAAAACAAAAAACAAAGAAGTAAGATTGGAGGGAGAGAAAACAGAAGGAGAGATAGAGCTTGCAATGGCCTTAATGTGTCTGCTTGTACTTTCCATAGTTCCATGGCACTGCTTTAATACTGTTCGTTGTTGGAAATTTACTTGTGATTCTCGTCTCACCTCTAAATTTCTGATTCAGGAACCCATTGCAACACAAAATTGCAGTGTGCACATGCAGGCATGTGTGTGTATGTGTGTGTGTGTGTTTGCATGTTTAGCTAAATGTGTACATGTCTGATTGCTCAAGATACATTTCTAAAGCTAAGGTTGCAGAATTTGCAATAAAATATGTTATTGCAAGTACCTTTAAGTCATCAACATTTTCTTAGTAATCATTTTGGGGAGTGGGTCATACTCAGCTGTGCTCAGGGTTATTTATGACTGTACACTAAACTCAGGGATCATTTCTGGCCGGAAGGGGGACCCTGATGGGGTGCCGAAATCAATTTCATGTCAGCTCTGTGCAAGGCAAGCTATAGTGGTTATCTGCTAGAGTGGTGTAGTCTTTCTCCAACCCTAATAACTTCCTTTTTATTTGATGATTGCTAAAGTACTGACAACTGGTGATAAATTTGGATTAGTATTCTGGGTTTGTAAGTAATGATTAACAAGTATGATGTTTAATTTATATTGGAAAGGCATGAACACATTCTGAAAAGTAAAGTCTGCGAAGTTTTTTTTTTTTTTTCTATTGACCTTTCTTTTGCAAATACGTGGCCTGAGGACAAAGAGCAGGCAATTGACTTTTCTGTAAGTGTCCTCTTATTTCAAGTGATTTGAGAAGATTCACTAGCAATTATATATACACAGTTTATCCTTTACCTTCTTAAAGATGTAGATCTGGTTTTACATCTTAAAAGGCACTTAAACAAGCTCCTAATACTGATTTACTCACCAATTTGTGCATTGATTCATTGAATATTTATGGAAACGCTACCTGGCTTCCAGCTCTCACCTGCAGAACTAAGATTGAGACACGGCTACGTCCTGGATGGCTCTTGTACACAGGAGAGTCGGGATGATCATGTTACTGCCAAAGTAGATTTTCCTGGACTGGTGGGTACTTGAATATTGTTAAAAAAAAGTCTACCAACATATCAAGTCACAGTATTAATGTGGTTGTACAGGTTAAGTAAATGTGTTCTGGTCTGTCCACATTGCTCAGTCCAGTGTCTGTCCACCCGCCTCCACTCTATGATGGCCTGCCTCTGTGCTGTTTTCTCTCCTATATACACTTGTCAGAAATCTTGACACTGGGCCTCTCTTGGACTGTACCCCAGCACCCTGACTTTCCTTAGAACTCTGACCACATTTCACCCACATGCACATGGGCAAAATCTCTGCTTTACTGCCTGATAATGTCTATTTGGACTCAGGTTTGCCAGGGAGCCTGGCTGGGGGTGTCCTTTTATCTGCTGCCAGCTTCCACCCCCAGCCATCCCATTTTCTATTTGACTGGATATCTTTACTGTGGGTGAAATTCAAACTAGTTCACCTGGCTCTCCACCCTTCCACTGCCCTCTGTCAATTATATAGGCCTTGCTTTTGGTATGGCAGGAGGACTTTGTTACATGGCCCCAGAAACACCTCAAAGGAGACATGCACAATAATAGGCATTTCTGTGTCAAGATATGCTTTTAGAAACATCCCCTGGGATGCATTGGTAGAAGAACTAGCCTGTATTTGTTTTGGACAAAATCAGGTCTTTTTTTAAAATTTATTTAATTTATTTTTTAAGATATCTAAGTCTAATTCTTTGTATTAGACAAATTAATAACCTTATTCTTTAAACACTTTAAAAGTTTGCTTGAGTTATGTACTGGATCTTTAAAGGAAAGAATGACATATTATCAATATTTTATTAGAGAGTATGTTTTTCCTTTAATTAAGAAGTCAAGTCAGAAATAGGAAATACAGCTTGCTCAAGCCATGAATAGGAAATGAGGTTTTTGCTATCAGTGTTTAATTTGCTAAGTTAGCAACTTTAATCTCAAGATAATTTAAACAGTAGTTAATGCCATCCAGATTTATTTCACCTACCTTATTTTTTTAGAGTGCATCTTTTTAATTTTCATGTTGTTTTTCTATTAATTTAGATATAGTCATAGAAGGGTTTTTCCTCTTTAGAAAGACTATTTTTTTTCCATTTTGGTAGCAATTTGTATACAGATTATAAAGTCAAATAGTGCTAACAGATTTAGACTAAAAAGCATCAGTGGCCTGTACTCTCATTTGTAATCTACATAGTAATTTGTGTGTCTCATTCTCCCAGTAATCCGTCTTAGGAACCTCCCTATTGATTTCATGTTATGGTGGTCGATCATTTTAAGTACCTTTTTGATTTGTTCAATTTTCATAGGTTTAAGAAAGTCTTATTTTTATTTTTTTGTGGGGTGGTGTCACACCTGGCAATGCTCAGGGGTTACTCCTGGCTCTTTGTTCAGGAATTACTCCTGGTGGTGCTCAGGGGACCGTGCGGGATGCTGGGAATCGAACCCGGGTTGGCTGCGTGCAAGGCAAACACCCTACCCGCTGTGCTATTGCTCCAGCCCCAAGTTTAAAAAAAGTCTTTACTTTGATTTTATGGCAATCTCTTTCACCACTTTCTGATTTCTCTGAAGGGAGTTTCACAATGTAATTTTTGCCCAAGATAAGCCTGTTTGGTTAAGTGGATGAGTTTCCGTTCTGGAAATAGTCTCCCCTCCTTTCATGCCCTCTGCTGTCCCACTTACATAGACCACATCAATTTTTTCCTATCACTGACTTCCCATCTTTCTCAGATCTTGGGAACCCTATTTATTGTTTTCCATTGTCTCCCATTCTAAAAGGAATCTTGGTCCGTAGCTGGCAATGCTCAGGTATTACTCCTAGCTTCATTCTCAGGAAGCCATATATGGTGGCAGAGATTTATTCAGGGTTTGCTGCATGCAGGATAAACACTATAATCCCTGTTCCATTTCTCTAGCCCTTTGTTGGGTCCCTTTAAGGGATTCAATAGATCCCTTAAAGGGCTGGCTTGTACTTCTTAAAGGGATGACCGATATCCAAATTGTGGGGACATAAAAGAGTTGGAAAAGCAGTTGAGTTGTCAGTTGAGACTGGGTTCTCAGCCTGGCTGCCAGGAGTGAGTTGGAGGAGCAGAGAGTCTGACAGGATAGAGAGTTAGAGGAACAAAGAGAAGGGTTGGCTTAGTCACCTAAAGGCAGAGCAAGGAAATAGTTGGAAGAAAGGCTTAAAGGGAGTTTGAAGCCTCTGGACTGGTTCTATACTTGATACTGTCAGTCAGCAACACAACTGTAAACTGACAGCCCTTCCACATTATTATTATTATTATTATTATTATTATTATTATCATCATCATCATTACTACTATTTGGTATGTCTGTGGGATGTGTAATTGGCAAATTCTGTACACATATATCTTAGACTCTGGATCTTGTGGGGTATAGTTCTACAACACAGGTTGTCATACTGAAGTTTTATTTTTTAACTAGTTTTTACTAAGACACCATGATTTATAAAATTATACATAATTGAGTTCCACAATATGGTATTCCAATGCTGCTTCCATCCCCAGTATCGATTTTCTCCATTAATGATCCCAGGTTCCTCCCACTTTATTATTAGGCAGTTCTGGGTGTCGGGGATTGGCCCTCACACGTGAGGCAAACACTCTACCATGGAATGACACTCCCGCCGTGAATGAAGTTCCTCAATAACTGAGTCGTTCTCTACCTGGAAAGCCTTGTTATCCAGTATGCAATATTCTGTCTGTGACAATCATCACATTTAAAGTTAGTCCTTGTAGCAGCAAGCTTTTAAATGTCTTGTTTTCTGACCAGACACCTTGAGTATGTATAAAAACTTGTGAATCCCATCACTGTAGAGTTACACTCAAGGCTGTAGTCACACCAAATATACTGAGATGTAAATAAAAGCTTTGTGGGAGGGAAGCAATGGAGACGGTTTCTTAAAAAGATATCTTAGCTGTCAGATAATGATGCCACCAATGATAAACTCAGTCAGTGATGACTAGCCAGACATTTCAGAAGGCAGACTATCAATAAGAAGACCTATATTCTGTAGTGGTGGCGGAAGAGAGGCTGAAAAAGATAACTGTAAGTGTAATAAATGCTTTACGCCCTTTTTTTGTGTTCATTCTAATTTCTTAAAAAGCTGGCAGGTAAGCAAACCTCTTAACCAAAAGAGAAACTTGTGGTTTTGTGACTTTTTATCTATAAAAATATATAGTCACTCAGTTTTCAATATAGCTGTATATCATGGGGGGGGGGGCGGGGGGCTGTTTAGAAGGGAGTTTAGAAGCAGAAAGCCCCTGAACCGCTTTGGGTAGTAAATAACTCATAGATCATGTCTAGGTGGTTACCACGGAGAGCTCCCCTAAGCTGGTTAAGTATTTGGGTAGGAGAGGCATCCAGGGAATCAAAACTAGGGACTTAAGACTTGATCAAAACCTTGGTCGCCCCATCCATCTAAAATTGTCAGTGACTTCTAAATGTCAGGAAATTATGATGAGAATCTTGATGAGTCTTTTCTTTCTCTTGTTTTGAACAAGAGAAGAATTTCCAAAATGTTTCTTTGTAAATCATTGTCATTTGCAGATAATCGTTGAGGTAACTAAAGTCGCACACTGCTCCAGTTGTCTTGTTTTAAGTCTTGGCTCACATGATCAATGGGAGACTCAGATTGCTTCCTCCTTATTCTTAGAGTTTTCCCTCTTCGTCCATTCCTTACTTGGATGTTTTATTCCTGCCAGTTCTGTGACCAAATGTTTCCAGTGGGTTCTTCCTGGACAAAAAAATTTTCTGCATTTGTCCCTGCCCCACAGTTTAAACATGGGAGTGATTGCTGTATCATCATCAACTTCTTGTTTTTATTTCCCGTTGTTTTTCCATTCACCCCAATCCACTATTTTCTTTCTTTGCCTGTTTTGTACACCTTGTTGACTCTTCCATAGCATTCAGTCTCAATTCTCAACTTGGACTCCTTTTAGTTACTTTTTTGTGTTGTGAGTCCGTTGGAGTCAAGATTCTTGGACTGGACTGTCACTATCATTATCACTATCTTCCCGTTAATCATCTATTTGCTAGAGTGGGCACCAGTAATATCGCCATATGTCCTGATTCATGCTAGTAGAATCCAAAGGCATCCGCTTGCTCCCGGAACATAAAGAGCCTCAAACCATTATATTAGGTCACAGGAATGACCTAATATAAATGTTACTGATATTTGGCATATAAAATACTACACGAGCAGCTTGCCAGGCTTGCCGTGCAGGTGGCATACTGTTGTAGTCACCTCTAAATAAAGCATATATTGATGAACCTAGTGGCGCGCAAAGCCAGGCTGTGATAGTCTAGTCTGCTGGGTGGAGTTGTGACGAGAGGAAATCCGGATGTGGAAAATGGCGGGCCTCATGGAGTAGGGGAGGGTGGTCTGGCTTGTTGTAAAGCACTGCTGGGTGGCAGGTCAGGGCTAGAACCCGCCATGCCTCCCAGGCACCTCACGAGCAGCTGGGCACAGGGAGAGCAAGTAGCAGCTCTGCCCCATGTCTGAGAGTCTCTGGTTCAGCATACCTGGGCCGGATTGAAAAAAAAAATGCTGCAGGGTGGCTGTGGATGATCTGGGCTGTGATAGACTGGTCTGCTGGGTCTGCTGGGTGGAGTTGTGACGAGAGGGAAGTCCGGATGTGGAAAATGGCGGGCCCCAGGAGTAGGGGAGGGTGGTCTGGCTTGTTGTGAGGCACTGCTGGGTGGCAGGCCTGGGCTAGAACCCGCCATGCCTCCCGGGCGCCTCACGAGCAGCTGGGCACAGGGAGAGCAAGTAGCAGCTCTGCCCCATGTCTGAGAGTCTCTGGTTCAACATACCTGGGCCGGATTGAAAAAAAAAAAAAATGCTGCAGGGTGGCTGTGGATGATCTGGACTGTGATAGTCTGGTCTGCTGGGTGGAGTTGTGACGAGAAGGAAGTCGGATGTGGAAAATGGCGGGCCCCAGGAGTAGGGGAGGGTGGTCTGGCTTGTTGTGAGGCACTGCTGGGTGGCAGGCCAGGGCTAGAACCCGCCATGCCTCCCGGACGCCTCACGAGCAGCTGGGCACAGGGAGAGCCGGTAGCAGCTCAGGACTGGACTGTATTAATCATCAAAAGATCACCTGCTTCAATGAATGGGGCACTACTTTTTTTTTTTAATTTTTTCTGATAATTTTCTTTTACTCTTCACCCCAGATTTTTACATCCTCAAGATTGGGAGCTATTAGTTATCTAAAAGTCTATATTTCCAATAAAATACAGGTTAAACTCTTCAGTTCTTTGTTCCTGTAAAAGTAAGTGTCATTTGTATGAGTTTTGATTTGGGGGTTTCAGGGTCTAGCTCTGTGCTCAGGGTTCACTCTTGGTGCTTGTGCTCACTTATGCAATGTTGGGGATCGAACTGAGATTGGCTGCTTGCCTGAAAGGGCCTAACCCACTGCCCTCTCTCTCTCTCTCTCTCTCTCTCTCTCTCTCTCACACCTTTTTGTCACATTTTAAAGGTTTCTGTAACTTAACCAAATTCCATGCAACCCTTTTTATTCCCATTTGAAAATTGAGCAAAAAATAATCCAACTCCAAAAACCCATCCTCATTCTTCTACAACACCCCTGAACCCAGGCATGGACCTGGAAGTCTTTGGTGCTGAGACTTTGTGTTCCCTCAAGTAGCAACTGTAAAGACCCTGAACCCTAAAAGGTAGTGTGAAAATAAAGGGCTAGTTTTACTATAAAGTTAGCCTGAAGGGTTGTGGCAATAAACTTGTAGGACATGCAGTTTTCAGTGTAAAAGGAAAAATAATGTCTCATATTTATCATAAAGATGAAATGAAGACACGATAGTTACTTGACGCAAAGTGTATTAATAAATGCCTGCATTCTGTCTAGGGAATAAATCGGAAAGGCAGTGACCTGACAAGGTAGGGAATTATGTTATTTTTTTTTTATACAACATGAAATCTGGAGGCAACTGGGCCAGGCTGGTGGGGGAGGGTCCCCCTCTCCACCTTGCATCATTATTATAAGCTCTGATTACCATAGCATATTTATATCATATTGGTTTTGTTTTGGTGCTCAAGGTTTAGATTAGCCTCTGAGCTCAATTTACTCCTGGTGGGCCCTCACAACCACGTGTGATGCTGGGGATCTTCTGTGGTACACAAGGCAGGCACCCTACCCGCTATAGTGTTGAATTCCTTCCTTTCCTACTTCCCTCCGTTGTTCATCTTGCAGTGACCAAGGATCACACACATGCCCTGCTGCGGTGCTGGCACATTTTAGCTCTACAGTTCCCTGGTGTCTTGCCCTTCTGGTTGCAGTGCTTGGACACCACATTTTAACTTTTGCAGTTCCCTGGGAGTTTGCCCTTCTGGTTGCAGTGCTTAGACACCTGCTTGAACTCTATTGTAGTCATCTTCTGTTTATAGTCTGTGGGCTCTCAAAACATGCTCATTGGGTTGCTCAGCTCATCTGCAGTGCTTGCACTCACCTATATGCAGTGCGTCCAGAGATCACCCTGGCACTGGTTCACAGGGTTCCACCAGGAATTTGCGACAGCACAGGGCATTTGAATCTGTCCCCATATGCTTGCAAAGCTGACATTCTAAACCACTGCCACTGAGCTGTTCCTTTGCTCCCTGTCTTACTCAGGGGTTACTCCTGGCTCTGAATTCAGGAATTATCCCCTGGCTCTGCCTCGGGGGGGGGGGGGGAAGGGGCGCCATATGGGATGCTGGAGATCTAACCTGGTTTAGCTGTGTGCAAGGCAAACTCCATTTACTATGGCTCCAGCCCCTGTCTGCATTTTTAATAAATAAAAATAAAGAACTAAAGAGACCACCATTTCTGCCAAGCACAGTAAGTAAACTGCTTCCTTTGTCTCATTGGTCAAAAAGCCTCAAGGTCAACCCATCTATAAAGTGCTGACTCCACAACAAATGGCTTCTGACAAAGAAGAAATGGCTAGCCTGCATGTGTATGCATGTATGTATATATGCAGTGATCATGCAAGTATTAGGTACCAGAAACAGGTATAGCATGAACAAGGCACAAAACAAGGGAAGAATTGAGGTTCATGTGGTCAGTAGCAAAACATAGCAACAATGGCAAGGGAAAGTCAAAAGATGAATTTGAGAGATTCCTATTACATTAAAAGATTAAGAAAAATATGAGCTTGGCCCATGTAGAGCTATGGATGGCATGCTGCTAATATATTTTTACAAAGGTCATATTCAGGTTTTCAGTTGACTTAATTAGTAAGATAGACATAAGTAAGCTGCATTGGGCTTGAATTCCACAGGGATTGAGGACCTGGCCCTTTGCCTTTGTCTTTGGCCAAGCTTCCCAGCCATGAGTGTTTGTTTAGAGAAATTCACTGTAGATTTGTGTCCCAGGTGAAAACAATCTGAAGAAAACGTATTCATATCACAATGAAAGGGCCGGATTAATCCGCCCAGGTGTACTGATCCAGAGACAGACATGGGGCAGAGCTGCTACTGGCTCTCACTGTGCCCAGCCAGCCGCTCATGAGGCACCCGGGAGGGATGGCAGGTTCTAGCCCTGGCCCACCACCCCAGCAGAGCCTCACAACAAGCCAGACAACCCCCACTCCATGAGGGCCTCCATTTTCCACATCTGGACTTCCCCCTCATCAGAATTCCATCAGCAGACCAGCCTCTCACAGCCCAGCTCATCGAGATCCACCCTGCAGCAGTCTTTTAATCCGGCCCAGGTATACTGATCCAGAAACAGACATGGGGCAGAGCTGCTACTGGCTCTCCCTGTGCCCAGCCAGCCGCTCATGAGGCGCCTGGGAGGGATGGCAGGTTCTAGCCCTGGCCCGCCACCCCAGCAGAGCCTCACAACAAGCCAGACACCCCCCCACTCCATGAGGGCCTCCATTTTCCACATCCAGACTTCCCCCTAGTCAGAATTCCATCAGCAGACCAGCCTATCACAGCCCGGCTCGCGGCCGCTTGCTGCCGTGCAGTTCATCAATAAATGCTGGATTTTGAGATGACTACTAGAGTATGCTACCCCCACTGCAGAGCCTGGCAAGCTACCCGTGTTGTATTTGAAATGCCAGATACCAGTAATAATTATAGACCTCATTCCCATGACTTTATGGAATGGTTTGAGGCTCTTTATGTTCCTGGAGCAAGCAGGTACCCTTGGGCTCTACTTGCATGAGACAGGTCATATGGAGATGTTACTGGTGCCCGCTCGAGCAAATCGATGATGAACGGGAAGACAGTGATACAGTGAATGAAAGGGTAGAGGGAATCTTGTTTGCTCTAAAAGGCAAGAGGATGTCTGTGGTGTACCTGATTGTAATGGTGCTAAGAAGGGGCTCACTAGCCACGGCAAACTGGCTCATTCCTGCAGTAAGGATTTTGGGCAACTGGGTTCTTACTAAGATGATGCAGTGGGTTATTGGCATTTGCTTTGTGTAACATTTGTTTAATCAACTTATTGGTCTGTAAAAGAAAGCAGTCTTCTGTGCCCCGGGTAGATTGCTTATACAATTAACAAAGTTCATTTAAACTAGATACCAGATAAGATTATATCTAGATAGGATTTCACTATCATTTCATATGACAAACTTGAATTAGTTTGGGGACAAAAATGAATAAAAGTGTTAGGTTAATTTCTAAGGTGGAGATAGAACAAAGAGAAATTTATTCTTTAGAATAGTAACTTTAATAATACTGAATATCACTAAAGTCAATTTGTCAATATTTAATAAGATAATAAGCAGCAAGTAAATTCATTTTTAATTTAGGATTAATTAATAAATCCTTAATTCATTTTTAGCCATTTAATGAATTAAGGAAAATAACATTAAGAGATATAATGTAAGGTGACACGTCTAGGCTCCCTGCTAATGCTAAATAACCTCAGTACTGACAAAAAATGGCTTATCTGAAAGGGGAACTGATGTCCCCACTCTGCCTTGAAATGTAAGAACTGTGTGATTTTAATATGCCTCCATTTAAATGAGCACTGTCATATGTATATGTTTCTTTTTTTCTGATCTGATAACATTGACTTTTACCCTTTCACAAGTTAAGCCATTTCAGATAAGATTCTTGCTTATTCAGTTAAACATAGAACAAATACAGAAAAAAAAGTAAAAATTTCTCCCATCTAGTAAAAGCAACTGGAAAATAAAGCAACTGCCAAAAAATACCAGGCTGTTTGAATTTTACCAATTCTACAGAAGTGTGTGTGTGTGTGTGTGTCTGTCTGTCTGTCTGTGTGTGTCTATGTGCCTGTGTGTCTGTGTGTCTGTGTGTGTTTCTTTTTAAGCTGCAGGTTTAAGTCTCCATTGCCCTTGGAGGAAAATAGGTTTATATCCTGCAGTTTTGAGTCTAGCCAGTTTCATTCTGGCATTGATGGAGTTTGCTGTCTTCAACTACTGGTTTTTTGCCATGATAAACATAAAAGCTGATAAAATTCTACAGAAATCCTGATATTTATGTAGATGTACTCTCCATAGCTTGAAGGATTCTGCTTTCCCTAATTTCAAATCACTGCCAGTCGTGATAGGGCCAGTACAATGTTTCTCAATTTCTTGGAGCTCAGCTACATATCTCTGCCACATAAAAGTCAAGGATTTGTTAAATTAAATCACCATCTCATAATAAGATCTGTGACTGCCATTCTTAGAGCAGAGCAGACTCTCGTATCTACTACTTAAGATGTCAAGTATTTCTGTCTATCGGAACACATTCAGTCTGTATGAAAGCTGGCGCAAACAAAACCTTTTGCTAACTATGGCTACTTATTTTTTTATATTAATGTAGCACTAAACCGGTTTTTAATAATTGCAACAAAAGGCTACTATAACTTTGTAGACCATAGCCACTGAAGGTAGCTGTGAAATCAGAATCCAGTCGGCAATATTTTTGATTCATGTAGTAGAATGGCATATGTTTTGCTCTTGGTAGCAGTATTGACTCTGCAGAGGAAATGGTAGTAAAAAACCTTTTTTTCCTAGTACACTAAGCATTCATTAATCAGAAGACACATGGAAAGGAAATATATTTTCATCTGAGGTGCTGTTTTTACAAAGCCTCTCTTTGACAATAGCTACACTTTATGTGCCTGTCCTTTACAATATCTGTAATTTCTAATACAGCATAAAATAAACTCCCACTCTCCTTTGGAAGACAGCTCTTGGAGTTTCTGCCATCATTCCCTCAAGGTTTATTAGAGTCTGTGGTCTGGAGTAGCCTCATACAGTAACTCGCGCATCAAACCTGAACATCTGGACGGAGTTTCCAATGGGCCATGATCTGTTCAACTGAACAATCCTTTTAAAGCTTTAAAAAATAAGAACTAAACAAATTTAGTGGTGCCAAGGATCAAACCCAGGGCCTCATAGATGCAAAGCAAGTGTTCAACTTGTGAGTCACCTCCCAGGCTTCTAGATGGGAGATGCTTTAACCTTTTAGGACATTACACATGTGTAAATTTTTAGGTCCTTTCTACACAGAAGAAAATATAATTTAGGGTGGATTTTGATGTACTAGGTTTTCTAAATTCAAGATTTATTGTAGCAATGTAAGAAATATAGGTGAACATGACTAATGCGTAGTTAATGGTTGGCAGCGATAAAAAGGAGTTTTTGACAGCAAATAAATTATAATTTTTATCTCCAGAAACACTCTAGTTCCAAAATATAGGTTTGTTTTAATTGGCATTACTGGCATATTAAAAGCTTATCTAATCTTGAAATTTGTACATAAGTGTGCCATAAATAAATGATACCCGGAATAGCTATTATACTCTATTAAAATTATAGAATACTGTGTTGTGCCCAATGCTGCACTATTATGTAGCTCTGATAATTTGAGATAGTTACTGTCCTTTCTTCATCTGATTTTAATATATTGTTTCTCAAAGGCTATATTTTCAATGAAGGAAATATTATTTTGTGAAAATGTTTTATTTACATGTCTCGGTTCTTTTCGGAAACCTCTGAATGGGAAGAATATTTTTAAGTATTTTTCATAATTTCATACTCAGTGGTACAGGAGAATCAGAAATTACAATGTAGATTAGTCTACATTAGATTCTCAGTCATGCATAGATTCTGTAGCAGTGACAAAGGGCACCCTAAATGGCACAAGGACCAATATCACATGACAGGAATTAAAAATGCAGTCTGAAGTTTTTGTTCCTTACAGTGTATCAAAAGTATAAGAAGCAAGTATTATACTATGCTCAAAACCTTTACAAACCTGTGCATACAGTACAGGAAATGCATTTCGAAAAAGTCAGAAATCAAAGATCAATATGATTAGTAAAATGAAAGATGCCCAGAGTGATTTCCTTTTCTTTCTTTCTGCGATTTGGTGTAGTTGTTTTCCATGTGTGTGTGTTTATTGAAGGAAAGTATTGCATCTATAATTTAGTTTTCAGTCGTTTTAAGTTGCTCAAGTAATTCCCAAAAGAATGTGCCTTTTATTGAGATTTTTTACACTGCTTATCAAAATCCCTTCATTCTGAATATCTCTTTTACTTTATTGTAAATTTGTATCTTTGGAAAAGCATCATCTCATAAGTAAATAATCTGCATGATTAGTATTGAAAGAGCTTTACATTTAAAGAGGAGAAGACAGTTATTCATGAGGAAAAAATCTGCTTCTCCTGATGATACAGCAGGCTTACGAATCAGTTCAAAGGTAAAATGAACAACTTTAGTTGGGGCGTGCTTTACAATCCTCTTAACACTTATGATTTAGGCATCCCCTATGACCACAGCCTATGACCACCCCTATGACCCTCCACTAGAATGTCCATAGCTCTCTGCTACTGTCCTGAGGTTCCTTCTCATCCACTGTTCCTGCTGATCTGCCCCCCACCACCACTTGGCAGATTCCCTTCTGTAGGCAGAATTTCAGAATTCTTTTGTTTTTCATGAAGTCTTATTGTAATGTAGGTAGCATGATTACAGTAGTGTTTAAGTTGTGGTGCACACAGTTAACGACAGTATTCCTACCACCATTGGGCAATAGCTTCAACCTTAATCGTTTTCACCACTTCTACTCTGCCTCTTCCTTTTCCCCATAGTTTCTTCTCCATTTGTCTTTGATTAGTGGAGTTAAAACTTGAAGGCCCCTCTCAGAGGTATGTATACTGATAGTTTCTGTATGTTTTCCTGTTAGTTTCTTATGGTTCTGGGTTTAATATTCAGGCCTTTAACACATTTTAAATTTTTTCTAAGATAAGAGGTGGGGTATCGCTTTTATTGATTTGCATGTGCTTCCATTTTACTAGTGCTATTGTTGAAGAGGTTTTCCTTGCTACACTTCATTCATTCAGCTCTTTTGTCATAGATTAACCGTTGCTGTATCTCACGGTTTACCTTTGGTTTCTCAATGCTTTGCTACTGGTGTTTATTCCAGTACCAAAGCATTTTGAGAATTAGATCTTTCTAGTATAGTTTGAAGTCAGGGACTGCACTAATTCCCATTTCTTTTCCCAGAATTATTTTGGATACTAGGGCTTCATATAAATTTTTTGTAGTCCTCAGGGCACATTTTGATTACTCATTGCTGATCTCCTTACTTTGATTTTATGCTCTACAAACAGGTGAGATTGACCTGTAATTGTCTTTTTTCCTTCTAACTCACTCCCATTTTTATCTTAAATTTCACCCTTACTTCTGAGTCATATTCCATGAAATACAACAAAAAAATTAAGTAGATGTACAATGAAATAATATCCTTAATTTTGATGTACAATTATCTCAGTATTTTTCATGTTGCATCCTGTTAAGCTTATTCTTCTTCTCATTCCCTTTTATTTTCCAAGTGTTTTTGGTCACAGCTATTGACAGCCTCACCATTTCATTGTCATAGTTTTAAGGTATTTTCTTCATTTCCAATGTTAGCCACTATTATTTTTGCTGGTAGTATTATGTATTAAGTCAACTTCTCTTAATCCAAATATATATCATTATTTTATTCAATAAGTGCATATTGTTAAGATTTTTTCTATAGGGATACACAAAGCAATTTAACAGAACTCATATTTTCACAAAAATTGGAAACTAGGGTGCTTAGAGGTGGTTCAGTGGCTAAAGGACAGTCTTGTAAGTGTCCGACCATTAGTTCAATGTCCAGTGCTTTCTGCACCAAGCATGATCCTGGCAACTCTGCATTTGTATTAAGAATGCTATTGTCTATTGTCTATGGTCCTTAGTGCAACTCCTTTGCAAGTACTATAGCCAGAATATGCCTGAGCACCATAGCTGTAGAGTGCAACGTCAGCAAGCAAGGGCATATACAGTGCAGCTGAAGGAGTAATGATCACTACCCTGTATACAGTGAGGCTGACTGTGTGACCTGACCCACTGAGCACCACCATGACTCTTGCATGCAATGCCCAGTCAGCCAAGCATTATAGGATGTGGGATTGGGAGGGAAAATGATAAAAAGTAATTTGGTTGTTTTTCTCTTTGGCAAAAATATGTCATAATGGACAAAGCTTGACTTTCTGTATTGAAGAGAGTTTTATAAATTTAATAGTACTTATTCTTTCTTGTTCTAATAGCACAGGGCCATCAGGGTCTGTCCAAATATTCAGGGCAGTTTTAATGGAAAGGATGGAACTTCCTATTTTCTTTTGCTTTCCCCACTAGTCAACCTCTTTGCAATAATTTGATCATTTCATGACTCTCTTGGAACCCTTTTTGTATAATCCTTTTTGCATCTTCTCTCATCACTATTTCTCAGGTCCTGTGCTTTCACAAGGAAATCTCGTAAAATAAATAACAACAAAACCAAAGTCTAAAGCCTGCAAGTTATTAGACCACCTCTGTTCAGCCTTTGAGGGGCAATATAAGTTTGTTTTCCTGTGAAACCGATTTTTTATAAGATGTAAGATGGGCAAGTGGGAGGGATGTTTTGGGGTGAGCACTCAGCTTTTCAGATTTACCAGTTGATTTCACTTGTCTGTATTTTCTTATGTCAGGTTTCTAAGTGAAGAGAATTTCAAGTTGCAAGAACTATTCTCAACAATTTCACAAAGCCATTTTGAAATATTTTGTAAAACTGTAGTTGCCAGGATCTGACCTGGATTCTCTGAATCAGAATCTCTGGTTAGGCCCGTGTTTGCCCTTGAACACATAAATTACGATGTATCTCACGTGCTTGTCTTCGCTTGCTCACTCATGCTTGTGTTCTCTCAGCACACGTAGTCCGTATCTTCTCCCCCTCCCTTCACATATTTCTAAGTATCATTCAATAAAAAAGATCTTGCTTCACTAAAACAAGCAAATGATCACTGGTTTAAAATATTCTTTAAAATAGTCACTTTATACAATTTTTCCCTCGTCTTGATAAGCTTATCAGGCCAAAATTTCATCTTATGAATTCCTTCCTTCTTTCCTTTTGAAAAATTTCATTCCTATGTCTCTTTTAGTCCATGCAACAGCACATGTTCCACTGTATTCCCAACATAGCTATATTAGTCAGTGGGAATAAGAGAGAAAAAGAGGGTGGATTCTACGGCTACACCTTGGGAGCTACTCCCAGCTAGTAATAGTAATTGAAGTCTGATCTCACATCTGTGCCTGAGGGTCACTCCCAGCAGTGCTCCAGGTACCATGAAGTTTGGTTTGGAAATGGAGATGGAAATGGGGCCTCCTGCATGCAAAGCACGAACTCAGTCTGCTAACTTATCTCTCTGCCCATAAAATGGTATTAGGTTTTATGTGCTCTTGTTTTCAAAATAGAAATTAAAAATTTCTATTCCCTTTTATCTTGATGTCATCTCATGGTACCATAGATTTATGTGGAATTTACATAGAGAGTCACCTAGCCTGAGGAAATTTCCTAGAAATTGTAATTTATTTAAATTGATGAAGGGGCATGACTCCACACCAAAAACCTGACTTATGGACAGAGAGATAGGAAGGACGGTCCTATGTGCCTTGCTCACAGCCAACCTAGGTTCAAGCCTCAGAACTCCACATGGTTCCTTGAGTCCCACCAAGAGTTTGGGACACCCAAGAATCCCTAGCACTCCCTTGGAGTAATCCCTGAGGTCCACTGGATGTTGACAAAGAAAAAAAACTAAACACCTGCTTTGTAAATGTGAAATCATTTTATTAATTTTTGTTTGCTTATTTTGATTTTGGGGCCACACTGCGCAGTGCTCAGGGGTGTAGTCTAGCTCTATACTCTGGGTCAGCCGTGTGTATGACAAGTGCCCTAATGGCTATACTATTGTTCCAGTCCCAGTAAGTGTGATGCCTTCTGTTTGATCAAGGCATATGTCACCCGTATTCAAGCTTGAGCCCAGTAGCTAATCTGTCTGCATCCCCTGGCATTGCAGCTTAGTGTGTGAAATATGTGCATGCATATATATTAAGCAAACAAAGAAAAGGACTTTATTATTATAATTTTTGGGGTGTGTCTTGTTGGGGCCACACCTAGCAGTGCTCTTGCCTCTGCACTCAGGGATCACTCCTGGTGGGCTTGGAGTAACATATGAGGTACTGGGGATTGAACCTGTGTCAATTGTGTGCAAGGCAAGCACTACAACTGACTTTACTATAGCTCCAGCTTGAATGTTTATGATTTTTAACTTGTAGTGGAAAGTTTTCTTGTAGTTTTGTTCATAAAGATATTAAGACTTTAAAAAAATATGGTTATTTATATTCAATATTTTCTTGACTATATTTTACTGATAGAAATCACAGATATGTTTTTATCTGTGATTTATCTTGGGTCCTATCTTTAATATTATACATTCTGGTGGCCATGGGTCTTTTGTTAAATTCTAGCATAAGGGACTAATGAATAGCAATTTATTAATTTATAAGGTTGGTAACATCAGAATTTTTGTTTTCGTTTTATTTGAGGGGCCATGTCCAGCAATGTCCAGTGCTTACTCCTGGCACTGCACTCAAGGGAACATTACTGGCAGGCTCAGGGGACCCTTTAGAGCGTCACAGATTGAATCCAGGCCAGCTGCTTGCCAAGCAAATGTCCCCACCCCCACACACTGTACTATGCTTGGTCCCTAAGGATTTTATTTTATTTTATTTTTATGATTTATTTTTAGCTATTGCCATTGTTATTGCAAAGTTTCAGAATCAGTATGGCTACTCTCAAGGGCACAGAAAATGCAATACCTAGTTCGGTTATCCCCAGTGTTAAACAGCAACAACGAAATTGGAAATAATACCTTTTTTTCCCCTTTTGGAATTAAGTCCCAGCTGTCTATACACTTCAAGCCATAGCAGACAGGTGTGGGGAGAGGGAGTGAATCAACTTTTTCTACGGTTAAGCATCCTTTCACTGCATTTCCTTTCCTTACTGACTCTCCTTGCCTTTTGCTGGCTTCACTTCCCTTTGTGCGCACTGACTACCACTGACTAAACTCAGCAATTTAGACAGCAGCTCCCATTCTTCTGTCTCATTTTTCAACGCTTCTACCTGCTTTTGCTTGTCTGGAAATAGACAGCTCAGTTGATGAAGGGATCTGTCTGCTCTTCCCTTCTTTACCCAGAGTTGAATGAAGCTCAATAAAGAGGTGGGGACGCTGCTTAAGCGGAGCCAGAACTCATCTACTGTTGCTCAGCACTGTCGACATCAAAGTGATCCAGAGCAAGTTTTCAAGAGTTTCCATCTCTGCTCAGTCAAGGATTTATGTCAATACCTCTGAACAATTGTAACCATTTATCTGGTTAATGGGATGTTCCAAGATCCTTTTAACTCCCTCAGTAAACGTTGCTGGTAACTCCTTGTTACCTGACTCTCCCCCTGATACCCCTTGCACTCTCTAGCCCCAAAGTTCCCAGTTTCTGATTTAGCTATTTGGTTAACCTCATTTTGGATTATTTGCATGGGTATATATACAGGTGGCTAAAGGCCCACCACTTTTGCCAAATTAACTTGGGAGTTCTTTCCAAGTTCCTTTAATTTACAGAGAAAGAAATGAAATACATATACTAACCTAGTTAATGAATGAAAATGGTGAACTCACACCCAGGTTTTCTGAAGTCCTGCCCAATGCACATTCTCATTGCTCCAGATATTTCAAGCACTTCTGCATATGTCTTCTGACGGGCTCCTGAGATATGACTTGTTGCAGGAAATTATTATTATGGACCATGGCACTGTCACTGTCTTCCCGTTCATCATTGATTTGCTAGAGCGGGCCCCAGTAACATCTCCATATGTCCTGTCTCATGCTAGTAGAGCCCAAGGGCATCTGCTTGCTCCAGGAACATAAAGAGCCTCAATCCATTTCGGAATGAGGTCCGTAATTGTTACTGGTATTTGGCATATCAAATACAACACGGGTAGCTTGCCAGGCTTTGCCGTGCAGGTAGCATACTCTTGTAGTCATCTCTAAGTCCAGCATTTATTGATGAACTGCGCGCCGCGCGAGCCAGGCTGTGATAGGCTGGTCTGCTGGGTGGAGTTCTGACAAGAGAGAAATCCAGATGTGGAAAATGGAGACTCTCATGGAGTGGGGGGTCGTCTGGCTTGTTGCAAGGCTCTGCTGGGGTGGCAGGCCAGGTCTAGAACCCGCCATCCCTCCTGGGCGCCACGTGAGCGACTGGGCACAGGGAGAACAAGTAGCAGCTCTGCCCCCATGTCTGTGAGTCTCTGGACTGGCATGCCTGAGCCAGATTTAAAAAAGACTGCTGCAGGGTGGAACTGGATGACCACGGCATCAATATTCTCTCGTATAGTATTCTGAACATTGAAGCATTCTAATTTATGTTGCACTAAGTTTCATTGTTTAAGCACCCAAACATAACACTAACCAGCTGTGTGTGTTCTGTTGTTTATTTGTTTTGGGACATACCTGGCAATGCTCAAGGCTCTGTGCTCAGGGATCAGACTTGGCTCAGTGCTCAGAGATCACTCCTGGTTAGGTTCAGGGGACAGAATGGGGGCTGAGAATCAAATTTGGGTTGACTGCATGCAGGACAAATGCCATACATGCTGTACTATCTCTCTTGTCCTGCGATATTTTCTTAAGATCACAAGAAAAAAAATCTCCTTAATTTCTACAAAGTGACTCATTGACAGATTTTATTCTTCTATATTATTCCCAATGTGTCTTTCTTCCCTTTTTTCTCTGATTAAACAATCTGTTCTTTCAGCAGATTTCTTTATTTTTTCTTTTTGGGTCACACCCGGCAATACTCAGGGCATACTTATGGCTCTTAGCTCAGGAATTACTCCTGGAGGTGCTCAGGGGACCATATGAGATACTAGAAATTGGATTTGTGTCGGCCGCATGCAAGGCAAATACCATACCCGCTGTGCTGTTACTTGAGTCTCTTTTTCATTTTTCTATAAGATTATAATTTCTTAACTACTCAGGTAAACACACACATTTATTGAAGTAACATTGCTTTATATAACATCATATAGCTTCTGGTATCCATCATTATAAAATTCATATCTATGTACACTAAGTTATGTGAAACATAAATCTAATTCCATCCTTCACCACATAATTTTATCTGATCATTCCACACTCATACCCACCTACCCTTTGAGCTTGATCTTATAGTCTGAAAGTTTATTCTTGCTGTATTTAATTTATTTATTTTTGTTACTTTATGTATGCATTCAGGATTGAAATTATAGGGCCCTTGTCTTCATCTGACTTACTTTACAAAGAGTAATACCACTGGGGCCGGAAAGATAGCACAGCGGGTAAGATATTTGCCTTGCACGTGGCCAACTCAGGTTCAATCCCCGACATCCCATATGGTCCTCTGAGCACCGCCAGGGTTAATTCCTGAGCAAACAGCCAGGAGTAACCCCTGAGCATCACCAGGTGTGACCCAAAAAAAAAATAAAAAATTTTAAAAATAAAATAATAAAAAAAGTGTAATATCACCTAATTCTATCTCAGATTTCTTTGTAAGCTTTTTTTTTTTTTAATCGTAAAACTCACATAACAATAAAAAGTACCATCTTAACTATTTCAACATCAACAGTTCAGTAGTTTGGGGAATAATTGTATTATTGTTCAGCAAGTCTCCAGAATTCTTCCTCATCTTGCAAAATGGAAATATATACCTCATAAGAAACAACTCCCTATTTCCCTATCCCTAAAACCAGGGCAAACTTTCTACTTTTGGGGTCAATCAGTTTGCCTTCTCTAAGAGCCGCCTATAAGAGGAGTCTTAGTATATTGGCCGTTTTATAACTGGCTTATCTCTCTGTGTACAATGTCCTCAGAGAGTTATTTTATAACAGGATTTCAAGTCCCCTTTCCACCCCAGTTTCTTTTCTCTGAATTTCCTCATCTTCCTCCATTTCACACTCAGGAAGCTGAGGTTCAGATGGCACAGACTGGGAGGCAGGGAGCAG
This sequence comes from Cryptotis parvus, assembly GCA_021461705.1. Lineage (NCBI taxonomy): Eukaryota > Metazoa > Chordata > Mammalia > Eulipotyphla > Soricidae > Cryptotis > Cryptotis parvus. The sequence continues at coordinate 245,562 of JAJIBD010002046.1, forward strand.
AATCCATTTTGGATATTACATTTCTGACAAAGAAGGGATGAGATTTATTTGATTGCTTCCTGCTACTGTTACCTCCTCTTGAGATTTATTATTAACTCAAACTGCTAAGTCCTCTCGCCACTTCTTTCTCCCCTACCATTGTGTTTCACCAGATACAAAGAACATCAGAAATTGCATATTAGAGCCATAATGAGATTTTAGAAATCTGCATAGGATGTGAATGAATTTTCTTATGCAGATTCTTCTATAATAACATTTAATATTTTCATTAAGCTTGGATTCATAGCTAGAATAAATATAGTGACTTTGGAGGAAGAAAATATTAAAAATCAATATACACCGAACCTGCTTTCCAAATACATGTTCTGTAACTATCTAGAATTAGGCCACTGAGCACCGTTACAAACACATGAAACTGAATTTCTTTTGTTTGCAAACATATGTTAGTTTACATTTAGCAGGTCAGCACTTACTAAAAATAATGCTAAGCCATACACATATCTGTGATTACAAAAGTGAGCATAAAAATATGTCTTATTATTAAGTGTACCAAAGTTTATAGATAAGTTCCTTTTGCTTTTAAAAAATTTAGGTGGACCAGGTTTTTATCTGCTTTCTGGTTTAGGGAAAAAAGCATTGACTTGTAATTTGCTAGCTGAGTAGAAATTGTACATAATTAACAACCTTGTCCTTGGACTGCTACTGTTACTAATGTACTAATAAGACATGAGGGACTAATACATTTAAATCTTTGTAAGTTGCAATTTTAATTACTTACTTTTGAAAAATTCTACCAAATGGGTAAGTTTATAATAAAGGAGAAAATAAGGCTAAAGAATGTGTGAAAAATATAATGTTCACTCTATATTACACCTGTGGGACTTTAAAATTGTCTCATTTAAAAATACATTTTAATCTATTGAGATAACATTGAATTATAAGAGTATAAATGTATGTATTTTAGAGGTTTACTATTATCACATCCCCACTCGCACCAAAGTCCAAGTATCCTTGCACCACTGTCCATTGGACCCTTCCCATCAAGTCCTTCCTGCTCCCTGGGTCACCACAATTCTGACATCATAACCAAAGGGTATGTTTTCAATGGACATGCATATTGCTTTGCTTTCTTTCTTCATATGCTATAGGTGACTGAGATCTTAATAGTTATCTCCTCCTTTATTCCTTTTTACTTATTTCACTCAGTATAACACTCTTCAGTGCCATCCATATTGTAGGAAAAAAGTAAGAATATTTGTGTGTGCATATATATAATTGAGTTGTATTCCAATGGGTATATGTTTTTTTACACTACGATTACTCATCTGACAGTAGGTGTTTGGGTTGTTTCTACATTGTGGCTATTGGAAGTAGCACTGCAGTGAATGTGGCCATACACATCTTTGCAGATTCGTGCTTTTGTATTTTGGATGGAGTGACTAAGAATGGAGCTACGGAATCATAAGGTAGTTCACCTTTAATTGTTGGAGAAACTTTTCCATACTCTTTCCCAAAGAGGCTAAATCAGTTTTTATTCATATCAGTAGTTGTCGGGGATGCCAGAAATGAGAGTTCTTTTTGAGATCCCAACTATTTCTTTGTTTCAGCGAAATCTGAGTAACCAGAGCAATGTGAAAATTTTCTGTTACATACAGTGAGTTAAAGAAAAAATGCTGAAAACTACCCATGTAGACCATCAGAATAGCTATCTGGGAATACAAATGCAATACAATGTTTTATACTACAAAAAGAATCTTATGCATAAGATTGTTTTATGAGCACCTGAATAACACTATTAAGGCCAGCAGCTACCATACACTGGTCAAATTTTCTAAGCAATATACTGACCTAGGATAGTGAACTGGGTTCCTAGGGTAGAACTTTTGTAAAGTGATTCTTAGAACAGATTGCATTAAACACGTGAAAAAGGATTGTTTATCCTTGCAATTTGAAAATTGTCAGCAGTTATAGCTTGTGAATAGTTTCCCCCTTAATATGGGTGTGCTCTTAAAACTATATTGGATTTTTATAGAGCATTAGTATCTTCAGAGACTATGTATTACTTAGAAATAAACATTTACTAATGAAAATCATTTTTATATCCATTCATTAAGGAAAAGGAAAAAGGGACATAGAATTAATGGCCTGCATGTTTTTGCTGAGAGTCATGTATCAGAAATGTAGTCATGCTGAATGTCTTTAAAGCAAAACTATATATATATACAAAACTATATATATATATATATGTATATATATATGTATATACATCCCCTGTGCTAAATACCAAGTAGAGTCAGTCAGCTGGTCTTCGTTGACTTTCACCCAGCACAGTCAGTTGCAAAGAACGAGCCAGACCCTGTGGCTTGTCTAGGTACAAGCTGACCTTGACAACCCTGAACAAAGGACTCTTTGACCTTTTTATTTGATTCAAACTCTATTTCCCCCCTCCATCTCATCACACACGCTGTTTGTAATGAGTTAGTACATAAACAAAGGATAAGCTGTGTGACTGTGTACATGAGGGATGTGAGGTGAATAAGCCACAGCCTCAGACTGTAGGCTGGCTCTGCCCTGCTGGGCTGTCTGTGTTACGCTCTCATAAGTCTGTCTGAGCGTATGCTTTACAGCCTAAGCAGGATGTTTCTGTTTTTGCTTTTTTGGGTCATACCCGGCTATGGTCAGGGGTTAGTCCTGGCTCTGCACCCACGAATTACTCCTGGCAGTGCTCGAGATCAAACCCAGATCGTTTGCATGCAAGGCAAACATCCTACCTGTTGTGCTATAGCTCCAAACCCAAGGATGTTTCCTACGTATCCCAGTGCTTTCTCTTAAGCTTGATTAAACCCAGGATATTTCCTATTAGGGTTGACACTTATGGGGTTGATTTCCCACAACAAATAATATAGTAGAGAAAGGAAAACAATAAAAAAAATCCCAAATATGCTCTGTGTCTCTGCATGGAAAACAGACTAGTGCTGAGGTCTAGTGGAGTCAGGTTGGCATGAGTCTCTGAACTACTGAATTACTGAAACTCTGAACCAGCTACTGTTTTGTTTTGTTTTTTTTCTTTTTGGGTCACACCCAGCAATGCGATGCTCAGGGGTTACTCCTGGCTCTGCACTCAGGAATTACTCCTGGTGGTGCTCTGGGGACCATATGGGATGCCGGAACTCAAACCCGGGTCCACTGTGTGCAAGGCAAATGCCCTACCCTCTATACTATAGCTCTGTACTGTCTTGATTTTCATCTTGACATAGCTGGACTGCCTTCCGGAGGCAGTATTAAGTTCACACATATTTTGGTATAACATTCTGTGTTTTCACTTACTTTTGAAAATGACTCTTCTGCTGACACTGACTCCATCTCCTTTGGAGCAGCAGTTGGATGGGGTTTCCTGGTGCCTCCTTTTGAAAATAAAGGCTGTGTTCTCTTGTCTTCCAAGATTATTTCCAGGTTCCATGGCCTTACACTAAGCCCGTTTTATAGGAACTTCATAGAAGTGATTAGCTGGTCCCCGGAAGTGTCACGTTTGAAACCTATCTGACTTTGCTCTCTGCCTTGTTGTCATATACGTGTAAGAAACTCTTCTTCATGCTATATATTATTTTGGGTTTGTTTCTTTTTAAGGGACCTAACTTACAACTGCTCTATTTGGAGGCCTCACCTGGCTTGGTTTGGGAGGGGTGGTGGAGGGTATCAGTCCCAGGCGTGCTCAGGGAATCCTGCAGTGCTGAGGGACTGAACCTGGTCTCTTGCATGCAAGGCATGTGCTCTAGTCCTCTGAGATATTTCCCTTGGCCCTGTTTTCAGGGTGTTTTTTAGTAACATTTGTCCTTCCTTGCCGTGACACTGCCTACTTCTTTGGCAGAAACTCTGTGTGTCATTTCTCAAATGCGTCCTCACCTTTCATTAGAAAATTTCCAAGGATTAGAATACCTCTGTGTAAGGCTGAATCTTCCACTCTCTTTCCTGGTCCTAATTCCTGTAACATGTAATACGTGACCTTATATAGCAGGAGGGATATTTAAAAATGCATTTAAAGGATATTGAGATGTGGAGGTTTGTTGCAGGACTCCTTTAAGGGCCGCTGCATTTGGCTCAAAACATTAGCATACTAAAGGGCCTAGGTGAGGTGCAGGGGAGGGATTACCTAAGGACATTTGACCCTCCCTGCTTTCCATAACAGTGGGAGGAAGGTCTGAGTTGCAGGGGTATAAACTAGCCGGTTTTCACTCTCACGGGCTTCTTTGGGGGCTCTTCCAAGCGGTCGCCGTGCTTGGAAGTCTGCTTCTCCTTTCTCAAAGCCTTTACACATGGTGGTCGCCATCTTGGCCTACACGTGGCTGGGGTTCTAGCCTGGAATCCTAAGCACCGGACTTTTCCTTTTGCTGATTTGTATGCCTGAACCTGTGATAAGTAAAGCCTTTTAAAACTGCATCAGATTCCTGAGTTTTCATCCATTCCTCGCCGGCTTCGGAGGTAGAAGGGAACTTCGCTTCCCGGCACTGTCGGGGACCCTGGCGGAGCGCCCGACAGAGGTTATTTTGCATTACTCAGGTGAGCCAGATGTAGTCACAAGGATTCTTTAAGAAGGACGTGGGGAATCCATTGGGAGAAGGTGATATAAAGAGCAAAGCAGAGATTAGAGTAATGTGACTGGGTGATCAGGAATTCCTATGTATTTATGAAAGGTGAAGGAGTCTAGGATTGATTCCCCTTTGTGGAAAGTGCAGAAGCATTCAGCCTGGCTAACATTGTTTGTGACACTTTGTTACAGTGGTCTCAAGAAAAATGGCATAACCTCTAGCCTTTTTTATATCTTTTAACTTTTCCTTAGGGTCCTTACATATCAGCAAAATAATACAGAATTTCTTACCCATCTCACTGTGTGTAGATGTGGATTTAGCTACTTCAAAGTAACTAAAATGGGCCTAGAGTTTAGTGCATTGGGTCTTGGCTTTCCTTACAAGCCCCTGACCTGAGTTTGATCTCTGGTATCTTATATGTCCCAGAGCACCATCAAGAGTAATTTCTGAGTGCAGTGTTGTCTAAATCCTCAATCCTCTCCCCCCCCACAGCCCCGCCCCAAGTATCTGTTGATACCTAAATCATAGCATTTTCTGTCTGATATAGAATAACTGTCTGTAGATTGCTTGCATTGTTCTCATGACCAGAGGAGAGATTAGAGAAACTTTGGAGATAGAATGGGTGCAACACTTGATTAAAATGTAAACAATAATTTTCCTTTATTTTCCCCTTTAAGTGTGGCAGAGATCATTGACTCCTGGAACACCACTTCTATTTTTTTTCAATTTTTTAAACTTTATTTAAATACCATCATTTACAAAGTTATTCACAGTACAGTTGTTTCAGGTGTTTAATATTCCAACACCAGTCCCACCACCAAAGACCCTAGTTTACTTCTCACCCCCCATGCCTGATTCCTTAGCAGGCACTAACTAATTGACTTTATATTGCTTATTAGAACATATATCTCATAATGGTGTGGCTAAAGCATGACCATTTTACTTAGTTGTTACATGCAAATTGTTGTGTTGTTCACTTGAGACTATTGAACTTAGTGGACTTCTATTCAATTTTTAACAAAGTTGTTTGTGTTCCTTTATAACAGACATTCAATATTCAGCCCCAGTCCCACCACCATCGCAACTTCCCATCCCATTTATTCCCATTTTCCCAACCATCACTTTAGCCTGCCCCTAGAGATGTCCTCAATGATATATTTTATATTGCTTGTTATAGCTATAATGCTTGAAATGATCAAGAAAAGTTTTATTAGAAGAAAGTTAGTGAACGTTTAGAATACCACTTCTACATCAATGTTTCTCAACTTTTTTCAACCTAGTTTCTTTTGTGGCCCTTTTGTCCTTCCTCTTGCCCCCTAACTTCATACTGTGTACCCCCCCACTTACATTAGTTTCCTCTATAACTCCTCTGGAATTTTATGCTGTTCCAGTGAGGGGCATGTAGCCCTCAGTTGAGAAACACTGCTCTTGATGGCAAGGACGATGAGAGAGTGAATGGAATTACACTGTGTAGGAGTCTGGTCTAGAGTGCTACTTGATTGTAGAAATTGTAAATTCTCCTTGTAAATGAGGATGAGATCATTTCCTTTCTTTCTCTCTTTTTTAATTTTTTTTTGGACACACATTGGGATATTTTACTGTTGTCTAAGTTGATACTGATATTTTCCTGCCACCACGACATTGGCTTCCAAAGCAGAAAGTCTCCAGGGAAGGTTGCACATTTGCATAATGTCACTGAAGGTTTGTGTTCTCTGCATTAACTGACAGAAATGGGCAATGACAGAATACCAGACAGCTGCATTGATGACAGACTTCTGAAAATAGAGAGCACGTGTCCATTTACGATGACATCAGCCTTCCATTATGGGGACAGGCAGGCACCCAAAGAAGGGAGAATGGGAGAGGTAAGAAAGGAATAGTTCAGATATTGAGGGGTAGAGGATGGGAGAGGGTTAATGCTGGGTTACTAAAGGAAGAAAAGCAAAGGCTTTAATTAAGTTAGACTTGGTAACAGAATGTGAAACTTGGCACAATTAGGGTATTTTATATAATAATGGGTTACTGACATTGGAGATAGGGGTTAGCTAACATGATTTCAGCTGGTTTTTTTCCTACTCCGTTTTATTGCGCCTGACTTAAAATATTGTCTTTTTGCTCTGTGTGACGAGTGAAAATCACCCTAACTCTCTGATCTGTGTAGGTTCACAGAGTGGGTTTTTTTTGTTTTTGCTTCTTATTCATTCCAAGCAGAAACGAACACTTGAATCAATCCTTCAAAGGAATCCACTTATGTGCAAATGTCTTAGAATGTCACGTAGATATAACTTAATATTTCACAACTATATGTGTGTATGTGGTGCGTGAAAGAGACAGAGAGAGAGATGGGAAGTAATTATATTTATATGATGACACAAATCACTGGCTCTGTCTCAGCAATTACTCCTAAATTTATAATGTGGGACTGGAGCTATAGGGCCCACATGACCAACCCATATTTAATTACCAACACCATATATGGTTTCCTGAAAAAGCAAGGAGTAAGCCCCTAGCACGTCCAGGTACAAAAACAAATATATATGTATATATATATTATATACATATATATATATTTATACATATATGCATGTGTATGTATTTATGCATATGCGTATATATGTAAATGTATAGAATATATGCATATATGATATATTGGTATATAATATATTACATAACATGCATATTATATACATATCTGACATATGTATATAATATATGTACATATTATATATATTTGGCATATATGTATATAATATATATTACATAATATACTATATATATTGCATATAATGCATATAATATGTAATTATATATTATATATATTCTAAAACTCACTGAAGCTCAGGAAACTTGATACACAGGACATGCACATTTTAGAAGGTAGACAGAGATTGCCTTTTGTTACTGAGGCATTTTTTTGGAGTTTTAGTTAATTCTGAAGTAACTCATTGTCTTGTGCTGGTGTCCCAGAACCCAGCTGGGGTGAGAATTGGAACAACAGCACTTATATTATCCTGAGAGAAACTGGAAATGGAGAAAAGCAGAACAGAAAAAGGGAATAGTGTCAATGGTGTAATGTTGGGCGAAACTCTAGACTTGATCTACTGCAGTGGAAAAATAACTGATGACTCATTTTTTTTTGTGATCTGGGGTCTCACACATGGAAGACCACTTCCAAGTCATGTCCTGACTAAATATTTGGTTTATTACTATTGATACAAAATGTCTGGCACTCATCCTGAACCCAATTGTGGATCCCAAGTTTTAGGGAACAGGGGAAAGGATTGCTACAGCAAATGGAAGCAAGGGACACAGCAAGATCTCAAACCCGAGCCTTCCAGCATTCCCTGAACATGGCGTCTTTGGCTGGGTACAAGGCAAAGTGCACACTGGAGCTGCATAAATCTGATCGTGGGTAGGCAGGTGGGGGGAAGGGAAGATCTGGGCCTGTTGTCATGGTCCCTGGGTTTGGTCTAACAGACTGTGCAGCATCTTACAAGTTGTTCATCACACATTCTCCCTTCCCTCCGTTCAAAGGTTCAAGATCACAACCACGCAGCCATTTCCTAAGAAAGGACTCAGAAGGGGAAGAAAACAATCTCAATTTTGATTTTGTTCAGCTTATATCTTAATGAGTTTTAGGTCTGGAGTAGCCAATTAGTCATAAGATGAGAGAGTGAGAGAAGCTTGAGGGTGCTCAAACATGATCCACCTTTCATGGATGAGAAAATTATCATGAAGTAGAAAAAACTTTACCATGATGATGTACAGCTCCACTCTCAACATGGTATCTTTGGGTGACTTCCCCTAAAACTCCATACCCTTCTCTCCTTTCTCCATTCCTCAGTCTTGCCTGTATCTTGGCTTGTTAAATTGTATGTAATGAAGGCAAATTAAAGGCGGATGTCTGTTGATTTTCTCTCAGGTCAGTAGTGAGTGTCCTTGTTTAGTGCTACCTGTTGATGAATGACACTCAGTAGCTTGTCCCTGTGTGAGGACTGTCAATTAGTAGCAAAAAGGTTAGCTATTCTTTTTCTGCAACCTAATGTTTCTTTGAATTGATGGTTACTATCCTCATTATAGGCTCTTGGCATATCCAAAGGTGTTTTAAAAATCACTGGAGAATCCAAAGAGCAAACACAAGCACATTTTGATGTACTTATAATGAGGCTAGCTACTTTCGTTAATAAACAGGCCACAGCACTATGAACAGAACCGTCCCCCAAATGGTCCACACAGATGAGCTGGTGCTATGAAAAGCACTCAGGAGCTTGACATTTCTATGATGTGGTGACACCTATGATGCCATTGGGAGATAAGAGCAGAGAAAGATCATCTGCTAGGTTTTGAGACCAGTTTGGGCTGCAATTTTTTCTGTTTAAAATAGTTTTAAGTTGTTTTTATTTTTATTTCAAACTAGAATGGGCTGTAATGAGTCATCAAACTCACAACTTCAGGGTCAGGGAACTTCTCAAAAACAGAGAAATAAATATTGCAATTTTTAAAAAGTGAATAAGCTAGTAATTAGAGTGTACCATAATTACTAACCTAATTCTGTATATATAAAATGAAAGAGGCAACAAAAAGACAAAAAGCGAGGAAGAAAGACACAATAGGTGTGAATCTAAGTCCAGGTACTGCTTTGAACTATGGAGCAAATTATCAAGTTTCTGGTTTCCCAAACTTCTATGATCGTGTCATACATACATTCATTCATCCAACCAACCATCAACACACCCACCTATATCTATTCTTCAGTCCATCCACCATCCACCCATTCGTCCATCCTTTTCATCCATCCATCCACCCACCCACGTACCCACTCATTCACCCACCTACCCATCCATCATTCATCCAGCCCAAAGGAAATTTCTCTGAAGGGGAATATTTTATTTTATCATCCAAACTTTGCTACCTGCACGGCAGAGCCCTGGCAAGCTACCCGTGTTGTATTTGATATATATGCCAAATACCAGTAACAATTACAGACTCATTCCGGAATGGATTGAGGCTCTTTATGTTCCTGGAGCAAGCAGATGCCTTGGACTCTACTAGCATGAGACAGGACATATGGAGATGTTACTGGGGCCCACTCGAGCAAATCGATGATGAACAGGAAGATAGTGATACAGACAGTGATACAGTGATCCAAATTTACCATCAACTATTGTTGTTGGTAAAAATGGGAATAACAACTATACTTGGCACAAATAATCTTAAAGATATTGACAAAAAATTCATCTTTTTTTTATTTAAGAATAAAACCTCCCTCCTCCAAATCACACAATTCTCTTGATGGCATTTGAACTTCTCCAAAGAAAATGCATTATAATTATTGCCATAGTCAATAAGATCTATTTTTTTAAAAAACTGTTCTTATATAAATGTTAATCTAAACACAGACAAAACGGTGTTGAGTATTTTTTCATGTTGAACATCTTTCTTTTCACTGCCTTTAATACACTGTCAGAGAAGAAACTGAAAAGCCACTGGAGTGTGAAGTCACAGCAAGTCTATATTTTCTCCTAATGACTCTGCTGTCATCTTGCATTAGGAAACTTGGTTGTTGACTGACATGTGTGCCCAGACCTTCTTCTGATGAAAGCCCATTGGCAACTGTTTTAGAAAACATGAGATGATAGATTTCATTCCAAATAGGAAATGGACTCGGTGAATCAGTCAATAATATTTGATATTTTCAAAAAACTTAGAAACTAAGCCAAATTTTTGATGATTTTTATGTCAGTTGTTTGGCTTACAATTTCTAATGTACAGAATATTAAAATGAACGCCACCGTGGCCATTACCAGCAACACTGGAGGAGAGACTGACCAGATGCACAGCTGCCCTGGCTCCTACCCACGTGGAGCAGCCCATGGAGCAATGAGAGGGCGAAACGGGCTCTGTCCCTCGCTGGGTTCAGCACAGCTCCTAGGGCCAGCAGACACATGGGCTGCTGTGGCCATGCTGGTCCGTCTTGGAGCATGGATTGGGCCCCTCCCCTCATCCCTCCACTTCCAGTGATCCAGCGGGCGTGCCTACAAGCCCCACAGTGCCATCACCAGCCAGATGCACAGCTGCACCAGGCTTAGGTAATAATCACATTTAGGCCCCAGGATCTTTCCTATATATACATTGTAATGATCACTGTAGCTGCAACAAACTATGGAGGCTGATGTGGAATGGGGAGTGGGTGGTGGGCCTTGGCCTAACTACGGAGGTCGTAGGGGCACATTGGTGGTAGGAAATTGGTGGTGGGAATGGGGCACTGGTGGAGGGATGGATGCTGGAACACTGCAATATTGAGACCCAATTATGAACATCTTTGAAAGTGTATATCTCACGATGGTATAATAATAAAATAAAAATGAAAAATAAATAAATAATGAAGTGAACACCACCTTGGCAATTTGTTTTTTATTTTATCTTTGAAAAATTAGGATATGGATGCATACAGCTATAAGTACTCACATACATGTACATTCTTAAAATCTTATATTTGCATAATCGCACAGATACATAATACTGTTTTAGATTTATTTTAGACCACCCAGCAGTACTGGTGGTGAGGGTGTAGGTGGATCAAATCCAAGGCTTCTGTATGCAAAGCATTTCCTCCAAGCCTGTTAAGCCATCTCACTAACTCCCATAAAAAAGTTTTGAAAGTTAGAATTTATAAATATAGGGGCTGGAGCGATAGCCCAGTGGGTAGGGCGTTTGCCTTGCATGCAGCCAGCCTGTGCGGGCCCAGGTTCGATCCCCAGCATCCCATATGGTCCCCGAGCACCGCCAGGAGTAATTCCTGAGTGCAGAGCCAGAAGAAACCCCTGAGCATCGCGGGTGTGACCCAAAAAGCAATAAATAAATAAATAAATAAATATAGATAATTCATACTTTTATATGAGTATGTGTGCAAGTCCACTGCCCTTTATAAGATATATGCCTACATGTGTACTTAGATAGGCACAAAGGAATATATAAGAGTAGGTACACATATGCCTGTATGCACATGTGCATATATATCATGTTTCCAGATGCATATATTCTTATAAATATGTATTCAAATTGCTACAAACTTACCTAAACTTATTTGGTCCACAAGATAACCTATTCTGGAAGTTAATTATGGATTTAGTATTAAAGTGACATGTGGTCTTTTGGTTTATTTTACTTGAGCCAAATTTTGATTGCTCCTGCTATCCTGGTGTTCCATTCAATTTGATAGTTTAGTACTCTTAAAAGTGTCCTGCTTTGGATGATAAATTGTGTGGTTATCCTGCTTGGTTTTCCTTCCCGGGGAGTATATTACACTGAAGCAGGTCTTTGACCCAATTGTGTCACACATAAAAACTTTTACTAGCAAGCAGGTGCAAAAGTAGTCATACAGCTTTTTTCTGTTGTGTAAGCTTGATGAAGAGCCATCCCACTTCTCCCAGGCTCCCCCACAGCACCTTGACCGAAGGTCTTCTCAGCCCTAAAGCTAAAATAATTTGAAGCAAGCTCTTTAGGAAAGAACACAAATTCCAAATAAAAAATCAAATAAAAATAAGCATTTATTTAGAAAGTGAAAACATCACACAGTTTTGTGGCTCTGACAGATACTGTCACTGTCACTGTCACTGTCTTCCCGTTCATCATCGATTTGCTAGAGCGGGCCCCAGTAACATCTCCATATGTCCTGTCTCATGCTAGTAGAGCCCAAGGCATCTGCTTGCTCCAGGAACATAAAGAGCCTCAATCCATTCGGAATGAGGTCTATAATTGTTACTGGTATTTGGCATATCAAATACAACACGGGTAGCTTGCCAAATTTTCACTTTCTAAATAAGCATGTATTTAGAAAGTGAAAACATCACACAGTTTTGTGGCTCTGACAGATACGCCAACAAAAATTTAGACCAATATTACTGACTCATTTACTGACTTCATCAGTTTTATACATTCATGTTAGATGACCATATGAATGATTTTGTATAATCATGCCTATTGTTCTATTCATTATTTTTGTCACCATGATTCACACAGTGGCTCATAATAGAGTTGTTTCAGGCACACCGTGTTCAGGCACCGCCTCCTGCCCCTGCCACCAGTGTTTTCTTCCACTCTCCCAGAGTGCCTCCATGGCAGGCATCTAGCCAATTTTTCCGTGCTACTTGCTCCAATAAAAGTTAAAGAGAACAGCAAATGGAATTATCAAAATATTAATTTATACAAGTTGATTTATAATGATTCATTTCCAAGTGATTTTAACCAATATAAATAAGATCTTAAAGTTCTTATTGAAAATGTATAAAACCTCTTAGCAAGCTAGGAGTAAACGTTCCTTTCTTAAACTAGTAGAGAACAGCCATATGCACCATTATTGAGTTCCATAAACAATGCCACACGTTGGGGAGTTTGCCTTGTCCTCTAGAGAAGTTCTTTTAATGCTTTTTGCAAAACTGGTTTCAGGCTATGAATTCCCCAAGCTGTTGTTTGTCCATTAAGCTCTGTATTGTGCCTTCAAATCTGACTGGTAATCTACCAGAATAGAGTATTCTTGGTGAGGTGTTCGTCTTGTTAAATTTTTTGTACGATAGCCCTCAGTGGGTTTTTTTAATTTCATATTTTTATTATACCATCGTGTGATATACAATTACAAAGATTTTCATATTTGATTACATCTTACAGTGTTCCAGCACCCCTCCCTCCACCAGTGCCCATTTCCCACCACCACATCCCAGATTCCCTTCCCCCTCCCCTGGCCTGCCTCTATGGCAGGTTTATTATCTCTTATTCTATATCTCTCTCTCTCTTCCTTCTCTTACATTGTGGATTGCAATACATACATTTAGAGGTCATCATGTGTATCTTACTGCCTGTATTTAATGCTCAGTTTTATGTTGGTATTAGCAATTTTGACAATTGTTAGCACTCTGTTCCCTTCTCTGTGTTACCTAACCTTGGACTCCACACGTTTGTGTAATTTTCACCTTTGCTAAGACCTCCTGATCCGTGTTTCGCCTGACCTTAGATATTGGTATCATAATAGGTGTATATATCTATGTCATGCAATTTTGATAGATTTGCTGAGTGTCTTATGGGATTTCCTTTTATGTAAGTTTCTTTTCTGATCTTTCTGTTCTCATTATTCATTCTTTCCATTTGGATTTTGTCATTTTGAGTAGAATATGTCTTAGAGTTTTCCTAGTTGGGTATGTTTTCACTGGGACCTTCATATTTCTTGGATCTTTGGGCTTGTGAACTTCAACTCTGGGAAATTCTTTTTTTTTTTGCTTTTTTGGGTCACACCCAGCTATGCTCAGGGGTTACTCCTGGTTCTTCACTCAGGAATTACTCCTGGAGGTGCTTGGGGACCATATGGGATGCCTGGGATCGAACCCTGGTCAGCCGCATGCAAGGCAATTGCCTTACCCACTGGACTATCGCTAGGGCCCCTGGGAAATTCTTATAGATTATTTGTTTAACTGTTGTTTCATCACCTTTCCGTCCTGTTCTTCAGGGACTTTGATAATTCTTATATTGTTCCTCTTGAACTATCAATTGTTTCTGGTATGCTGTTCATATCTTTTCAGACTTTTCTGCTGTTTCCTCCTCATCTTGGAGCTTCTCAATCTTTTGCTCATATTCTGTTATTCTGCTGTTCAGAACTTCTGTTGCCTTTTTTCATATCCCCTCCATGTTCATCATGTCTGATTGTAGTCATTTTTTACATTTCAACTTTTATACTTATGCTTTGCTGTCTCTCTGTGCAATCATTTCTTTGAACTCATTGAGCATCCTTTCCATAGTGTCACTAAAGCATTTCTGGGGATTTACTGGTGGTGTTTATAGCTCAGTGACATTGTTTTCACTCTTTAATCTTGGGGGTCTCTACTTATTTTCTGTGTTTTATGTGCTGGGGGTGAGTTGTAGTTAGATTCCCTGAGACATGCTGAGGGATTAGACCGAGGTTGCAGTCTTTCCTCTGCCTGTAGTCACCAAATGGCCGGAAGAATAGCTGTGCACAGCATGTAATTTGTTGAATAGATCTGTGGTACAGTCTAATACTTCAGGGCCTGTGGTGTAGGCCCTTAATATGGCGCAGAACGGGTGTGAAAACCACTGGGAGGGAGCCAGAAAGGAAGGGTTCTGCCTCTCATTCTGAATTGGTCCCAGTGATGTCAGACAGGTGGGCCTCCCCTGGAGCAGTGGAGTATAACTTTTGGTAAATTGGTATTTTAAAATTGATAGCTTAGGGGCCGGAGCGATAGTCCAGTGGGTAGGGTGTTTGCCTTGCACACGGCCGGCCTGTGCCGGCCTGGGTTCGATCCCCTTCATTCCATATGGTCCCCGAGCACCGCCAGGAGTAATTCCTGAGTGCAGAGCCAGGAGTAACCCCTGAGCATTTCCAGGTGTGGCCCAAAAAGCAAAAAAAAAAAAAAAAATGATAGCTTAGACTCTGCCTTAAAGCATATATGTATATATATCAGCACATTATATATAATACCACTTCACTTGTATCACTTGTACCCATTGTTCATTGATTTGCTCGTGTGGGCACCAGTAACATCTCCATACATCCCTGTTGCATGCTAGTATAGCACAAAGACATCTGCTCCCTCCAGGAACACAAAGGGCCTCAAACCATTCCTTCAGGTTATGGGAATGAGTTCTATAATTATTACTGTTTTTGGCATATCAAATACAACATGGCTAGCTTGCCAGGCATGTTATATATAAACTCACATATACATATGCACACATATATACATATATAAATCATATAAACTTAGTAAAACTCATATTTTTTCTTATTTTTGCTATTCTTCACATGTTATGTGAACACATTCTTCGTATGTTTCAACTTATATTGAAACATAGATAAACAATTTAGATCATTTATACATGTTTAAATATATATATAACATAAGAATATGTTATAACTTATTATAAAATATGTTGTTTATGCTATTTTTAATCAGTCAAAAAGTAGACAGCACAAGTCAAGTATTTTCCATATGCTAACATGTCCATATCTCTTCAT
This sequence comes from Cryptotis parvus, assembly GCA_021461705.1. Lineage (NCBI taxonomy): Eukaryota > Metazoa > Chordata > Mammalia > Eulipotyphla > Soricidae > Cryptotis > Cryptotis parvus. The sequence continues at coordinate 261,171 of JAJIBD010002046.1, forward strand.
TTTTTCATATAGATTTGAGTTCCTATGGAATATTTTTATTCAATATAAAGAACTTTCTTTACTATTTCTCTATATAGGTTTGCTAGTGATTTTGCTCTCTTTTATTGTCTGAAAAATAAGGTTTATTTTTATATTTTTCAAAATATAATTTTACTGGCTATGGAATTTGAAGTTGGAATTCCATACCCCCTCCACAGCTCTTAAAGAGATTATACAATTATCTTTTAATGGAATTGTTTTTATTAAGAGAAGTGTAATTTCCTTCTTGTTTTTGGGTTTAAGTTACAATATCTTTTGTTTCTTCTCTATTTGCCTTTAGACTGTGTTTCCATAACTAGTTTATAACAATTTGCTTATGGTGTTCCTATTTTTGTTTGTTGAGCATATTGCCTCTCTAGATTTGTAGTTTCCAAAATATTCGCCATTATTTCTTTAACTGTTCTTTCTCCACCGCCTGCTGACTTTGAATTTAATATTTAATTTCACATATGTTAACATTCTTGATAATGTTCCACAAATAACTATTTGTAATTGTGTTTAGCTTTTTTCTTTTTCGTGATTCCATTTTTATTCACTGTTTCGTCGAATCAGTGTAGCATCTAGTTCAATTTCAAACAGTAAATGTATCTTTCGGAAATGATTTACGCCAATGAACACCTATTAATTCTTTGTTTAGTTCTTAATTTTGCACATGTTTTGCTTTATATCCTAGAACATAATTCTAATAGCTGCTATGAAGTTTTTGTGTGCTATCCATTGCCACTGACGTCCTGTGATTTTTTTCTTTTGATTGGCTTTTATTGTCTGCTTTTTCGCATATCTGGTATGTTCTGCTATGATGCCTACACTCTGCTCTGACATTATGAGAATATGATATTGTGTGTGTGTGTGTGTGTGTGTGTGTGTGTGTGTGTGTGTGGAATTGACCCATGTTGTTCTTTTGGATAAGGACTTTTGTATTCAGGTGCTAGTTTTGAGATGAGATCTTAGATAATTTTGTGGCAATTCCTCAGTAGTCCTTCCTGTAGGAATAGTTTCGCCACATTCATAAGGCCTCAGTGGTCTTTTCTGTGTTCCCTGTTGAATGTGCTCCTGTTTCAGTAGTCTCCATGTTGACCTTTTTCAATTTGTTTTTTGGCCCCTAGTGAGCAGTGAGTTTTACTCATCTTATAATCACCCTGAAGTCTTTCTAATTCAAAAGACTGCCTATACAGATTTTTTAAACTCTCTTGTGTAACATACCCCTCTCCAATTCTACCCGGAAACCTTCAGCTGCCTCCAAGAATTTGAACTTGTTCTCTACTCCCCTGAACCACTGTACTAAGTGCGGGTCCTCACTTCTAACCAACTCTGGAAAGTACCTCAGGGTAGAAACGTTAGGCTCAGGAGGACTCTTCTTATCCACTACCTTCTCTTAGGGTTCACTGCTCTGGGATTTCTGATTTTCAGTAGCGCATGCTGTGTTGTCTTTATTTCTCTGCCTGTACAGTGTTTTTGTTTTGGGAGACACACCTCATCATATGCAGAATCTGTTTCCACTCACTGCTGAGGGGTTAAAAATACTCTGTAACATACACTGATAAAAATATTTATTTCTCTTACAGCTTCTGGAGAAGAGGAGAACCACATAATGCCCAAACTTTGCATGAACCTGGGTCTCCTGCTCTTAAGCATGTGCTCAGGCCCTTTGAGTTGCTCTCCTGGCTTCTGATTGTTTTGTTGGGAGTAAAATATATATACTGTGTAATTCGTCATGGTTAGAAAACAAGTCAAACCCACTTGTCTCATCAATAACAAATATCTGTAACAAAAATATAGATGAATAAAAAAATTCAAGTTTTTTTTTACTGATATAAGCCTAAAAATCCCCATCGTTGTGTAGTTGCTTGATAAATTTTGTTCATTACATGAATCAAATCTACTTTTATCTTATTTTCTGGAAGAACTGGGGATTGAACTGAGAATCCAGGTCTCATGCATGTACTGTAATCTCTAACACTGAGTCACATTTCTTGCCCCATACCTAACATCTAAGTGATCATGACCTTTACTATTGCTCAGAAAGCAAGACCTAGAATGTGACTTTTTTAGTCCAGTTGTCTGGATTTTGTAATTTTGGTTAGCCCTTTTTAAAAACCAATTTTAATTAAGCTAATGTAAATTTTAAGTGTGTATTCATGATTAAGGTACTTCAAATATCAACCAGTCTTCTAAATATATATTAATTAAAACATTGATGGGGCCGGAGCGATAGCCCAGCGGGTAGGGCGTTTGCCTTGCACGCAGCCGGCCTATGCTGGCCGGGGGTTCGATCCCTGGCATCCCATATGGTCCCCGAGCACCGCCAGGAGTAATTCCTGAGTGCAGAACCAGGAGTAGCCCCTGAGCGTTGCCGGGTGTGACCCAAAAAAGAAAAAAAAAATTGAATATTTACATAGAGTATTGTACTATTTAGGTGTTTCAAAGAAAAGTACATAAATACTGCTGAATAAAAGATGACAAAAAATTCCCTGTACCTGGTTCTTACTCTTTCAATTATCTCCTTTACATTATTCTGTTTAAAATAATTGATGGTGTGCCTATATAAGCACTACACACCACATACACACACACACGTATATGCTTTTGTCTTCAAACAATTTAGTAGTATATTTACTGATCCTCACATTTCCATTTTCATCTATCTTTGTTAAGGAGAACTTCATAAGCTACCTTGTTTTAACAGTGACCTAGTGCTTCATATCACAATTACTTAAACTATTTCCTGTTGGACTGCAGGGAAAACTTAATGGGCGGAGCACACACTGCATGCAGGAGGCCCAGGCTTGATCTGGGGCACTGAATAGTCTCCAGCGTGTTGCTGATAGAAACCCCTCAGCACAGAGATGGGAGTAGGCCTGGAGCACTTCCGGTTGTAGCCCTCAAACTCATTTCCTATTGATGGACAACTTGTATTTGCCCAATATTTGGAGCTACAAACAGCTGTAATCCTTTGCCTTGTGCACATGTCTATGTGCTTTCCTCCATCATATAGTTGCACAAAGTAGGGGTCCCACTTTGTGGGATCCCAACAGTATCAAGGATGGTGTTCCCTGGTCACCTCAGGGTCTGGCGGTCGACGGACAAAATCCACGAGAGTCCAAATAATCCAAAAGGCTTTTAAAGTAAAACGTGTTTCTAAACTTTTTTACTTTTTTTTTTTTTTTTTTGCTTTTTTTGGTCACACCCAGCGATGCGCAGGGGTTACTCCTGGTTTTTGCTCAGGAATTAATCCTGGCGGTGCTCAGGGGTACTCCTGGTTCTTTGCTCAGGGGACCATATGGGATGCTGCGGATTGAACCCAGGTTGTCTGTGTGCAAGGCAAACGCCCTACCCGCCGTGCTATCGCTCTGGCCCCAAAACTTTTTACTCTGTTAAGGTACGAGAATCCTACCCCCTTCGAGAGACTGAGAATCACAGGAGAAAGCAATTAACAAAGCAGAGTTTATAGGGCTGGCTAGTCAGGGTCAAACTCCCACATAGACACGCTGGTCCCATTAGGCAGACGAGACCCCGGAGTTGCCTTAATAGGGGTCTTATATAGACTCTTACTGTCCGTTTGTTGTAGGCAGGCGGACAGGGGGTGCCACATGGCAATAAAATTCCTGAAGAAGAGGAGATCCAGAGCCACACCTGATTGAAAGCCAGAAACCAAACTTGACAAGACCACTATCAACAATAGACCCTGGGGGAAGGGAAGGCCAAAAGGGAATGTGTGAAGCCCATAGGCCACTGACCCTTTTTAAAGGCTTTAAATAACTAACCCTCCTAAGGAAGATAAATCAGCCTTCCCGCCCAGCACCCAGCTCACAGAAGACTCCAAAAACATTCCAGTCAAAGAAGACCACTCCGAAAGTCTACTCCCCTTGGCAACGGGGCCCTAGCAACTGAGGTTAAAGCCCCATATGGGAGTAAGTTGGGGATAAATCTATAAAAGCCGTCCTGAACAAAGGACAGCACGTACATGCTGCCTGGGCTCACATGTTGCCTCATGCGCACATGCTGCATGGACACCCATGCTGCCTGAGCCCATGTGGCCAAGCACATGTGGTGCCTGAGCACATGTGTTGCCCGCATCTCCCCTCTTGAGATGTGTACTCTCTCTTTTACTCACTCTCCATCTTTGCAGTAGCCCGTGTTCTCCCTTGAGCGCGTTACTCTCTCTCTTACTTTCTCTCCCCTCCCCCTCTCCTAAAACCTCCTCAATAAAACCTATTTTAACTTCACTGCTCGTCAACTCCTGAAAATTCTTTTTCTGCAAGAAAGACAAGAACCCGTTTTTAAGGCAGCCCTGAGTAAGGCCTAGGACTGACTTTCCTTTCCTGCAAAGAGCAATTCCTCGCTCCAGCCTGAGTCCGTGGCTCCCGAGAAACCTTGGGTGGTGGGGATTAACTCCCCATGCCTAGAGATCAAGCGGGCATCAGGTGTGGCTTGACGGCCACCTCGTGGGGCTGGTGGGGCTCAGGCCCACGCCATGCAGGGGCTCATCGCAGACTTTATCAGTCCTTAGCCTGCCCAGCGGATCCCGGGTGGCAGAGGCGGCTGGGGAGAAAGCGACCATCTCTCTCCCCTTCCTGGCTCACATAAGTCACCCTTGAGGTCCACCTGCAACACGTTGCAGCAGAGCCCGCACAGTACATAGCCAATTAGTCTGTAACACAATATCTCCAGCCTATCCATTTAAAGGTACATCACTTGTTAGCCTAAATATTTAGAAGTTAGCATTAGGGTGTGCGGTTACATGAGCATGCAGGCAGGGCACGTTTGGCACATGCACCGGTCATTTCCCTTGACCTGTCCACAACGCTTATAGGCCCATCCAGGCTGGGCACATCTTGCACACACACCGGGTTATCTTCCTTGCCCTGCTCACATTCCATAGGCCTCCTGTTTACCTTAACCTGGCCCAGTATCCTGGGTGGAGAGGTATCAGTACTCTGGATGGAGGGGCTTATCGTACTAGCGTTACTGATCTCTGCTAGAGGGAATCTGTTCCTTTCACTCTGTCACCATAATCCAAAGCAAAAGATTCTCCCAAACCTAGAGCTACTGGCCAGACCTCTGACCATGTGCTCTCTCCAAAATGTCTCTGGCCAAGTGCACTTCTTCCCCAAACAGCACCACTTTTTCTCCAAAGTGCACAAGCAGACACAACCAATAAGCCCTCCAAGAACAGGAGCCAAAGGCAAAAAGTTGCTAAAAGCAGCAAGCCTTTTAAAGTAAAAGCTAGCACTCTTATGCAAATCTCCAGCTGTACCACCCTTGTATGGTCCAGGTGTTAACAAATGCTAATGTTGGAGGACTACAATGTCACCTTCCTCTCAGATCAACTCTTGCAAAAACACCTAAAGGAGCTGATAAACAGAATCATGCCTAATACATATAATTTCATATTATATTCCCCATGCTAGATCAATATCTCCATCCCCACAAGATTCTTTGTCCAGTCTACTCCACTCCAAGATAATTTCATGTGCTCTGTTCTCTGTTTATTGAGAGGATCTTACAAGCTCACCTTCTAACAAACTAGCCTGACCTCTCCTTTAATCTTTGCAGAGCTAATTCAAAAAGGATTACATTTTATAGTCAGGGTGTCTCTTCCTGGTACTATCTAGTCCCACAAAGAGGACCTGTGTGAGAAATGAGGAAATATTATTAAATCTAGGTTGTCTTGGGGGAAAGAGTAGAAATTATGAAGATATTCTAGGAGTTAGCAACTGACCCAAACTGACTGGCCTATATTTACCACACGCTCTACTAGTGTTACAGGGAAGAGAGGTCTGTTTAGCATAAAGCTCTGGGCCTAAAGGCATGTAAATGCTTAAACATCAGAGCCAATTAGGCTGTGAGTTGCCCAACAAAGTAGCAACAAAAAAAAGTATACCAAACAGGTCATGAAAACTGAGTCTTCAATGCTAATAGGTCTATGCTGCCTCTCTCCATTTCACCTTTAAAATGAGAAACTTTAGGGACACAAAGTCCCCCCAAACATGAACATTTCCCTGTCTCTTTAAAGCAATGGGATCTGTGGAATGATACGTTATATGACCAAATTAAAAATTATTTTTTATAAACAAAGAATTTACAGCATGACACTAGCTTGGTCTCCTAGTATCATGCTGTAACATGATACTTGAGTGTCATGTTAGAAAGGAAACACTTGAGTCTTTTGAATCTTTGTTATGAGTGTACAAAAAGGAAAAAGACCTTACATCAATGGAGTGCCAGAATCTTGCTTCCATTATTATTGTTTTTTTTTTTTTTTTTTTTGTTTTCTTCATCTACTGGATCATTTATTAAATTTGCTATTTGCATTCACAAGGAATGTTCATTTTTTGCTTTATTTTCTCATTAAGTTCTCTGGAGATGATGCTACCTATGACAGAGGAAATTCTTGTTCACCTTCCAAAATGCATAGTCGTGGCGATAAAGAGAGTGGACTGTGGGTAGGGCAGTTGCCTTGCATGTGGTTGTCCTTGGTTCCAATCTCTGGCACCACATATGATCTTCTGAGTACCATCAGGATTATCCCTGAAGCACAGAGCCAGGAAGAAACCCCGAGCACCTGAGCACAGCTGGGTGTAGTCCTATCCGCCACTCCCCCCAATACAAAACACATAACACTTTCATGTGGACAGAATTATGATCACATATTACACACCAGAAGAGTAGGCACACAATTTCCTTTTATAAGCCAAGAAAATAATATAATTGAAATAAATAAAGAATCAGAGGTCATAGAGTCCTTCAAATACTTTTCTTGTTCTCCAATTAACATCTTTGTGTATTGAAAAAAATTCCCATTGGGAGACTAAATACATTATTAAAACAAAACAGAAGCTTGTATTTGGTAATACAAAGATCTAGATAGACACATGAGAGTTTAGCCGTGGTATAATTTTTAATGACTCGCAATGAAAGGTCATTGTGTATGACATTGGAAATGGAGGCTTTGATCTTTCATTGTTTTTATCTTATCTACTCTAGGGATGCCCCAGACTTCATACAGTCCACAGAGTCTTTACTTTTTCCCCTAGAAACTATTCAAAATTTTTTGGAGCAGATGGTTCAATAAATACCCTATTAAGAGGGGAAAAGTCAGAAAACCGAACAGCCTGAAGGACTTGGGGTTCAACCCATATCTGAACCCCAATTGGTGAGGACTATAAGACCCTAATATTCTGGAAACCAAAGAAGCCGTGTAGCTGAGATGAGCAAGTGCCACTGCAGAAACTGATTCTCCTGATACTCCACTAGTACTTTCCTACCCTCAGGTGGGTGGTAGGCTTTGATTTGACCAGCACTGCGATGTCCGAATAATGAGAACATGCTGAGCTAAACCTCTCCCCTGAGATCCAGTTTTACAGTAAGACAACCAAAAAGAAAATTTGCTGAAGTCAGTGTTTTTCTTGCTCTTCTTGCTCATCCAAGGTTTTTGTTAGCTGTCTTATATCTGACAGTTCAGAAGTGCTCAAATTGGACTACATATTAGAATCATCCAGGGGACTTTTAAAAATATTACTGCTGCCTGTTTCTCACTCTCCACCACACTGAGAAAAAGAAACCTGGAGAGTGCAATGGGCAGCAAGGATGTGTTCATTTCCGCATGGAGCTAAGGTTGCAGAGCAGTTCCAGCGGTTTTGTTGTAGCTACCTTAGATATCTGTACACTTTTTAATCAACTGCACCTGATAGCTTGAAGTTGGAACATCTTAACTCTTAGTCTTATTACAAAAATAATCTTTCTTGGTGATTTACACTAACACACACACACAAACAGACACAAACATCTTAGTCAACCCCTCTCTTTTCTAAGTATTAATGGATGAGATGGATGAGATTTCCTTCAATGCGGGGGTGGGGGGGGAGAACTCCAGGTGGTATTCAGGGGCTTAGTCCTGGCTATACCAGGAACAACATGTTTCATTGAGAGAGGGAGAAAGGAGGAGCAGGAAGAGAAAAAAAGGAGGAGGAAAGAACAAAGAAAGAAAGGAAGAGAAGGATGAAAGGAAGGAAGGAAATAAGGAAGGAGGGAAGAGGGGAGGAAAGGAAGGACTGTGAGAGATGAGAGAAGAGAAGCCTTTGAGTGCTTTTATAATCACATGCCACACTATAGTTTCTGTTGTTGGCTGGAGAGAGAGTAAGTTGGTAGGGATCTTGGCTTGCACACAGCTAACTCAGGTTTGATCCTGGCATCCCGTATTGTTCCCCAAGTCCTTGTTGGACTGATCCTTGAGCACAGAGTCAGGAGTAACTCTGAGTGCCACCAGGTTTGGCCCCAGACAAAACAAATTTTCTGTTCACATTCTGACCTGGTATGATAGGGGGAAGACTATACAAAGGAGTCAAATGACCCTGTCAAATGAAGAGTGGCGAGGAAAATATTTTTTATAGTGAGGTGTTCACTCTAGACCACTCAAACCCATCTACACTGACTTAGGTGCACCAACAAGGCATTATTTTTTTTTGTTTTTGCTTTTTGGGTCACACCTGGCAATGCTCAAGGGTTACTCCTGGCTCTGCATTCAGGAATTACTCCTAGAGGTGCTCAAGGGACCAAATGGGATGCCAGGTATCGAACCCGGGTCGGCTGCATGCAAGGCAAACCCCCTACCCCTGGGCTATTGCTTCGGCCCCAAGACATTAAATATTTTTAAGGCAAAAGACTTTTGTATCCATCATAGTGAATGATATTTAATATTTGTCATATTTTCTGTTTTAATTTGTGTGAAGTATAAATACTATGTACCTCATATTAAATCTACACCTTGATTTCTGACTCTTTATTATAATCCTTAATTATTACTTTCAGGTCTAATCTTCCATTTGAAAAAGTATCAAATAATATATCTTGTCAAGAAATAATTATTCTTGGAAAGGAAATTTGACTATTCAAGAAATCATGATGATGGTTCCTAATGTTAGCTTGTGACTCCTCTAATGAGTGCACTATTTGAGTAGAGGATTGTGAGCTTATTGATTTACAGAATTGCAGCTTTTTGTTGTTTTGGGATCACAACCAGCTGAGATCAGGCTTGTTCCTTGTTCTGCACCAGAGATCACTCCTGGCATGGCTTGGGAGACCATATGGGGTGCTGGGTATTGAATTTGGATTGTATACATGCGGCAAGTGCTCTGTACTATCTCTCTGTACTATATCTCTGGCTCAGAATTGTGACTTATTTTTTATCTGATAAACAATCTTTGTTGCACTGGGAATGGGGCTCACATGAAAGCACACATGCCTTCCCTGCATGTGAAAGGCGTTGGGTCTGATCCTGGGAAGTGCATCTCTTGAACCAGGATTACTGGAAATGAGCCTTCCATGTATCTCTGGTCTTATTCATGCATACTAGACAACGGCGGATATTGAAATGTACAAATCAATGAGTTTTGATATATGTTTATACCCATAAATGATATAATTTGATCATTGAAATAAAGCTTGTGTGAGTATTCACAACCCCTGAAAGTTTCCATGTGGTCTTTTGTAATTCTTTCCTCCCGTCAATCCCTAAGCAATCACTAATTTCTTTCTGTCACTATAGATTAGCTTGTACTTTCCAGAGAATAGTTTCTCAATCTTAGTACTATTGATACTTGGGAGTAGATAATTCTTTGTTATAGAAATCTGTGGTCTGCAATGTAGGAGGTTTGTCCTCATCCTTGGTCTGTAATAACCCTCTTCATTGAGCATAGATGCTTCAATTCCAGCAATCAAAATTGTCATTAAGCATTTCCAAATGTCATGCAGGGGCCAATATTTTCCCTGCTTGTTCTAAAGTTTTAGACAAATGGAGTCATATGGTTGGTTTTTTTCCCTAACATCATTCTCTCATTTTGTGGGTCATTGTATCGAGATTCCTTTTTCTTTAAAATCTGGGCATCTGATTATAAAAGGGCTCTAAAGTGACTATTTGCTGTCAAAAAAGATAACACACTTAACAATATTGACAAATGTGGGAGTTAAGTTTTGGATTCTGATACTTGCATTCCCATTTCCTGGTCTGTTGATGATACAAAAGTATTAGTCTGGTTCACTTTGCAAGATTACCATGAAGATTAAGTCTGAGTTATGTAGCATTAAAGTACCAGTGTTTGTGTGCATTTTGCAGTCTATGAAAATAGAAATTGTTTGTTTATGAAACAATCTAAACTATGCCATTTGATTTGAATTTGTTTGCATTTCTCAAGTATTATATGCATCAAGACACAAAATGTAGTTTGTTTCCCAGAGCCAAAAATATGCTGCCATTCAATGAAACAAGAGACATATAGGAATATGGATGAGATCCAGAGATGGCAGAAAGAGGGAAGGAGGATAAAATTATTCAGTAAAGTGTTAGTATAAGTGTTTATTGGAGTAGGTGAAATCTGGCCTTATCTTTGATGGTTAAATGGGATCTTCTCTTGGGGATGTTGTCGAAGGGAATTCCATTAGGATGATAAGCATGCAAGCACAGAGGCATAAAATAGCCTGGTATATCTGAGGAACTGTAAAAGTAACTTAATAATGCTGTAGTATGCTATCAGATTAAAGTGATAGGATATGAGCAATAAGCAAGAGTCAACCAAGAAAGAAATATTTTATCTCGAAATGAATCTGAACTTTATTTTACAAATGGTGGGAAGCTAGTGAAGTGTTTTAAGCAACAAATACAAACTAGTTAGTGTTTTTGAAAGATTGCTTTGGTGCCAATGTGGAGAATTGATTTAACTGCCTGTTCTCATTACTGAAGTCTAGGGATTTTTATTCCATCAATATTTTATTGTTTCATTGTCATAAATTAACATTGATTTGTGCAATTATGTTTCATCACTAAATGGCAAAAAAAAAATGACTTCTTAAAAGAGAGAAGTACATCCTTAATGTAATTTCAATTTAAAGAGCCAGATAAATATATGAAGACATTTTTTTCTTGTTTAAAGGGAAATGCCATTCAGTAATGTCAGTTTGAGAAGGTTTTCTGCTACATTAGAACACTGTAAGTTTCCTGTGGGAGCCTGAGACACTATGAGCAAAACAGCTCTACAAGCTAGTGGGCTTGGAACATCTCATTTGGGTAGAGAAGAAGGAGGAGGTGGCCCTTTAGAAACGAGACTCACAACTTGTTCAATGAAGAGGGGTTATGACTCACAACCCACAAAACTTGTGTCATGATTTCAAAACAATCACAGGACAGGTCTTAATAGTTTATTCTGGGCTCATATCATTATTATTGTTGTTCTATACATATTGAGACTCATTGTTGATAATAAATGCCTTATGCAATACTGATATTTCTCATAGGTTTACTTTTGGCCCCTCCTTTGCACACTGTTTGTGTAGTTTGCTAACATGGAACTTCACATTCCACCATTTCTTTCCCAAACACCTCTTCCCTGTTGACCTCAGATAACATCTTAGAGGGGCGTTAAGTGTGCTCCTGTGCTAAGCACATCATGTCATGCAGATGCGTTGAGGAACTGGGGTATGGTGGTTCCTTCTTTCAGTGCTACTTACTTCCAGGAGTCATATCTTTGATGAGACAAACTAGTTTTTTCATTTAGAGCCTAAATGAATGTTTACATTCTACAACAGCATTAGGTTGGACCCTTCATTTTCCTAGCTGGAGCACCGATATTGGGAAACTTAAGGAAGATCAGATGAAAGAAAGTAGAAGAGAAGGAGAGAAACTATGGGGGAAAACAATACTGGATTTGCAGAAATGATATTTAGCTAGACCTGAATCTGGCTAGTGTAGGGATGTTTGTAGAAATCCTGTCTTCAGTCAGTTGCACAGCAAGCAATTTCCCTTTACTGTGAGCTCACTGGTTCCCTTTTTATTTGCATATGTTGAGTTCTAAAATCCAGATTGCAGTGTAGATAAGTATGAGAAGGACTTTAAGGATGTAAAAATAGCCCCAGAAAAGTGAGTTTTTGTGTGAAGTAGAATTCCTACTGAGTGGGTGGCATTTACATCTGTCCTCTAATGGAGAACTTTGCAGACCTAGAAATCTCTAGCTGCATTTGGGAGCACATCATTTAATCTCTATGAATGTTTAAATACATACTGTTTAAGGACCTCTCATGACTCTGACAACAGTTGTGGTTACTTTCCATTAATCATGTCACCATTCTATTGACACATGATAACACATGTAAAATCAATGGAAGGAAATGATACTTAATGAAAACAGGAAAATATAGGAATGAATGCAAAATGATACATGATAAGCATCTTCACATATTTGATGGTTCATTACGTGCTATAAGCATTACATTGTTCTTCTTGACTTCTAACAATAGAATCACAACAATAAAAGAAATACTTTCATTTATGAAGTAACTTGAACTAATGACAATGCTTCTTAATATTAGATGTATTTAGATGGAGATCTAATGATATTTGGTCAGATCACAGGATACTTGGATGAGTCAACACTGTCACTTAAAAATATGATATTCTATAAATCAAATAACATATACTTAGTGGCAATATTTTGAGCTGTGATCTTTATATAACTATGTATCTGTATCACTATTTCGAATTCAGGTAATATAGAAAATTGTTATTTCTTAAATCTTTCAGTCCAACAATAATAGTTATTTCATATTATTATTTTTAATATGAATTTAAATATAATATGTAAAGCCAATGGATGCACAAGGCTAAAATCCAAAACCTACACATGAATAGAGCAAAATGTAAACTTTCTTTCATTCCCTCAATCCTTCCTCCACAAACTTGTCCTCTTCTAACAATTCTTTTTTCTTTTGGTTTTTTGGTCACACCCAGCGATGCTCAGGGATTACTTCTGGCTCTGCACTTAGGAATTACCCTTGGTGGTGCTCAGGGAACCATATGGGATGCCAGGGATTGAACCTAGATTGGCCGCAAGCAAGACAAGTGTCCTACCCGCTGTACTATCACTCCAGTCCTCTTCTAACATTTCAGATACACTTCAGGGGAAAAGATATCATATGCTTACTTAGGTCTTTTTTGTTTGTTTTTGGCCATGCCTATTGGTGCCCAGAGGTTACCCTAGCTCCATAGGTGGGGGGTTTCTCCTGGTTCTGTGCTCTGTTTCTTTATATGGCCTTTGCTTAGGTTTTTATGTGTTTTAAGAAATCACTTAACTTGCTGTAGAAAATACTCACAACTTTGCATTGAACCAAGCATCTCAGATAGAACGACAAAAGTACAAATTATAAAAAAAAGATACTTTGTACTTTAAAATTTATCTTTGTGCCTCAAAGAACATTAAAAAATTAAAAAAAAACATTAAAAAAAACAACCTACAGTATGGGAGAAAATCTTTGCAAATTATATATGTGATTAGGCTCTTATCTCAAAACATATGAAAAACTTTCATAACAATACTAAAAGACAAGTAATCCAATTGAAAAATGGATCTAGGATCTGAATAGACATTTCTCTAAAGAAGATGTATGAATGGCCTATAATCACATGAAAAGATGCTCAACATCATTAAAAAGTGAAAATCAAAACCTAAATGGGATGCCACTTTGAAGCCATTCACATGACGATAGTAAAAAGAGGTGGCTAGAGCAAATGTTGGTGACACTATGGATAAACTGGAATCCTCATGCATTGCTATCAGGAATGTAAAATGCAGCCACTTTAGAAAATAGTCATAATAGTTCTTCAAAAACCCAGATTAACGTAGAATCTAGCAATTTTATTACGAGATGTAAATAAAAAAAAAAAGCTTGTCTACACAAAAATTTTTCCAGAAACACTACCAGAAACTCTTTAAAATGCCCAAAATAGGAATAACCCAAATTTCCAACAGTGATGTGATCTAGCTGTGGAACAGAACGACGTGAATCATAAAAATGAATGCAATATGGTTTGACCTAAAACCTGAGCTGCACAGGAGGAAGAGAGAGGCATGGAATGTTTTCAAGAGCATCGAAGAAATAGCTAAAAAGGACATGGAATCTCTGGCTCCAGGCACATCTCTTCAACTCCACCGTTCTCCTCATTAACACACTCCTCAGAGACCTGGGCCCTACGAAAGCAGGACGAGAATGCTATTCAGTCACCCAAAGAGGAATCGAAAGAGCTATGCTTTGAATATCACACCTGACTCAAGTGAGAGAAGGAATCGGGAGTTCTGACCTCTTTCGATGATCCAGAGTCAGAGACGCTGTCTTGTTTGCCAAGGCATCAAAAATCAGATGGGCTGGAATGTAATGCCATTTGTAGGTGATCCCTGGACTAGAGTCCTTACAGACTGGATCGCATGTGACGTAAAAAGATCACGTGGCCGCCTACCTACAAGATGGTCAGACTTCTTTGTCAAAACCCTGAATGAACAGTTTGAGGCCCTTCATATTTCTGAAGCAACCAGATGCACGTGATAGGGTCAAATAGAAATGTTACTGGCACCAGCTTGAGCAAATTGATGAATAATGGAATGTCAAGTGATCAAGTGATGGTTCGGTTTTTTGTTTTTATTTTTATTTCATTTTGTTGTTAGGACACCCCTTGTGATATTCAAGGCTTACTTCTTGCTCTGCACCCAGGGGGTCATTTCTGTCAGTGCTCAGGGACCATATGTAGTACCACAGATTGAGCCAGTTCACAACGTACAAGGCAAGCACCTTACCCACTGTACCATCATTCCATCCCTGAGTATGTGGTACTGATAAATACAAGGTGAATGGACCTTAAGCAGCACATTAAGTCAAAGAAGACAGTCACCATACACATTTGATTCAATTAATATCAGTCCTTCAGAACAGACAAATCTATAGAAACAGATAGTGGTTTAGTGGTTACCTGGGTTTGAGAGCAGGAGAATGGTGAATGATTTAATGTGTATCAAATTTCTGTGTGGGATAATGCAAATATATTCAATAATAAGATTATAGTTTGAGGCACATAACTCTGCATTTCACGACTCTGTAAGTATGCTGAAAATCATGCCACCATGTTTTAAATAGATAAAAACATTTATGTGATGTAAATGACTGAGAAATAAATTGCTGGCCAGAGATAGTACAGTGTGTAGGTGTTTATTTTGTATGTGGTGGATCTGAGTCCAATCCCAAGCACCAAATATAGTCCACTAACTAAATGCGCCCATGAGTAATCCCTGAACACAGTGAAGGAGTATGTTCAGAGCACTGCCAGGTGTGGCCCCAAAACAAAAGAAATGAAGTAATTAGAAACAAACATGTCTGCATAGATGATCAATCTACCACATGGCTGCTCAGTTTTTAACTCCAATACCTTACAGAGTTTCATTACATATAAGGACATAGAAAGCTTCCCTCTTCTGGTGGTAGGGTGTCCGGGAAACTCCCAGCTATGTTCAGGAAGCCCAGGTGCCCCACAGGTGAGTGTCAGTCAACAGGTAGTAGTCCAGTGCAATGGCCTGAGGATATGGTGTTGCTGGCTTCTTATAAGGTCAGGGATAACTTGGCCACCCTGGGGATGCTCACAGGGCCTCCTGGCCTATACCTGGTGATGCTCAGGGAAACAAGTGGTGTCAGAGAACATATTTGGTGCCTTGCATCTACCATAATTGCTGTACTTTTAGCCCCAAAATTGCCCATTTTCTTTTTTGTTGGTATGCTTTTAGGTCACTCCCTGTGGTCTGTCGGGAACGCCGCCGGGTCCTCGACAGTGTCAGGGCAGAAGTTTTCTTCTACCTCCAAAGATGCTGGGAGAACAGATGAAAAACTCAGAAGTCCGGTGCAGTTCCCAAAAAATGGCTTTTAATAGTACAAAAGCTCTTCCACAGCACTCCAATATAATGAACAAACTTTAGCTCTGGTCTGAACTTAGACCATACAAAAGAGCCTAAGTCTCCTAACAAAGAGAGAGAGGATCTCACCCGAGCTGAGTCCTACACAGAAGATGGAGCAAAAGGCCAAAGAGCAAAAAGCCAAAAGCCAAAAGCTGCAAGGCTGAGGAACCAAAAGCCGAAAGCTAAAAGGCCCAAAATGTAAAAGGTGAAGCATGAAGGGGCCTCAAGTCAGCCCCTTATATACACTAAAAGTAATCCAATCGGGAGGGTCATGTCAACAAAGAACTCTAAACAGAGTGTAGTGCCACACCCTATTGTAGGTATAAACAAAGGTTATAGGTAGGTATAAACAAAGGTTATGCCAAGGTGTAATCCTTTCTACCAAGATTATCTCTTATGTAAAACACTGGAGAGAGAGAGAGGGCTGATATAAAGTAATATATCTTCATGAGCTTCATGTAATCTAGATGGTACCCACAAGGTCCTTCTTATTATTATCTGCACCAGGGTGATTCTGAGTATCTTGTTCTCGTGTACTGAAAGGGTCACACTCACCTGCTTAGAGCAAACTAGTATGATCCTTCCTATAGTCTTCTTATAGTCTCAGTGTAGCCAGGGTGGTAGTCTCCTGGTGAATTCCTAACTGTCCCACGCTGGGTGCAGTGGGTATAAAGAGGAGCTGTGCCCAATCTAGAAAACATAGAAGTCTTAGTAGATGTGTAAGTCAGAAGTTATTCTGAAGGTGACTTCTGTAAACTGCCACACCCTCTAGCAGTGTTTACATAGAAGAGAGGTCTCATTAGAATGAACCTTGACTTATATAGATTAAGCTGGGAGTGGGCAAAACAACAAAACTTCCAGAATAGCTAAACCTGTCCTCCAACAGTGGTCCAGGTCTAGGTCAGTGAATAGTCCTGGATTTGCACTCAGGAATCACTCCTGCTGGGTTCCAGGAACCATATGGATTGCCAGGGATCAAACCCAGGTTAGCTACACGTAAGGCAAGCACCTTACACACTGTACTATCTTTCTAAAGTCCCCCTAAATCGCCTATATTCTAATGATTATGCCACATGCAAAATAATGGGATATTTTGTTGTTTCCTTCATTTGAATGCATATTACAGTATTGCCTGCAGTGAAAAGGGGACCTTTTTGGTCTACAAATAATCGTCATGAGGGAATGAGCACACTAAAACACAGCAGGGCAAGAGGGAAAATGGGGTGAATAGCCTTGTGTTCCTGTTGATGAGGCCAAGATGGCTAGAGAGGAGGTGGTATGGCCGTGTGCATTTACTTGAATACCTTCCTCATCTGATCTCACATTCTCTGGTTATTCAAAATGGACCATCAGGCGGCTGCACTATGATGAACTTCTGAGTAAATTCAGTGTACCTGTGTGGTGAATGACTTTGCCTTTTGATTAGATCTGCTTTGCATTTCTTTGTGGGAGTCTATAGGTCTTTAATATTTTATATCTCATTTTCATATTTTTGTCTTCTTTCCTATCTCAGGCCTGTGAGTTTATTTTTATTCATAATGGAGTCCTTGAGGGAGATAACTATTCTTTTATAAATATTTAGCAATACATTTTGCTGCTTGTTTCTAATAAGTCATTTTAGCAGGTTAATGACATTTCTTCTATTTGTTGAATAATTTTTCCTAAAAATCAGGGATGAATGTGAAGTTTTACCCAATTTGTGGGGGCATCCATCATAATGGTTGCATGTGTGTTGATTTTTCCTTCTTTAATCCGTTCATGTGGAGAATTGCATTAATGCATTTCCTAATCTATTTTCAATCACTCATTTGGCATTCATTTCACACATATTTGTTTAGTGCCTTCTACATGGCAGATGCTGTTCTGAGCACCAGTGATACAGTAATAAGCAAAACAGACATTATTCTTTAAAAACATTGCTAAATGCAATCTGCTAACATTTATTTTTCTGCACTTAGATTTTAGACTCTCTTAGACTCTCAAGAATTATTTAAACACACACCCAAAGATATATGGTACATTGTTTAGAAATGTTAATGTCTATCCATAGGGGAATGTTGAAATATATTTTGTCTTGGCAGTATAAAATGAAACAGAGTAGTTCAAATATACCCAAGTAGGGCAAGACTAAAACACAGCAAAAAGTTGCTTTAATGTACTTGAATTATCTTGTAATTTTGTAAAAATAAATAAATAGAAACCTATATGTGTTCATACTTTACATGCACAAATATATATATAGTATAGAACAGCAATGCCCAGAAGGAGAGTGATGACAAACAGACAGAAGAGAGAGAGAGAAGAGAAAAGTGCTTGACATAGAGGCAGGTGGGGAGTGGGGAAGAGGGGTTGGGAGACTAGGAACACTGCTGGTGGAAAATGTACACTAAGGAAGGACTGGGTGTTCCAACTTTATATGACTGAAACCAAATAATGAACAATTTGTAAGTGTATAAAAATAAAGAATATGAAACAAGGAGTCAGAGATATTGAATAGTGCCAGTGTGTTTGTTTGTGATGCACACACGGATGACCTAGTTTTGATCCCCAACAACATATAGTGCCCAAGCACAGAGCCAAGAGTTATCCCTGAACAACACAGAATAAGAAATAACAACTATTAATAGAAGATTACTTAGAAGAGTTTGGACCACACTGAAAATGCTCAAGTCTTACTCCTGGCTCTGTGCTCATGGGTCACACTCGTCTTGTGCTCCAGGCGCCATATGTGGTAACAGGGATTGAACAGGGGTCAGTTGCATGTAAAACAAGTGCTTTAACCCTCGCAACTATCTCTCGAGTCAAATAACGATTCCTTAAAAAGTTTTTTAAATTTATTTTGACAGTATCACCAGTATTATTTTATCAGCAGACTCCTTTGAAATGCTGATGAGAAACGAAAAACACAAAGACAAATCTTCAGTTTTCAATATCTATCATAGTACTTGATA
Organism: Cryptotis parvus; assembly: GCA_021461705.1. Lineage (NCBI taxonomy): Eukaryota > Metazoa > Chordata > Mammalia > Eulipotyphla > Soricidae > Cryptotis > Cryptotis parvus. Next base: position 279,922 of record JAJIBD010002046.1, read on the forward strand.
TTAAAAAATTCCAATTTTTGCAATAGGCAGGTATGATTGTTATAACTCCAAAGGGAGAAAAATTAATGACAGAGCATGAGGCCCAAAAAGGAGGACAGAGAAGAACATCTTGATCTCCACAGATCATTGGTCAACTGCAAGTTACAAAACTGTCAAGTTAACTTGAGGAAGATTTTATTTCGCACTGTGTAAATGAATATATAATAGTGTGAAAAAGGCTGAAGCAGTGGTAGGTAAAATTTCTCGGGACACTCCCAGTCCACACTGCTCCATGCTGTGCCAGTGCAGTCAAGACAGTTGCCACCAGGGAGCAAGAGTGTAGCCAGAAAGTTGGTGTGCAGGGCATGTTCTCCAGGGCCATTCACAGCCCGCCTCCTGCCACATTCAACTCACTTTCAAATTCTGGTCCAGCATGAGGGTGTTTAATGGAAAGAATGTCTCATCTGAAACCGTACTTGCAAAGGAGTCTAAAAAATAGAATTTTCCAGTTTCCAAATGCACCTGGGTGGGACTCTGTACTCCAAGGAGTTGTGAATAAAGAGAGAGCAGGAAGTTTTCATAGCACACGCCTCAAGCAGTCAACAGCATGGGTCTTACAAATATAGTAAATGGTTGCTTCCTCACAAGAGCTCAGAAGATCATTTGCTCGCTGGAATGTCTCTTCATGCTATTAATAATAGATATTTATTGTGGAGAAATGAGAAGTAAACAAGCACATGTAAGAAGATGGTCAGTAAAAATCATCTGAAATCTTACCTTACAGTTAGTCAGATATAGTATTTACATGTTCCTGAGCTTTTGGGCATATGTACAGAATCTCACACACACTTAAAAACCTAGAATCATATCTTCTTTAGATGGAATCTGCTTTAAATGTGTAAAACGCTTGGTGTGGTGTTTAAGAAGTAAAGTTAATTAAAAGTCATAAAACATGTATTGCCCTAATAACTTAATTAAAAAACTCATTGAAGTAACAGACAGAGGTTTTTAAAAATGAAGTTCATATTTGAATTGCTTTTATCAAGTCAAAACTAGCCTAGCCTTTCTTCATTTTAATACATTCTAATTTTTTACTTAGTAAGCACTCATTTTCTATGAACTTAAACAAATTCTTTTGGGAAAACATCTCTCTTTATAGCCTTACACATTGGGGAAATTCTAAATACTGCTCAGCTTTCAAACAATAGAATAAACTTACTACACTGACAATTAACCATGCACATGTCCCAAAGACCGCACAACTTCTCAGTACTTTTGTTGCTACCTTCGTAAACTATAAAGGTCCAACTAGCTTCAGGTCTAGCTCTGGCAGACTGGACAGTCCATGAAGAGATTACCATCTTTAGGCTAAAGCTTCAGAATCCTGACTTTGATTTCCAGACCAGATTTTTATGCCCCATGTAACCTAAAGCTCATTATGAACCATTGGGTATATGAATCAGAACACAGGAATTAAAAATAATTCCTATTTGCTTCCTGGAGTTTGACAAGAGCTGCCAGTTCCCTTGCAGAACATGTCCTATATATATATTATAGCTAATTAAAGGAAGGGCAGTAATGTGGTGCAAGAGATAGTAAAAGAGAGTTCTTTGATTTGAGTGTAGATTTTAATCTTGAGAGGGCAGCCACAAGCAATGACCAAATTTTAAAATAGCAAAAAAAGCACATATTTCAGTGAGTGAACGGCTTGAATGGCTTCAAATGAAAGACTTTCTGAGCAATGTACGGTCTTCTGCCTGCAGGTTGAGTGAACTTAGTCCATATTCCACATATTTACATACAGGATTGGTAGGACTTATACAAATTAAATATACTTATTTATGGTGATGGAACTAAAGGAAAACTGAATTTTCCAAGTTATTAAATTACATGGAAAGAACAGGTTTTATTTATTACCTAGAAAAATACAAGCAAATGGATCTTTAAATTTATGTCAAGAAAAGTTGTGTCATGCTTAAGAGAAGGAAAAGAGAGAGAGGGAGAGAGAAAAGAGATAAAGAACCTGCCATTTAGGCAGGCAATGGGAGGGAGGAGGGAATTGGGGACATTGGTGGTGGGAAATGGGCACTGGTGGAGGGCGGGGTGCTGGAACACTATGTGACTGAAACCTCTAAACATGAGCAACGTTGTAATCTCACAGTGGTATAATAAAATGTTTAAAAAATAAATAAATAAATCACATCAGCAAAAAAAAAAAAGAAAAGTTGTGTCTAAGTTATATTTTGAGGATGGGGCAAGTAGGTGAAGGAACAAGGGAAAGAAAAATATGCTTATTCAATTATTTTTTCCTGATGTTTGTACGTGCATGCTTGCGTGTCTGTGTGGGAGTGGGGTGAGAAGGAAGGAGAGGTAATAAGATCCTTTCAGTTGTTTGTGACCCTAACGTCTCACCTGTCAGATGACCTAGACTTTTACTTGCAGATTTTTCTATACAATCAATGTTTTCCTCTCAAAACTTGTTTGTCTTCCTCAAGTTTAGTTCTCCCATATATTACTAGCTGAAGAACTTAACTCATTCCCTCCCTCACCTTTCTTATTCAATAGTGGAAAATTACTCCACACCATGCTGCTTGTCATTTACAACTCCTGCTTCTCCTTGAATCCAGCCCAGACCTATGATCCATGTTATAACAATATCATTTTCATGGTTTCCTGAAGCTTGGCTCACCAATGCTGAGCAGGAGAGATAGATCAAGTGGTAGAGCACATGCTAAGCATGCATGGAGTCCTGAATTCTACCCTGACACCTCTGGGGATGCTTAATGATATATTCCTAATGGCTCAAAGCACCACTGGAATTGTGTCCCCTGAGCACCATCACATTGGGCACCTCCAGCTATCCCGGTCTGACTCTGTTCTAGTGACCTTGAAGCCCTCAGCACCACTGGACAAAACCTCCATGAACTAATCATCCTTTTACTAGCAATTGTTTTACTAACAATTGTTAAAAATCATCCTTTTCCTAACAATTGTTGGAAATGATAATACCAGCCTAGAACTGAGGATTGAATGTAAGCAAAGGGATGCATGATAATCTCTAAATTCATGTATTGCAAGCCACAAAGTATAAGAAAATGAGAGAGAGAGAGAGAGAGAGAGAGACAGACAGACAGACAGACAGACAGACAGACAGACAGACAGACAGACAGACAAAGTACCTGCCATAAAGGAAGGCTCTGTGTGTGGGGGTGGGGGAGGAATCAGGAGACATTAGTGGTGGGAAATGGGCCTGGTGGCGGGATGGGTGCTGGAACACTGTATGGCTGAAACCCAAACATGAACATCTGTGTAATTGTATATCTCATGGTGGTATAATAAAAAAAATCAAAAAATAAAAGAAAAAAAATCAACCTTAGTAAAAGAGAAGCAAACAAAAACAAACCAGTTATCCAAACCCTTTCACATATTTTCAAGGCCTTCCTTATCTATACTTCAACCTACCTTTTCAAGCTTATTCTTTCTTTCTTCAACAATCCCTTTTCTATTCCTGCTCTTTGCCTTGTTCATACCACTTCCCTTGCTCTTCACCTTCACTTCCACACATCCATGTTCTTGCCATGTAGACTCAGTTTAAAGTCCCCAGAAGCTGCCTGTAGTTTCTTTCTTAAAATGCTTTATACTGGGGCCGGGGCGATAGCTCAGCGGGTAGAGGCGTTTGCCTTGCACACAGCCTGCACATGCCGGCCCGGGTTTGATCCCGGCATCCCATATGGTCTCCCGAGCACCGCCAGGAGTAATTCCTGAGTGCAGAGCCAGGAGAAACCCCTGAGCAATGCTGGGTGTGACCCAAAAAGCAAAAAAAAAAATGCTTTATGCCTTTCTGTCATATCACATAACATTCCATCTTTTCTTGAAACTGCTACTTTCCATGTGCATTGTGGTTATTTGTGCTTTCTGGGTGCCCAGTTATATACACACTCTATCTGATCTGACTTGGTATTTTCCATTGTAGACTGGTAATAAATATAAGCTATTAAAGAATTGAATTCAAGTCTGTTTCTGGGTTAGATCCCACCAGGGTATCTATACCATGACGTCTATTGAGCTTTGGAAAAAAATTAACTTCCCTGGCCTCAGAAGCACCATTTAGTGCATGAGGGCTACAATTTATTAAATGATCCTCTACCAGAGGATGTTATTATCCTAGTTATTATCGTTAAGATGACTTGCCAATAGTTAACACTGCATGGTCCTGTAGGGGTGGGAATTGTGAACTCCCTGGATTATAGGCCCTAGATCTATTTAGATATCTCTGAAATTAGAAAACAGTGGAGTAGTTGATTAATATCTTTAGAAGCTATGAGCAATGGAATATGTTTTAAACTTCTCATCCAATTTTGTCCACTTTTCCTGTCTCTTGCCCGTCTGATTTATTTGTTTATAAACTTCTTTCTTGTACAGGTGGGCTCTAGGCTATTTTTTAGTAGCACCATTGGGTGAGCTGCCAACCTCTGTGAATGATCACCCATAGCACTTGCAGAAGTGAAGGAAACTTGGTGAGAAAGAGAGGGGAGGTGTTTACTCAAAGAGAAAAAGGATTTCGTTGCAGGCAAGCTGCTCTCCCTCTCAGTTACATCAGCCGTCCACCTGTCCACCTCCATCCTCTAGAGGTACTCAGACAATAGAAGAGCTCCCAAATAGATGATTAGGAGATAACAAATAGTAAATGTTTTCAGTTAGCAGCATGCTGTTTTAAAAGAGATTTGTTGAGATAGGGTACACAAAGAAGTTGATTTGAGATTTAGACCAATTATATATATTATTCCTTGCTTGTTTTGGGCCCCACCAGGTGGTGCTTGGGAGTCACTCAAGCCATGCTCAGGGGACTGGGCAGTGCTGCGGGTCAAACCCAGGCCTGCTGCATGCTAAGCTTGAGCTCTGCCTGTTGATCCAGTCCACAGATGTAGAATTGCTATGCGCTAAGATGATTTACTTTGGTCCTAAGTCTAATAAATTTGATTTCTAGACTTGAAGGCTCTGATTATATCAGAAACACCTGCAAAGTGCTAATTTTGACAATCTTTTGGGGGTCGCCCAACTCTTCAAATTACAAGAAACTATTAATGGGGGAGAGAAATGACATTTATTTGGGTAGAGTTACCTGTTTTACTTATACATATGGTAACATTCTAAAATAGGCCCGGGCATGCTTTTACACTGTCTAACTCCAAATAAATTATTCTTTTAATGATTTTGTAAAAAAATAAGATTTAAGGGGCTGGAGCAATATTACAGCGGGTAGGGCGTTTGCCTTGCATACAGTCGGCCCATGTCGGCCCAGGTTCAATCCCGGCATCCCCATATGGTCCCCGAGCACCACCAGGAGTATTCCTGAGTGCAGAGCCAGGAGAAACCCCTGAGCATTGCCGTGTGTGACCCCAAAAAGCAAAAATAACAATAATAATATTTAAAAATTTTACTGAACAGTATTAGCAATTGCTGTCAAATCACTTACACAAGATTGACATTGGCTACTCTTAGGAAGAGCACACTCATTTTCCTCCCTGATAGGTTAATTGGATCAAAAAAATTGGAAAAATCTATAAAAGAAAATAAAACAGCAATAACTTAAGGTAGTATTCTTTTTGATCATTGAGTTGCAGCAGAAACTAGAAAGGTTAAGAATAGTACTGTAGGTTGCATGTACTCCATATTTAAAAAGTGAGATGTGAATCCCAATGCAGGATGCATTATACGCTAGAGGAAGAGGTCAGCAGCATTAACCCAGGTTGATTACCTATGTGGAGAGCTTGGAAGGGTTAAATTTCTTCTTCCTCACCTAAGTAAAGTGAAATAAGGATTTTAGAAGATCTATTTGAGGACTTGACATTTGTTCCCTGAAGTCTGATAAACTCAGAACTGAGGCTTTCCTGAGAAATCCCAAGGAAGTGTCTGAACAGAAATGCTCAGTGAACTATTTCCTTTGAAGGTAGGACAAAGGTGTTTCTTATGGCTCAGACACAGAATCTATTGAAAGGAACAATGGGATTATATTAGAATAGAATTTGTTAGGGGCCAGAAAAGTAGCACATCAGGTAAGGCTCTGTTTGACCTAGGTTTACGCCCCTGCATCACATATTGTTCCCTGTGCACTGCCAGGAGTGATCCCTGAGCACATGCAGGAGTAGACCCTGAGCATAGCAAGTTTTTGTTTTTTGTTGTTGTTTGTTTTTTGCATCCCTCTCAAAAAACAAAGAATAGTGTTAGCCAGCATATTATCTGAAGAGACAGTGCGATCCAATCTCATTGTGAAATACTGCAAGTTTAGGAACTGAGAGTAGTGTGTTAGACCCCACATTGAGAGAGTAAGAAGCAGTGATAATCAGAGGGCCCAGAGATGATTTTAAGAGATCCATCTGAAAGAAATCCAGCTCCAAGTTAAAGGCAGAAATTCCACATGGTAAGTGAGTCATTGAGAAAGACCTCTCCTATACCTCTATACCTCCTCATCTTCTCTACTGACCAACACTGAAAAGGCTACACATTCCAAATTACATAGGTTGCAAAAGCAGAGGAATAGCTATCATTCCCTTTTCTTTGTCGAGTCTTTGATCTAAAATGGGGCTTTGCTTTACTGCTCATTATGGGAAAGAGGCAGCTTAAAGAATAATTTGAAATTACAGTTGGTTTGAGTTGTGTGATGCTTAGATTGGACTAGACTTTTTTATCATATAGAGAAAAGGTCTCTTGCTTTAGTATTTATGAGTCACCAGAAACATTAAGAACTCTATACTGCTTCTTGGTAGAGAGTTTAGGGTTCTCTAGGTATAATATCATGTCATCTGCAAATAATGATAGCTTGACTTCTTCCTTGCCTATCTGGATGCCCTTGATGTCCTTTTCTTCTCTGATTGCTATGGCAAGTACTTCCAGTACTATATTGAATAAAAGAGGTGAGAGTGGGCAACCTTGTCTTGTCCCTGATCTCAGGGGAAGGCTTTCAACTTTTCCCCCATTGAGAATGATGCTCGCTGTGGGCTTTTGGTAGATGGCTGTAACTATCTTGAGGAAAGTCCCTTCAATTCCCATTTTCTGGAGGGTTTTAATCATGAACGGGTGCTGGATCTTGTCAAATGCTTTCTCTGCTTCTATTGAAAGGATCATATGGTTTTTATTTTTTCTTTTATTGATATGATGTATTATGTTGATTGACTTGCGAATGTTGAACCATCCTTGCATTCCCGGGATGAATCCTACTTGGACAAAAGTTGGTGGCCTTCCTATATACAAATAATGAAAGAGAAGAAAGGGATATTAAGGAAACAATTCCATTTACAATTGTGCCACAGAAAATCAAATACCTAAGAATCAACTTAACCAAGTGTGTAAAGGACCTGTACAAAGAAAACTATAAGACACTGCTCCAAGAGAGAAAAGAGAACACAAGGAAATGGAAACATATTCCCTGCTCATGGATGGGGAGAATCAACATTGTCAAAATGGTAATACTCCCTAGAGCTCTGTACAGATTCAATGCAGTCCCTATAAGGATACCCATGACATTTTTTCAAAGAAATTGACCAAACACTCTTGAAATTTGTATGGAACAATAAACCCCCAAGGATAGCTAAAGCAATCCTCGGGAAAAAGAAGATGGGAGGCATCACCTTTCCCAACTTCAAACTGTACTACAAGGCAGTAGTAATTAAAACAGCATGGTATTGGAATAAAAACAGACCTGTGGACCTATGGAATAGAATTGAGTATCCTGACACCCAACCTCAAACACATGATCATTTAATCTTTGATAAAGGTGCAATGAGTCTAAAATGGAGTAAGGAAAGCCTCTTCAACAAGTGGTGTTGGGAAAATTGGGCAGCGACATGTAAAAAATGAATTTGGACCTGTGTCTAACACCATGCACAAAAATCAGATCAAAATGGATTAGAGATCTCAATATCAGACTTGAATCCATAAAAGTACATTGAAGAAAATATAGGAAAAACCCTCCACGACATTGAAGCTAAAGGCATCTTCAAAGGTGAAACATCACTAACAAAGCAACTAGAAGAAAAGATAAACATATGGGACTACATGAGACTAAAAAGCTTCTGCACCTCAAAAGAAACAGTGACTAAGATACAAAAGCAGTCCACAGAATGGGAAAGAATATTCACCCAATACCCATCTGATAAGGGGTTAATATCCAGGATATATCAGGCACTGGTAGAACTTTACAAGAAGAAAACAAACAACCCCATCAAAAAATGGGGAGAAGAAATGAACAGAAACTTCAGCAAGGAAGAAATTCAAATGGCGAAAAAATATATGAAAAAATGCTCATCATCACTAATCATCAGAGAGATGCAAATCAAAACAACAATGAGATACCACTTTTACACCACAGAGACTGGCACATATTCAAAAGAGCAAGAACAAGTGCTGGCGTGGATGTGGGGAAAAGGGGACACTCATCCATTGTTGGTGGGAATGCCGGCTGGTACAGCCTTTCTGGAAAACAATATGGACATTCCTCCAAAGACTAGAACTTGAACTCCCATTTGACCCAGCCATACCACGCCTAGGAATCTACTCTGGGAAACCAAAAATACGCAGCGGAAACACCATCCCTACTTCTATGTTCATAGCAGCATTATTCACAATAGCCAGAATCTGGAAGCAACCAGAGTGCCCGAAAATCGATGACTGGATAAAGAAGCTTTGTTACATCTACGCAATGGAATACTATGCAGCTGATAGGAAAAATGAAGCTATAAAATTTGCCTATAAATGGATGGACATGGAGAAGATTATGTTGAGCAAAATTAGCCAGAAGGAGAGAGACAGATACAGAATGACTGCATTTACCTGCATAACATAAATATATAGGTACATATTATGATACCAATATCCAAGGTCAAGTGAAACATATATCAGGAGGTCTTGTCATAGGTGGAAATTATCACAAACGTGTGGGAGTCAGAGGCTAGGTAAGACAGAAAATGGAACAGTGTGCTAACAATTGTCGAGGGTACTAATGCCAACCTGGAACTGAGCATTAAATAGAGGCAAAAGATACACATGACAACCCTTTAATGTATGTTCTGTAATCCATAGTCTGGAGGGGAAGGAAAAGAGAAAGAGAGAGATATGGAAATAAATAAAGAACCTGCCATGGAGGTGGGCTGGGCGAGGGGTGAGGGAACCGGGGACGTTGGTGGTGGGAGATGGGCACTGGTGGCGGGATGGGTGCTGGAACACTGTATGACCAAAACCCAAATATGAACTTTTTAATTGTATATCTTTGTAATTGTAAAAAAAAAAAATTAAAAAAAAAGAACTCTATGCTGCTTCATCCAAGAGACTGGGCACAGTGACTTTTGTAAAGTGGATTTGTATAAAGGTACTGAGAAAACATGATTTGTCATTACATTCTGTTTCAGTAGCACTCACCTGAGATAATCACCCACAGAAAACCAGTTACTTTTGGTTTGGTTTTTTCCGGTCTTTCTTCTCTACTTTTATGCATTTTGTAAGAACCGAATTGGCACCATACCATGGCCATACCATGTTAATTACATTGTATATTTCCCCAAGTGTTTTCCTTTATACTTTAATAAAGTTTGAAAAGGAAGCCAGGCAACAATAGCATAATCCTTTAAAAATGCACAGAGGGAATCTGGAAGCAGTCAGACAATTTCACACCATAATTGTTTTGATAAAGGTAAAGGTGATTGTAAGTAACTATCATTCAGAACTATGACCTGCCTTGCAAATTAATTTGTTTGAGTGGCTTCATTTTGTTGACAAGAAGTGAGGCACTACAGAAAAATTCTGCATTTCAGTACTATAGAAAACTCAGGGTATGTGAGTCTGTCCCCTTTTCCCTGAATTATTAGTCTCTACTGAAGTATCAGGAACACCTGGCAATTGCAGTGAGACAATAATCTTGACACTCTATTATTAATTATGTCTCCTTCCCAGATGGTGTTTTTATTTCTGATAGGTTTTATCTTTCTTGTGTAGATTTCATGCCCCCTGGGGCAGGGACCACTTTTCCATTTTGTCTTATCTTAAGTTATAGTGCAAGACAAAAACATAATTTAAAAAAAATGAATGTGTGCACTTAGGATTCATAAAAAAAATCCAATGTGCTTAGGATTCATTACAAAGATTGACAGTCAGGTATTTTTTCAACCTTTGTCCTGAAATGACAATATTATCAAAGTTTTAGTTTTTCCAGAATATCTTCCAATCAAGGACAAAAGAATATGAGTTCTTCATAAATGAGAATACCAGATATTAAATATGTTGATAATCAGGTGATCTTTTCAACTAAGGTGTGACTAAAATAATGGCTAGTCCCTTTGCTTCCTGTGATCACAATTGTTAAGGAACGGTTAATGAGAGGTTTGCTTTGCATTGTATATCTATTTTTAGAGTAGTGATTTAATTGATAATATCAACCAAGTAAGAGATTCACATAAAAATTAAAAGAAAATAAAAGCTAAATGGAAGTTTCATCTCAAGGCCCATACTTTTGCACAGATGCAGTAATAAAGTCTGATGCTCTCTTGATGTAGAACATACATGGACAGTCTATCATGCTATGGTCTCCACTGTTCCTTAATGTGTTTTCAATTTGGAGGCAACATGTTACTTATTGTTTAGCATGTCTTATATACTCAGTCTACTTCAGTCATTCAGATAGTTTGTCTTATCCCTATAAGCATTTGAATTTTCCAAAAAAGTTCTTACCCAGATGGTCTGCCTGATTTGCTTTTTTTTGGGAAGTGTAATTGGCTATCTAGTCAATCATTAGCATCACTGAATGGTAGGGCTCCAAGAAAATTTAAGGCAATAAAATCACAAAAAGTTTTAACTGTGGAATAAGTATTAGAAAAGGATCATAAAATGGTAACATTAAACTACTTACTAATGAATAAAAAACAGCTGTGAAAAGCAAATGACATACCAAATGACTATAATTGAGGTAAACATAGACTTCCAGATTCTGGTGAGAATCTAGGCAGAAGGAGGCACCATTTTTTTTTTTTTTTGCTTTTAGGGTCACACCTGGAGATGCTCAGGGGTTACTCCTGGCTCTGCACTCAGGAATTATACCTGACAGTGCTCAGAGACCATATGGGATGCTGGAGATCGAACCTGGGATGGCCGCATTCAAGGCAAATGCTCTACCCACTGTGCTATCACCTCGGCCCTTGAGTCACCATTTTTTTAAAATCAGGGTAATACTCTGATTCAAGAAATTATACAAGGGTCTATTTAAGTCATGGATTATTTACAAGGTTGGACTATGCATTTCTTACAACTCTTGCCCGTCAGGGGCGTGATTTAGCTTCACAAGAACATATGAATCCTCATCACTTACTCAGCAGCTTATACTTCCAATTTATTTTTTAATTAGAAAAATGTAGACATTATAGTAAAAATTTATTAGGCTACTTTGAATTCTAGAGACAGTAGTTTGGTTTCATTCTTTGTTAACCTCCCTACATCTGTGCCTCCAAGTTCAGTAAATTGATTCCTCTATCTAGTTGCTTAACTCAAACATAAGGGAATCTCTGACAGCTTTCTCATTTACCAACTTATCCCTTCACTAAACCATCCAATTGAATCTTATTGATGTTGCTTGTTAAGTGCTCTTGACTTGTCTATTTTCCTCCGTCATGACTGTCACTCTTTTGGTTCAAGTCACTGTTCTTAAAAAAAAACCCTTCTAACATGCTTTTCCCCCAACTATTTTGCTTTTTCTCTAGACTAGTCTCTACTGGAGAAGAATGATTCCTGCTAAACTCAGGACGAAGTTCATAGTAATTAACATATTCTCAAGACTCTATCATCCACACTACCTGGCATCTCTGTTGCCTTCCCTAATACTGTTTTCCTTCCATCTCCCATTCTCCCTCCTTGAAGGATGTTATACACAGATTTTGCTCAGTCTGGAGTTCTCGTACCCTATTCTTTTTTAAATTTAATTTAATTTAATTTTTAATTTAATATTTGTATTATACCACCATGAGATATACAATTACATATATATTCATATTTAGGTTACAGTCATACAGTGTTCCAGCACCGTTCCCTCCACCAGTGCCCATTTCCCTCCACCAATATCCCCGATTCCCTCCCCCCCCCTAAGCTGCCTCTATGGCAGGTTTATTATCTCTTTCTCTCTCTCTCTCTCTCTATTTCTCTCTTCTTTTTCTTACACATTGTGTATTGCTATAAATACATTTAGAGGCTGTCATGTGTATCTTTTTGCCTATATTTAATGCTCAGTTTTAGGTTAGTCTTAGCACTTTTGACAATTATTAGCACTCTGTTCCCTTCTCTGTCTTACATAACCTCTGACTCCCACACGTTTGTGTAATTTTCACCTTTAACAAGATCTCCTGATCCATGTTTCACCCTGACCTTCGATATTGGTATCATAATATATGTGTATATATATATATATATGTATATATACACACACACACATATTCCCTGCATCATGCAAATAAACGTAGTCATTCTATATCTGTCTTTTTTCTTCTGGCTAATTTCATTCAACATGATCCTTTCCATGTCCATCCATTTATAGGTAAATTTCATAACTTCATTTTTCCTATCAGCTGCATAGTATTCCATTTGTAGATGTACCAAAGTTTCTTTATCCAGTCATCAGTTCTTGGGCATTCTGGTTGTTTCCAGATTCTGGCTATTGTGAATAGTGCTGCTATGAAATAAAAGTACAGATGGTGTTTCTGCTGTGTGTTTTGGCTTCCCAGAGTTTCTTCCCAGGAGTGGTATGGCTGGGTCAAATGGGAGCTTCATGTCTAGTCTTTGGAGAAATGTCCATATTGTTTCCCCAAAAAGACTGCACCAGTTGACATTCCCACCAACAATGGATGAGAGTCCCCTTCTACCCCACATCCAGACCAGCACTTGTTGTTCTTGTTCTACTGGATATACGCCTGTCTCTGTGGTGTGAGATGATATCTCATTGTTGTTTTGATTTGCATCTCTCTAATGATTAGTGATGATGAGCATTTTTTCATATGCCTTTCCTTGTAAAGTTCTACCAATGCCTGCTATATCCTGGATATTATCCTCTTATCAGATAGGTGTTGTCTTACCCTATTCTTTACTTCACATTTACTTTTATCTTTTATTTTGAGGTCCAAAGTTTATTAATTTTCATCTAGTATTTTTTCCATAAATTTTTTAAGTAATTTAGCAAATTTCACATACATCAGAAAAATTGATGGCAATGGAATAAAAATAAAGAAATAAATTGAAAATAGGATTGCTCTCCAAACTTCAAGTTTACATATAATAGATCAAAAAAGTGATCTCAAAAGTGATTTACTCTAAAAAACCATATGATCCTATCAATAGACGCAGAGAAAGCATTTGACAAGATCCAGCACCCGTTCATGATTAAAACCCTCCAGAAAATGGGAATTGAAGGGACTTTCCTCAAGATAGTTACAGCCATCTACCAAAAGCCCACAGCGAGCATCATTCTCAATGGGGAAAAGTTGAAAGCCTTCCCCCTGAGATCAGGGACAAGACAAGGTTGCCCACTCTCACCTCTTTTATTCAATATAGTACTGGAAGTACTTGCCATAGCAATCAGAGAAGAAAAGGACATCAAGGGCATCCAGATAGGCAAGGAAGAAGTCAAGCTATCATTATTTGCAGATGACATGATATTATACCTAGAGAACCCTAAACTCTCTACCAAAAAACTCCTAGAAACAATAGACGCATATAGTAGAGTGGCAGGATACAAAATCAACACCCAAAAGTCGGTGGCTTTCCTATATACAAATAACGAAAGAGAAGAAAGGGATATTAAGGAAACAATTCCATTCACAATTGTGCCACAGAAAATCAAATACCTAGGAATCAACTTACCCAAGTGTGTAAAGGACCTGTACAAAGAAAACTACAAGACACTGCTCCAAGAGATAAAAGAGGACACAAGGAAATGGAAACACATTCCCTGCTCATGGATGGGGAGAATCAACATTGTCAAAATGGTAATACTCCCTAGAGCTCTATACAGATTCAATGCAGTCCCTATGAGGATACCCATGACATTCTTCAAAGAAATTGACCAAACAATCCTGAAATTTGTATGGAACGATAAACCCCCCAAGGATAGCTAAAGCAATCCTCGGGAAAAAGAAGATGGGAGGCATCACCTTACCCAACTTCAAACTGTACTACAAGGCAGTAGTAATTAAAACAGCATGGTATTGGAATAAAAACAGACCCGTGGACCTATGGAATAGAATTGAGTATCCTGACACCCAACCTCAAACACATGATCATTTAATCTTTGATAAAGGTGCAATGAGTCTAAAATGGAGTAAGGGAAAGCCTCTTCAATAAGTGGTGTTGGGAAAACTGGGCAGCGACATGTAAAAAAATGAATTTGGACCTGTGTCTAACACCATGCACAAAAATCAGATCAAAGTGGATTAAAGATCTCAATATCAGACTTGAATCCATAAAGTACATTGAAGAAAATATAGGAAAAACCCTCCATGACATTGAAGCTAAAGGCATCTTCAAAGATGAAACATCTCTAACAAAGCAACTAGAAGAAAAGATAAATATATGGGACTACATGAAACTAAAAAGCTTCTGCACCTCAAAAGAAACAGTGACTAAGATACAAAAGCAGTCCACAGAATGGGAAAGAATATTCACCCAATACTCATCTGATAAGGGGTTAATATCCAGGATATATCAGGCACTGGTAGAACTTTACAAGAAGAAAACAAACAACCCCATCAAAAAATGGGGAGAAGAAATGAACAGAAACTTCAGCAAGGAAGAAATTCGAATGGCCAAAAAACATATGAAAAAATGCTCATCATCACTAATCATCAGAGAGATGCAAATCAAAACAACAATGAGATACCACTTTACACCACAGAGACTGGCACATATTCAAAAGAGCAAGAACAACAAGTGCTGGCGTGGGTGTGGGGAAAAGGGGACACTCATCCATTGTTGGTGGGAATGCCGGCTGGTACAGCCTTTCTGGAAAACAATATGGACATTCCTCCAAAGACTAGAAATTGAACTCCCATTTGACCCAGCCATACCACTCCTGGGAATCTACCCTGGGAAACCAAAAATACGCAGCGGAAACACCATCCCTACTTTTATGTTCATAGCAGCATTATTCACAATAGCCAGAATCTGGAAGCAAGCCGAGTGCCCGAAAATAGATGACTGGATAAAAAAGCTTTGGTACATCTACACAATGGAATACTATGCAGCTGTTAGGAAAAATGAAGTTATAAAATATGCCTACAAATGGATGGACATGGAGAAGATTATGTTTAGCGAAATTAGCCAGAAGGAGAGAGACAGTTACAGAATGACTGCATTTATCTGCATAACATAAATATATAGGTACATATTATGATACCAATATCCAAGGTCAAGTGAAACATACATCAGGAGGTCCTGTCAAAGGTGGAAATTATCACAAACGTGTGGGAGTCAGATGCTAGGTAAGACAGAAAATGGAACAGTGTGCTAACAATTGTGAGGGTACTAATGCCAACCTAGAACTGAGCATTAAATAGAGGCAAAAGGATACACATGACAACCCTTTAATGTATGTTCTGTAATCCATAGTCTGGAGAGGAAGGAAAAGAGAAAGATAGAGAAATGGAAAGAAATAAAGAACCTGCAAAAAAAAAAGTGATTTACTCACTCAATTTCTTCTTCTTCTGCACTAGTACTTAAGGGCTAATCAGTTTCTATACTTGGGGATTGTTCCTAACCATATTTGAATGATCATGTGATGCCAGGATTGAACCAGGACCTCTTGGCTACAAAGCATGCAATCAGAAAATTGAGCAATTTCTTCAGCAGGAATCACTTCATTCCCACTGAGAAAAAGTGGCCTATTCATTCTTTTCTTTGTTTTTGTTTTAGGGCTACCACTGACAGTGTTAAGAGCTTACTCCTGGCTCTGGTTCAATCTTACAGGGCTTTGGGGACCATATGTGGTGCCAGGAATTGAACCTCCATTGGCTGTGTGTAAGGCAAGGGGCTTTCCCATAATAATATCTCTGGCCTCTGTTCATTAATTTATTCATTTATTTCCAAAGATATTGGTACCTAAAGCTCTTTATTTTGCTCCTTTTTTCTGTGTCTCATCAATCCTCTACCTTACTTATGTAAAGAGAAATGCTCTTAAGGTCTACCTACCTTACTTATGTAAAGAGAAATGCTCTTAAGGTCTACCTACCTTACTTATGTAAAGAGAAATGCTCTTAAGGTCTACCTACCTTACTTATGTAAAGAGAAATGCTGCTCAAGTAAAAGGAAGACTAACTTGTAGGTAGAGATTTTGCCAACAAGATCCGAAAAGTCTGTAACATTTCATTCTTTAATCTATGTAGAGACTGTAGAGAAATACGTCATTCTTTACAGTAAGAACACAAACCACTTTGAGGGAAAAAGCCTGATAGTACCATCAGTACTTGATGTGTCCTATGGCATAGAAATTTGTGTTATTTATGAAGAAGGCCAAGGGTGAGGCATTTCAGAATACAGCCGAATGCAATAGCAACTGCAGTAATCCTTAGAATGACACAAATCATAGTGAGGATGCAAGGGATATTCTCATTGAAGCTTGAAGTGTCTGGAGAGTGGTGAGGGAAAAAGAATATATATGGATGGTGAGTTTCTAGAACTAGAAAAAACATATGTTCGGGATCAATACAGAATTGGAGTCATTATAAGAAGGGAAATTTACAGATCTAGATAAGTGTAAATCGGATCATAGAGAGATTATAGAGGAAAAAGGATGACAGTTGAAGACTTTTATTGCTAAATAGGCCTCCTTCTCTTTAATAACTAAACTTAATCCACATCATACCATTTTATTCTTATACATAGGATTTTTTGTTCCGTAATTATAAAGCTAAATTGTGAAAGAAAATAATAAAAGTAATCTTTTCCTTCATCTTAAAGCTCTTTCAGCCAATCTTGTTACTCATGGGTGTTCTCATAGCTGTCTGTAATCCCTCTTTTTTTTTAATTTTTTATTATACCACAGTGAAACATACAATTACAAAGGTGATCATAATTGGTTCTTGGTAATACAGTATACCAGCACCCATCCCTCCACCAGTGCCCCATTTCCACCACCAATGTACCCCACCCCCTCCTGCCCACCCCCATGCTGCCTTAATAGCAGGTACCCCAGTTTCCTCTCTTTCTCTCTCTGTCTCTCTCTCTGTCTCTGCATCTCTCTGCCTCTTATTTTACACATTGTGGCTAGCCCTACAGGTATTTAGAGTTTATCACTTAAGTCTCTTTGTGTATATTCAATGGTGAGTCTTAATCTGCCATGTAATCCCTCTTTTGAAACAGCTATCACCTTTTAATTCATTTGTTCAATAACTTATTTTCCACCAGGGTTTAAGATTCATGATTCCACTTGTCCAATTCAAGCTCTGAAAATTTCTGTGTCAAATATAAGATCAGTCACCTGTTTGGTGCTCAAATACATTCAATATATGAAACAGTAGAGCATATGGCTTTATGTAAGAAATATGTATATCGGATTACAAAAAGGCTGAGTAAATTAGTTAGCGAGGACAAGAAAATTATGCTACTTTTTGGAAATAAAATAAAGCATAAACATTACTAAAATGCATAAAAATAAAATCATGCCAAATCTTCCCTTCTATAAATAAATAAGGTAAAAACAACTGAGGGGACTGGAGAGTAGTGGAAAGAGCTGAGCTCGTGCTCTGCATGCACAATGCCAGGATTTGATCCTATCACAGCACAGTTCCCTGAGCACTGCTTGGAGCAATCCTCAATCACTTCACGGTCCCTTGAGCACAAACAGGGTGACCCCTCCAAACAAAACAAAACCAATCCCCTAAATTATTTATATAAATCTTCACCATATTTATTGCCTACATATATGGATGAAAAGTAAGCTGATAATTTAATTTTTTATACCAAACATATTATGGGCTTTGTTTGGGGAGCACACCTGGCTATGCTCAGTGCTTAGTACTGGCTCGACTCTCGGATCACTTCTGGTGGGCTTGGGGGACCATATAGGGTGCTAGATATTGAACCTGTGTTGGATGAGCAAGGCAAGTACCTTACACATTATCTCTCTGCGCAAGGTTATTTTTTTAGTACTAAACGTATTATGAAATTGTTCTGATACCATTACATATTCTTTGAAATGTCATTGTGCCATCATGGTTTGTCTAATCTATAATAGATGCCAAAATTCTTGCCTATTATAGATTGGCCATATTTTAAATTTATTTTTGTCCTAGGATGCCTATCATATTTCAGTATGCAGAAATGATGTACAAATTTACTGCAAACCGTTGCCACTGATAATCCTTCTCCATGTCTGTGCCACCTTAGTTCTACCTTTCTTCTCCCTATCTAGCCCCCTACCATTTGTTGACTGACAGTTATTGCTTTGGTGCATATTGTTACCTCACTTTAGTATTACCAATATGCCCTAGACTCTCCACCTATGCTCTGATATTACGCCCAGATCTGAAATTGCTCATATTTTTATTATTAATTTTTTGGAACTAGATTTTAAACCCAGGTGCCAAACATGTAAGACATGAATTTTCCTCTGAGTCATATTCCAGACTAATATTATTATTATTTCATTGTTATAATATTATGTGTACAGAAATGCTTGGGGAGTCAGGGCACTCTGGTGTTGTCAGGGCTGAGGGGTCATTTGGTGCTGGGACAGAAACCACAGTCCCGCACATGCAAGATTTACGCTCTGCCACCTGAGCTAGATATTAGTATTTGTGTCTTAAGTACTTTCTTATGAAATGTCATATCATGACTATGTTTTTCACATGCAGAACGTCTAGGAAGGGTGGTGTATGACTGAAAATCTTTATATTGAGCAGTTCTATGGCAGTATGGTTAGGCTTGGACTCTGGAACTAACCTTAGACTTGGAGCACAACTCTGTGACTTAACACATGTGACTCAATAGCTGGGTGCTTTATTTTCCTAATCTGTAAAATGTAATGTTACGGCAAATCAGGCTATCTGTAAACCTTACTGAGGTTATTTAGATGAACAATTTTAGCTACCTTCCTTCAATCTGCCCTGCTGATCCATATTATAATTTGTTTTTTTTTATTAACTTTTGAAATACAGCTTGCCTTTTCACTCTGTTTGCATAAGAAACACCAGTAGCTTTTTACATGCAAAAAAAGAAAAAATATTGTAGATTCGTAGACTGAAGATTCAAGACTTCTCTTTGTGCTCTTGTTATACCTCTTCAATCTTAGTTTCTTTTTTTTTTTTTCTTTTTTGGGTCACACCGGAGATGCTAACTCCTGGCTCTGCACTCAGGAATTACTCCTGGTGGTGCTCGGGAGACCATATGGGATGCTGGGGATCGAACCCTGGTCGTGTGCAAGGCAAATGCCCTTCTTACTGTGCTATCACTCCGGCCCCTCTTTTCTTGCTTTTAGACTTGGTGTTATGACTCTGCATGTTCTTTACCAATGTTGATTGTAACTGAGGACTCAGGCCAAACTTGTTCTTAACTCACTTCCCTTAAAGTGCCCTCTTCTTCCTTTTATGTTCTTGCACCAATTTATCTTTACTAATATTTGGTCGCTTAACTTTATCCATTTTGTTTATCTTTTTATTTTGGGGACCTTATGCCAACCAGCTGTTCTGGCTTGACATTATTTGTAGGACAATGTGTTTGGAGACCTGAAATAAGTATGGTGTGAATTGGGAGGACGTCTTCTAATTCCAAAATGTAGTAAATTTAGTAATGCGCTAAATTAATGATTATATCTCAGTGTGTTTGACTTTGCACCCTACTACATTTTGGAATTAGAAGACGTCCTCCCAATTCACACCATTTTATTTCTGTGGTGGTGATGAGAACTAATGCAGTAATATGTATAAAATACATAGAAAGCACTTTAATCTAATTTACTTTTGCTTTATGTGGTGTTATCCTATAATCATTATCTTAAATTCTCTGCATCAATATATTAAAATGTGGTGTTCCCTAGTGAGTAATTTCTTTGCTTTCACATATAATGCTTGTCATGCAAATAGGTGCAATGCATGCATGGACGATTTCTATAACATCAGGGTTATTGCTTGATTGAATTCTGGAATATTCTATCAATGAGGATTCAAAAGTAAGGGTGAGAGCATGATCATGAATGTGATATTCACAGTATGAAGATAAGTTGTTTCATGGGCTGTAAGGGTGTTTATACAGGGTTTTAGTTGGCACCAACCATAGAGCACTAGAGTCAGAGAGTAAAGGAGCTACCACATGCACTCTGTGAGACATGGTCAATTCCAGGGAGATTTTCCTGGGTTTTGCACCATCCTAAGCACCTCAGGTAATCTACCCTGGTTTTAGGGAAGAGAAAACTGTTCTGACTCTGGACAATATAATAGTCTTAATTATACAGATGCCTTGTTAAAAAAAAGAGATCTAAGTTTAAATGGACATGGGAAGAGTATATTCTAGGTGCATTAAGCAGATGTTTTTGTAATGGAAGTCCTGGAGGACATTTCAAAAAGTCTTAGTTTTTTTTTTTGATAATTGGTATTATGTGGTAATTGGTGATTTGTGCATGTAGCTGGTAGATCCTATTTATGCTACAGCAGCAGTTTGTGGCACTGTTTAAAAATGCCAAAATCAGAGCAACAGTCTGTGCAAATCTCTATGCAGATGGCATTCTACTTCATGGCATTTCGATAAGTATCTAAATAATTCCCACATGGTGTATTTGATCAGCATGACAGTGAGCCTTGCCAGTTGCTTTTAAGAGGAGTAATCCCTCTTCTGTTGGACATCAATAATAGAAACTCAAAGAAGGTGGGATGAAAGAGATGAAGATTGGGTAGATACCATTAATCCATAAGCTATATTTGAGAAATATTTAAGCCATGAGAAAATTTACATATGTTTTATGGTACTACAATGCATAACATGTAGCAAGGCTTAATCCTTATGATGAAGAGAGAATAAACCCCAAATTGTAAATTCTGAAACCAATGTGTGAGACTGTACAGCAGGTAGTGCACTTGCCTTGCATGGGGTCGACCCAGGTTCAAACCTCCACAGCCCATATGGTCCCAGAAACCCACTAGGAGTAATTGAAGAGTTTAAGATGGTAACTGCATAGTATAATTATAATAATGTTAAGACATTAAAACATAATAATATAGGTATGCACTATACATACCAGGCATAAAAAGATGATCAAAGTTATGGTTTGATTTTTTAAGTTATGCTTGATGGAACTATCATTTTCATAAGGGCTGTATATGTCCTGAGCACTGCTGGGTGTGGGCCTCTTCCTACCCAATAAAAGTAGAAAGAGAGATGAAGGGAGAGTTCAGAAGTCACATGCTTAGGCCAAGTATAACAAGCTTTCAAAGGATCTGTTTTTGGAGTTGAAACAAATTATATTTGCATAAACAAAACTTCTTAAGTACTTAAATATAGAACTCCAGGTACTTAAAAAAAATCAGGACTCCATTTTTCAACACAGAAAGAATGATGAAAAAAACAGACATTGGTTTTATTCTCTCTTCATCATAAGCCTTCAGCCTTGCTACATGTTATGTCTTGTAGTACCATAGACATACATAAATTTTCTTATGATTTAAATATTTCTCAAATATTAGCTTAAGGATTAATGGTATTGAGTGAAAAAACTTTTGAACCAAGTAATCAAGAGAGAACAGGAAGCTGGCATTAATATTTATAATGAGGAGTTGAAACTAGTAATTTAATCATTACCTGGTTCATGATTACAAAGCAATCAGAAAAGATAAAATGCTATAGAAAACTTGAAAAGAAGCACAATGAGGTCAGATAGTGTCTTAAAGAATTTCATCATGGAGAAAGCAAATATAAGATGGTGGTTTGGAATTTTTTTCCTTTTAATAAAGGAAAAGTTTGAAATTCTTAAGATATTGCCCTTTCAGTACTTAGAGCTTTGTCCCCCATAGTGAAC
Organism: Cryptotis parvus; assembly: GCA_021461705.1. Classification (NCBI taxonomy): domain Eukaryota; kingdom Metazoa; phylum Chordata; class Mammalia; order Eulipotyphla; family Soricidae; genus Cryptotis; species Cryptotis parvus. The sequence continues at coordinate 301,925 of JAJIBD010002046.1, forward strand.
AGCTGACACTGGAACACAAGTTCACCTGAGGTAGTCAGAGAGACCTGAGGCCTCTGTGCTTCTATGTGTGACACCTGAGGTCTGTGCGGTCCTGTGCAAGAAATCGTCCCCCTAACAATAAATTCAAGGTTGGAATAGTCCCTGTGGCAAGACAGCTTAGGTCGTTTAGAATATAATTTGAGCAAGAAAAAATGCACCCAGTAAGAATAGACTAAAACAGTTTGGAATTTTCAGATGTAGAGATCATTTTTTAAAAAAAAAGAACAGGAAATGGTCACACATTTATTTTATACTTCAAGGACATGCTGATGGGCTATGTGACATATACCAATCTCTGCTCTTCACGTACTTGTTGAAATTTGATGTGCTTAGTATTAATGTCCTTAACATTTCTGTCAATTTAAACAATGGCTCATGTGTTGGGGGCCAGGGTAGAGGGAGAGAAATTGTACTGTGAGCTCACTCGGGGCTACCCATGTGAGCCGAAGGCCTGGACAATTCTTGTGTGTGTGTTTGTCTTCTTATGTGTTTTTTTCTCTCATTCTCTGAAGCTGACCCCTGCTGGACAGAGGTCAAAAGTGTCCATTAGATTGACTTTAGACAGCTCTGTGTCAGTCAGTGATATAAGTGAAGGGAGGTTTTTCTGGTGCAAAGGCACCCAGCAACTACTGCTGATGAGATTTGTTCCTTTGGCCTCAGCTGTGATTTGCGATTCATACTGGACTACAATTTTAATTCTTCACCAGGTACTCTGATTTGTACCTATGCTTCTCCTGACTCGGTGGAGAATCACTACTTGGTCTTGTCACCTGCCCTATCATCCTCTGTGGCATTAGTGAAAATGAAAATTCCTAGACTCCACCCTTAAGGTAAGGGAGACCCTCTCTTTCTGGGAAAGCTAGAAATACGCATAAGCAATTCTTTGGAAAATTTTTTTGTTTTTATATTTTAACTCCATAAGGTAAAAATACTTTAATCAAATGCACATATGCCTTCCATCACAACTAAGATAAGTGATTTTACTTTCCCTTGAATTTTTCATAAAAGACCATATTGCAGATACAATTTAAGCTTTTGTATTTCCCTAGATCTACCCCCTCCTTATAATCATAGTCATGAATGTGGTATTTCTTGAGTCTACAATTTATAAAGGACATTATGGTTCCCATAGAGGGGGATTCTTTTTTTAGCATTTCTTGGGGGAGTTTATACATTTTCTCAAATCTGGAGAAAAATAATTTGTGAATTTGGAAAAATTCTGAAACATAGTTTTCTTATGAGAATTAATGTTTTGTTATTTTTGTTGTTCTTTGGGTTTTTTGAGCACTTAGTAGTGTTCAGTTCTAATTCCTGGCTCTTTGCTCAGGGGTGACTCCCAGTGGGGCTTGGGAGACCATATGTGGTATCAGGGATTGAACCTGGGTCAGTCACATGCAAGTCAAGCGCCCTTCCTGCTGTATTTTCTGTCTGCTCCCCTAAATTTATTTTTGGTTGTATGAGAAACCAGGAAATAGTGACAAGCAGATCTGGAGATAGAGACTGGTGACTTCAGGTGCCAGGACAACAGTGCCTAGGAGACAGGTGGTGGCTCTTTAACCAGAGTGTTGATTGGGACTGTACTGTGAGTGTGTGTTTATGGTCCTACTTCTGCTCAGGAAGAGTTGGTCTTGTAAATGATAAAATTATTTATAATTATTTATCAGTGTATATGCATATTATAGCTGTATTTTATTATTATACGAACAACTGTTAGTTATACTCAATAACTTTTAGAGTCAAACTGTATTCACTCTATCAATTTTTACAGTTGATTTTTTTTTTTAAGAGAGAGAGTTTTAGGCCATACCTGGGACTATTTCTGACTCTGCTCACAAGTGAGTTCTGGAAGTATTTGGATGGAACCCTTTGTGGTGCAGGGATTGTACAAGAGTCAGGCAGAAGGCAAGCATCTGTACTAGCTATTACTGTACTATTTCTCTGGTCCAACACCTGATTACTATTCTCACCTTGCTAGAAGATTCAAACATTGCATAATTTGAGTACAAGTCTACAACATTCACTGACATTTTCTAGTGTTTGAATATGAAATTAGTTTATCATAGACTAGACAAAAGATTTTCCTTAAAAATCAAGAGAATTATTTCATATTTAGCAACAAGTACTCTACCCTCCAGTTTAAATGGTCTTGTACACATTTTAAAGATTTGACCAGAGTAAATACTAAAAAAGAGCCATTTCTCTACATATGAAATATTAACTATATTTAATTTAAAACAGTGTTAATATGTCATATGTAGAGGAATGACTTTTTGGCATTGTTGTTACCCTTTAAAATATTCCTAACATCTATATACAGAGAGATAACTTGTTATGAATGTTATGAATGTATAAAATAAATATGATGTCATGAACATATTTGTTAAATGTTATGAACATATTTGTGTCAGTCACACTAAGTAGTAGCTAATAATAAACCATGTAAATAATAATAATAGTAAGTCAGATATTTACTTACTTAGAAATTTGTTAACTTTTTTTTTTAATATCAAGGTACCATGATTTATGGTAACGCATGATTGTAGTTGGGGTGTGCACTGTTCTAACACTAATCCCGCCACTGACTTCCTTTCACCGATGTCCCCAGGATCCCTCCCACCCTCCAGTCTCCTTCTTGAAAGACACATCTGTCAAGTTTGGTTTTATTGACAGAGATGCTCTTAATCTAGTTTAGTGTAAGTAACCCTCTTATATAAAAATGAATCCATGTTTTTTCCCCTTTTTTAGCTTCCATGGACTTAATAATATTTCTCATCAAATTATTTCTTTAATCATTCCCAATCTATTAATAAGTCCATCAAAGGTATTCATTTTTTTATGATTTTTGGCTCCATCTGTTTTTTTTCAATTCTTAGGATGAAACTTTCTCTACCTGTATTTTTCATCTGTTCTATTATGCTATTTTACTTGATACCTTAGCATATTAATGTTAGTTGTTCTAAATTCTTGGTTTGATGACTCCAATATGCCTGCATGTCTGATTTTGAGGCTTGTTTTATGTCTTAAAATTATACCTTCTGCCTTATGATGTACTTTGCAATATTTTTCTAATTGCTGGGCTATATGCACTGGGTAAGAAGACCTATTATAATAGGTTTTTAGTAAGTGCCTTGGTGAGATGTCAGGGAAGGGAAGTCAGCCTATTGTTTCACAATGAGGTCTTTAGTGATTCAAGCCTCTGTACTTGAACTTCAGGAACGTATCTGGTTTGTATTCTCCACTCTTAATGCCAGATGGAGTAGCTAGGGTCAATTAGAGTTGAGCATTCCCCCTCTCGTAAGTGACTTAGCCTGTGATAACACCTACCCGGATGGTCCTGGTTAACTAGTTTCCCTGGAGGAGAGGTCTTATTAGGATGAATAGAATGCTTTGGCACATTCAAAATAGTTCTATTTTCCTTCAACCCACTCAGAAGGCTTGAAGGGAATTTTCTTTCTTATTTTTCTGGATATTCCATAGCAAAATTTGCTCTCCTAGAGAGAATTCGAATCTCACAATACACTAGGATCTCTTCTACTCCTAAGCTGTGTGTCTATCCCTCCTCAACTCCTCTCTCCTTTCTAACTCCTCTGTCTTGTGCATTGAGCCTCTAGCAGGCCATAAATTACAAATCACGGCCCACTCCCAAGTTTCCCTTCAGCAGACGGTTTCTGCTGCCGGAACATTTCTCTCTGGTAAGCCACAATTCCCATTTTCTCCTACTTGTCTGTAATCTTGGGGACTATGTTTTGCTTTTATTTCCTTCTCTTTTCTGAATCCAAAAAGAGTTATTGATTTTTAAGTCTCCTCTGCTTTTTCATTTGTTGTTTGAACAGAGTAGTGCTTTGGGAGTTTCCTATATGGGCAACCGAAAGTCCACCATTTCCTTTCCTCTGGTGGACATCTATTCCAGTTTTCCACTTTCAAAATTCATGAGCCAATGAGTATCTGTGTTAATTAGCTCTCCTAGAGGCACTTAGCACATAGAACTAGAAGTTGAATTTATGATATAAAATATTGTGTCCTCAGCAAAAATATAGATTTAACTGAGTTTTTTTTAAAGGTTAAAACAAATCACCCTCCATCAGCAGTGTTTTTATGTTCTTATCACCCCATATTTCTACTAATATCTGATACCATAATTTTATTTTTGGTGGCCTGCTCAATGTGAAATTGTATCTGAATGTTTTAATATGTTAATTTCACATAACCCTCATTTTAAGAGTGAAGACAGTACGGCAGGCAAAACAAACCTTGATCATTTACTCTGCCATTGACTTAATAGAGATTTCTGGAGCACATAAGTGGAAAAGTTAGTCAATGAAGTAAAATTCCCTCTTGATAAATTTCCAAGCTCCAGTTTCTAGTTGTGTTCTGTAATTATAAAAGAGAGAGTTGGCTAAAAATAATCTGATTTTTTGTAAACCATCAATCTAACACTGATTCTTGAACATATATAAGTGGTACCATTTGATAAAAGGTATTGGACTCAGGAAAAACCTTGGGAATGGGGGTAGAACTGATTATACAAGATGTTTGCAAGGTGGTAAACAAACTCTAAGTTACTAAATTGTCTCACCTATAAAGTGAGTAAGACCAAAGTATTTGATTTCTAGATATTCTAAAATAAAACTTTTACTTACTCCCTCCACCTCCACCCCACCACATTTATAAGACAGATAAATGCTGTGCAACTTTGGTTAAAAGGTTCAGTGCTATAAATGCCAGTCTTGCAAGATTAAAGTTTCCTAATGCCATGCGCTAATACAGGGCTGTTAGATGTCTGAAATTCCCAATTTAGTAACAGAATGTACAATCTCCTGACATAAATCTAGGGTGTACAAACTCTAGAACTAAAGTGAGCAACTCCCAGCAAACACTGCAACAAAAAAAATGGGTGAGCACTGTGGCCAAGCTGTAGTGTGCCCCCTGGCCAGCACTACAGCCAAGAATGCTACCCCCACCTATTCACAACAGTAGAAACAAAAGAAAGGGAAAAAGAAATTAAACAAGAGAAACAAGCTCATTTGGAAAATAGTCTCTGATCTCTATTCCAAGTAACTAGTAACATAAATGCACACATTAATATAGATATTCTCAAAAAGGTCCAGTTTTGCAAATATCTACATATATGAATATCATATATATAAATATATGAATCACTTGATCACTTGAATCCCGTTATTCATCGATTTGCTCGAGCAGGCACCAGTAACATTTCCATTGGACCCTATCACGTGCCAATGTAGCCCATGGCATCTGGTTGATTCAGGAATATGAAAAGCCTCAAACCGTTCCTTCAGGGTCTTTACAAGGAAGTCTGACCATCTTGTAGGTGGGCGGTCATGTGATCTTTTGACATCCCGTGGGATCCAGTCGGTAATGGCTCTAGTCCAGCGGTTGTCTCCAAATCGCATTACATGTCCAGCCCATCTGATTTTCGATGCCTTGGCAAACGAGACAGCGTCCCTGATTCTGGAATAGCGATGGAGGTCAGAACTCCAGATTCCTTCTCTCACTTGAGTGAGACATGATATTCCAAGCATAGCTCTTTCGATTCCTCTCTGGGAGACCCGAATAGCATTCTCATCCTGCTTTCGTAGGGCCCAGGTCTCTGAGGCGTATGTTAATGCAGGGAGAATGGTGGAGTCCCAAGAGATGTGCCTGGAGCCGGAGGTTCTTTGTCCTTTTAGCTATTTCTTCGATGCCTTTGAAGGCATTCCATGCCGCTCTCTTCCTCCTGCGCAGTTCAGGTTTTAGGTCGTTCATCATGTTGATTTCTCAACCTAGGTACACATAACTGCTGCATTCGAGATGTATGTTACATTGAGAGTGAATGGGGCCTCCGGAACTAGTTCATTCTTCATGAACATTGTTTTCTTTAGATTCAGCTGTAGACCTATCTTTCCACATTCTCGGTCGGAAGTCAGCCAGCATTTGTGCCGCTTGGCTAATGTTTGGTGTTATTAGAACGATGTCATCAGCGAAGCAGAGGTGGTGTAGTTGCCGACCATCTATCTTCACTCCCATTCCTTCCCATTCTAATTGTCGCATGATGTTCTCGAGGGTGGCGCTGAAGAGTTTTGGTGAAATGGTATCACACCGTCGAACCTCTCTTTTCACATTAATGATCACTTCTTTGTAGAATGGTGAGATCCTGGTGGTGAATGCGTAATACAGCTCACGAAGGATCTTGATGTATTGGGTTTGAACACCCTGTTTGGCTAGGGCTTCGATGACTGCTTCAGTCTCCACAGAATCAAAGGCTTTCTCTAAATCAAGGAACGTGAGACAGAGTGGCATCTTTTACTTCCTACAAACCTCGGTGAGCTTGGTTACTGTGTGGATATGGTCGATTGTGCTGAATCCTTTCCAGAAGCCTGCTTGCTCGCATGGTTGTCCTTCATCTAGTGTTCTGCTAATCCTGTTCAGGATGACTCGTGTAAACAGCTTGTAGATGACGGACAACAGGCAGATGGGGCGATAGTTGCCGATGTCGTGAATGTCTCCCTTCTTGAACAGTAGAACTGTCCTGCTGGTTTTCCATTGGGAGGGCACCTTGCATTCAGACAGGTAGCGTGTGAAGAGCCAAGCTATTGTATTGATGAGTACTGATGGCAGATTCTTCAGGTGTTCGGGTCTGACTTTTGTCTGGGCCTGGTGTTGTTCCCTTCTTTACCGACGAGATGGCATGTCGGATTTCAGAAGGGAGAACGTTGGGAATGACATATCCATCCTGTGGAATTTGGTATGTGGGCAGGTGGATGTGGCTATCAAAGAGATTTGAGTAGAAGTCCTGGATAATCTTCTCCATTGCCTTTCTGGAAGATGTGATAGATCCATCAGGGCATCAGAGGGCAGTCATCTTGGTCTTATAGTTGGCGAAGGACAGGCGGGCAGTGCGAATGCTTTTCCCGGCTTCTGCTGCATCTTCCAGTATTTCTGCTCTTCTGTCTTTGAGGTCTTCTTTTATCAGCTTCTCTGCACCTTTTAGCAAGCTCCGACGTTAGCATTTGGTCTCCTGAGGCTCGTGCCTTGGCGAATGAGCTCAAGAGTTTCTGAAGACAAGCATCCTTTTTGTGTCTTTCTCTCTCTCAGCATTCTTCGCATAATCATGGAGGTGCTGAACCAGTCGGTTCTATTCTTCATCGATGTTGTCAATGATGGTATCTTCCCATGTTGCTGCAATGGTGCCAAAAAGTTCCCAGTTGGTGGTCCTTCTGGGAGTTCTCTTCTTAAACTTTGCAGTCTTTTCTCCCCATTGCGGGAAGTAGAATTTTGCACGAAGGAGACAGTGGTATGATCCTGTTTAGAATTTGGGGACGACAGGAACATCGGTCAAACAAAACCGTTGATTGAAGATGATATGGTCAATTTCATTGCGGAACTGTCCACCAGGAGATTCCCATGCCCAACGTTTTGCTTCAGCCTTCTGGAACTGTGAGTTCCCATGAATGGTCTTGTTGGACATGATGAACTCAGTCTCTCACCCTGTTCGTTCCATTCTAGGTCATGGGTCCCGATGTGGAGCTCTTCAGCCCGATCTTCTCGGTCCTATCTTGGCATTAAAATCACCGACTATGATCTTGTAGAAGGTGTGATCTTTTTTTATAGAACTCCTCCAATTCCATGTAGAATTTCTCAATTTCATCTTGAGAAATAAATGAATATATATCATATATATAAATATTTCCTGAGCTTTCCACTGGTTTTACCCACTATGTGTCACGTATCACCATTTTATCAGAAATCTAACAGTACTGGCATTTCTTGTTTTGTCAGTTCAGTATTTATGCTGGTCATAATCTTGAGGCAAATGTTCTAGATTAACTGATTCATAAGAAGTATATTTATATACAAAAACTTCTACTATGTACTTAAGCATTGATTACCATAGCTCTACCCAAATGGTAATAGCTATAATGGCTAAGCTCCCAAATTCTATAAGAACTTGTCCTATAATTCTATAAGAACTTGAGAGACTCACAGACATGGAGCATAGCTGCTACCGGCTCTCCCTGTGCTCAGTCGCTCACTAGGCGCCCAGGAAGGATGGTGGGTTCTAGCCCTGGACCACCACCCCAGCAGAACCTCACAATAAGCCTGACACCCCCTCCATGAGGGCCGCCATTTTCCACATCCGGACTTCCTCTCGTCAGAACTCCAGCCAGCAGATGAGCCTATCACAGCTCGGCTCGCGTGGCTGCAAGTGGCAGCTCGGTTCATCAATAAATGCTGTATTTAGAGGTGACTACAAGAGTATGCCAACCACACAGCAAGCTTGGCAAGCTACCCATCTCATATTTGATATGCCAGATACCAGTAACAATTTTATCAAGTGATCAAGTGATCAAGTGATCATTCCCATGACCTAATATAATGGTTCGAGGCTCTTTATGTTCCTGGAGCAAGCAGATGCCCCTGGGCTCTACTAGCATGAGACAGGAATTATGGAGATGCTACTGATGCCCGCTCAAGCAAATCGATGATGAATGGGAAGATAGTGATAGTGATATTATGATATGGTTGGTTTCTGGTTTCTCTGTAGTTGTTTTCTCTCTCTCTCTCTCTCTCTCTCTCTCTCTCTCTCTCTGTGTGTGTGTGTGTAAACTATTTTAAATGACTCTTCCTCCAACTCTTTATTAAGGAAAGTAAAATGGATTCAAAGAAGCCAATTAGAATATACTTTGGTTCTTTTTGGGGCCAATTTTATCTCAGCTTATACTGTTTCCTTATGAGAATAAATCAGTTTGCATTTTGCATAGAGAGATCTTTTACATTTTTAATATTCAATTCCCAGCAAAATGTTCCTCAATGCAGTAGAAAGCTCATAATAATTAGTCCCTTGGATCTGAAAAACATTCTTACAATTACACCCTCTGATCAACACCCAATCATATATATTTATTAACTGGTACCTGAAGTATTATGAGGCAAGAAAAAGTTTATATGGAAATGATAGGAACAAATGACCACGATTTAAAAGCAAGAAACATGATGAATAATTTATTTTCTTTGAATAATTTTATTTATTTTTAAATTCATGAAAGCATGAAAAATTAAGCCACTGACCTATTTCCTTTGCTAAGGGAAAGAAAACATCCAAAGTCATTAATATCATATCACTTTAAGAGAATTGGATCTTAGTGCTTGAATTTTTTTTTTAAACTAAATCTTGCATTTTTATTCAGTGATGATTGTAAGTTCTTGGTCTGGGCCACTGGATACAGACTGTGGTGCCATATGAATCTTCCGTGCTAATTGGAATACAGGCGACAGTAAAATAATGAGAAAGATTAAGAGTTGTTTTTCTCAGAAATTTATTTATTCTCTAATTGACTATTTTCAATGTCAGAGATGGCATAGGCAAAATAAAGCAAATAAAAAAAGAAAGTAAAGAATAAGAAATTGTTGCTTCATACAGGATAAAAAAATAAAGAGATGGTTATTTAAGCTATAAAACAGCATTTTGGAGATAAACTTGGGATTCCAAGTGTAAGAGAACTTTGTCAGTTGAATAAATTTTTATCCCTTTCTAGTATAATTGAAAAGTTGAATCATTTTATTTCTTCTCTAGGACTTTCTTAAGATTTATTAAAGGTACTGTTTTATAATAAAGAAGCAATAACTGCATAAACAGTAAACAATTAGGGAATAATTAAAAATATGTTATAGCTCAATTGTATGCAAGAATGTACCCATTAAAATTACATCAAAAAAGCTACTAGGAATTATTTTAAAATAATATTTAATGATAGAGAAATCTGTAATGTTATGAGAAAAAGAAGACTACAGAATAAGATGGAAAGTAGAGTCTTGGTTTTGTAAGAATATGCGAATTTACATATTGAATGTGTATAAAAGAATAGACAAGAAGTAAAGCACTATTTATTTTCTATTAAGAAAACACAGCATTATAAAATACAGTGTCCTTTGGTTCATTATTTAGTTCTTTTACGATCAAGTATCTTATAAAAGCATTTTATTTCACTGAAATAAGTAGTTTCATTTTAGAAAATTGAAGAGAGGGGGAAAGGAGGGTGATGGAAGAGAAAATGGGGAAAGGAGAGTTCCATAAGGTAAAGGAAAAGAAATTTCATATTCCTGACAGGGGGTATGGAACACTCCAGAATAGAATGCGATGGTTTGACTTTTGAGAAAGTTCTTTGTTCCATCATAGTACTTGATAGCTAATAAGTTGTTAATAATTGCTTACTGAAATGACAGTGTATTATTTCTTCAGGGCATTGTAAATTGATGTGAGAAGTGTGATTAATTTCTTCACTGTGTATTGAGTTATTTTAATGAGGGATTTTTACATTTTGTGTGGAGAAATGCTTAAGAGTTTTGGCTCTAAAATCAGTCAGATCAACAGTTATGATGCTTGTTTTGCACACTGTTGACCTGGGTTCAATCCCTGGTATCACATATGATCTCCTGAGCATCATTAGACATGGTTTCTGAGTTCAGTGTCAAGAATATCCTTGAGAACTGATGGATTTGGCAAAAAAAAAAAGAAAGAAAAAGAAACAAAGAAGGAAAGAAAGAAGGAGAGGAAGGAAGGAAGAAAGGAAAGAAGGAAGGAAGGAAGGAAGGAAGGAAG